>JAEQBH010002338.1:0-600000 GCA_016808115.1 Tetrastigma voinierianum | reverse complement strand
TATTCATATGAAAGTTTCAAACTCGATGTGCCTCTCGGCTTACAAGATTTTATGTCAACCTCGCAAGATTACCGACTGTAAATCCCTAGCATCGTTATCTAAAGAGCTAAACCCTATTGGTCCTCTGCCTCTTATCCTCACAAGTAGTCCATTTAATAGCAAGTAGATGCATTATCCCTTATCAAGAGATGAATCTTGAATGGTTCTGAAGGATCGCCAAATTCCTGAAAATCATCATCAACACCAAATGGGTATTAGGCAATTCTAGTTATTTGTAGCAATTAGAATAGGGAAGCAGATGAGATTGCAACCATAAGGAACAAGTGCTTCATGAGAATTCCATCCATTTCTAATAATGTCATATCTTTCGTGTTTTTACCCTTCGACTAGACTATTTTCATATCTCTTTGTATGTGTGTGTATGTGGTCCATAAGGATTTGACTCGACTCTCCATACTAAGGTTACCGAAATGGGCACCACAACTGAAACATCTTGAAGGCACATATCTTGTTTGATCAATGCCAATTGCTATGCTAGTCACTATACACCAAGAACCACTTTGATTCTACTAGCTATATGTTCATCATCACTTTATGGATAATCAAGAGATGTGAAAATTTTAGATACACATGACTCGATTGTTCAAATGGCACTTCTTATAAGAAAAAATTATTTTACTAATCTCGTGAAGAAAATATTTTCTTATATGAACACATTTGGGAGTTGCCTACTCACAAAATTGTAATTATTATCGATATGAGCTCTTTTCCACAAATGTTTGTTGAATAGAAGTAACTTTCGATGATTATTCATGAGTCAAAGTTGATGCCCACCAATAAGCCTCCATTCCAATTCTATGAATCCATAGCACCATCTTGCCGCTTCCATTTTGGTAGTGCCTAGCAATTTTGAGGGACATTATCTCTTTGTAAAGCAGATGTTTTCAAATGGGTGTTCTGATCAAGTTTGTATGTCATATGGATGATTTCTCATCATTCTTCTTTTTTTTTTTTCTATATTTAGTAATACATCTTTTTTTTTTAATAAACAAAAAATTTGAGGGACATTATGATACTAATTTGTATGAAAACTAAAAGATGATAAGAGATAGACAAGAGCATCCAGAGATTTGTTTTAATCCTTTCCAATATTGTGGTGCCGTATAAAGCTTGGGTGTTAGTGATGCAACATTGTCATGTAGTTAGTGTGGTGTCGTAGGCCTTGGTGGGGTGTAGATTCGCTTTCTCTCTCTTTTCTTTTCTTGAGCCTCTAGTTTGGCGACTTTGTACTTTCAAATGCTTTCTTATTTATCAAAAAAGAAAGTCATGTAATTCGAAGGCACAGAAAAATTTGTAGAATCCAATTAATGCGAATTTTGTTCTAACTATTTTGTTTTCTGACCGCTATAACTGACTGAGGACTAGCTTCTAATTATATCTTTTATTTTGGCAGCTTGAATTGATTACTCATAATTGGTAATTCGCATTGGACATAATGGTAGTTCTTTAATAGTAATAAGCATTGAGAAAGATAAATTTCGTGGTGTAATACAATAAAATGAGTTAGTGTGTAATGGAGAATTGGGAAGCTTTTAATTATTTTTCCTACCATTTCCTCCCGATGTCATAAAATATTTTTCGAAAGCATTTTAACTTTTCCTTTTTCTTCTTTTGTCGGGTCGCTCCCAAAGCCGAAGAATCATAATCAGGTCGATTTGATAACTCAAATCCATGCAACATAATCTATTAATCATCAAAGCTATCAACCGTTCGTAAAGTGTAATTCATAAAAATAAAAAAAAATAATAAAAAAACTGCTCGTAAAGTGCATAATAAATTGTGGAAGGAATTCGAGTTGAAAATCTTAACTCCAAGCATGCTTACTTAATTTGTATTTTAATTTTTCTTTCCGGTCAGAGGAAAAACTTTATGTTTAGCCTTTTCTTTACCAAAAGAAAAATGTCTTCGTAAAATAGTTCTCTACATGGTGAACAATTTATAAACATTTGATTTAATGTTTACATCTAATGACATGGTGATACCATCCGAGGTTTCACGCCTTGAGACTATTAAGGACAATGATGAAGTCATTAAAGCCTATGGAATTCACCTTTGGAACTCAAATGTGCAAGAAGATTTTATCTCATGGGATTAAGACATTGATTCTTTATACTCTGAATATGGAGAAATCAGCATTGGCTATATTAATGGTAATTTATTTATTTATACCCTTATCTATTTTAGCTTGAGAATATACCGATCAAAAAAAAAATTTAGCTTGAGAATATGAAATCTTGCTTTCATGGTAGCTTATGCTATATAAGTTCGCTTACTACGGACTCAGACCGCGTGACCAAGTTAATTGAAGAGTCCAAAATATCAAGGTCCTTACCATGGAGACGCCCAACAAATGTCTTCCGTGTTAAATAGGATGTTCGCCCAATATTTTGGTATGCAGAACCTATCAAAATCTAATAGCCTGGCCTATTATTGCTATCGATCTCGCTTGTTTATATGAAAATGTGTACATCTTTCTAATACATATAATTTTCTGATCAATGACGACAGTGGCTAATTGTCCTAAAAGTTACATATTTATCAAGGACCATAGGGTCGGAACAATATCCACATGAACGATGGAGTATTTTCGTCCACAAAGATACAAGTGCGCTGCTCATTTCTATTCCTCCTTCTTTAGTTTATTTTGATTTCAAAATGTATCATCTTTTTCCCATGGTATTTAGATCAAATCTCTCCGTGTGCATCAAAACTATCAAGAGGGTTTATCTCTTCGTAAAGAGCATAAGCTATAATGACCATTTAATTTCAACTTTCAGAATCTTTGAGAACATGGCCAAGAAGATGTGACCTGATGTTGGTCTCTGCGATAGTTAATCAAACTACGTAGACTCCGATGTTGGTATGTCTTCTGAAATTCTTCTAGACACGTGATTTAATTTGCCTGCGAAAGTTGTCTCATGGCGTACTTCACTCTAAACCGAGGATATCTCCAACTCGGATTGATTATTGGAGGACTCAAGAATCATGACTAGAGGTTTGCAATCATATTTTCTTTTTTTTCTCTGCTTCAAAAAATAAAACTTTTCCTTTTTTATTATTTTTCTCATTAATTTCTTTTAGGAAAGTAGTAGAAATATATTACTCTATTTTCTGTAACATTTCCTTGTTTGGATTTAAGAATCTATGCAATGAAGGCAAAGAATGACACTCGATGAAGCCTCCTTAATCTTACTCATTACTCATGATGAAATGCTCAAGACACAGAAAAAAAAGAAAAGGTGAAAAAAAGATAGACATTAGACAATATTAAAAAAGGAAGCAGAATATTGCTTTATCTCTTCTATAATTACCATTTCAAATGCCTAACTATATTTTTTTCCATATGTAATGGGATATTGTATATGGTCGCTTATGATTGAGATTCCTTTCCGTAATACGAGTTTCAAGATTGAGCATTAAATAATTATCCGGGTTATCTCTTCACATAGCATTTCACCAACCTAAACATACATTCTGCTTTGTTACTAAGAATTTGGTGTCTTGGTATCAATACCTTGAAGCATGTTTGATAAATTAATTATAAACATTAAGTTTTTGAATATCACGTAACTTATTGTAAACTTGTCGGGGTCAATCACAATCCATGACTATAAATCACCTTACGGGTCTGGTCAACCATAAACCACGGCTATAAACCATCCCTATGGTTGGGGTTAATTACAAACTATGGCAATAAACAACCTTATGGTCGGGGTCAACCACAAACCGCGGCTAAAAACTATCATATGGCTAGGGTCAATCAAAACCGTGGCTATAACCATCCTTATGGCCGGGGTCAATCACAAACCGCGGCTATAAACCGTACCTATGGTCGGGGTCAACCACAAACCGCGGCTATAAACTATGCTAAATTATTAAATAATTGAAGAGCCTATAGCCACGGTTTATGAAGTGACCGCATCTATAGGATTTCTCCACACCACCTATAGTCATGCAATTCACGGCTGTTCTATCCTCGCAGCCTATATTTTTATAGTTGAATTATATATCGCTTAAATGAGTCACGTCGCTACAAAGGCTTTCTTCCTAGTAGTGGTTCCAACCTCTTTGAAGGACCTATTCCATGTTTAATCAAATGGGTCTCTTCACTAGATCTCTCCCATAATAATTTTTCTTTTATTTTCTGTGCAGGCGGACTATGTTAAGCTTACCAGCACCTTTTCTTTCCAAATCAAATATGGAGGTCATCCCACCAAACATAGGTCGATCACCTTGTGGCCCAGCTTTCTTTCTCTTTAGAGTAATGTGCAGGGGACCATTCCTGATTCCATTGGATACCTCACATCTATTGAAGTCATTGATTTTTCAAGGAATAATTTGACTGGGAGAATTCCTTCCATCCTAAATAATTGCTCCACCCTTTTTGTTCTAAACCTTGGAAACAATAACTTATTTGGGATGATACCAAAGTCACTAGGTCAGTTACAATCTCTCCAATCACTGCACCTAAACTATAACAAGCTTTTGGGAGAGCTTCCCTCATCTTTCCAAAATTTAACTAGTTTGGAAGTCCTTGACCGTAGTTACAACAAATTATCAGGTCAAGTTCCTGCATGTATTGGAGCTGCTTTGGTAAATCTTTTAATACTCAATTTGAGGTCAAATGCATTTTATGGAGGAATTTCCTCTCAGCTTTCAAATTTGAGCTCCTTGCATGTCTTAGACCTTGCACAAAACAATCTGATGGGTGAAATTCCAGTTACTTTGGATGAGCTTAAAGGCATGGCTCAAGAGTATAACATGAATATATATCCTTTATATGTCAATGGGAGCAGCTGGAGGTATGATGAAAGATTGGTTGTGAATGCGAAAGGCCAAAATCTTGAATACACAAGGACTCTTTCTCTTGTTGTAGGCATAGACCTATCCAACAATAATTTAAGCGGAGAGCTCCCACAAAACATAACAAAATTGTTGGGTTTGGTGATTTTGAACCTATCCAAGAATCACATCACTGGTCAAATTCCTGAAAGCATTTCAAGGTTGAAGGAATTACAATCTCTTGATCTATCAAGTAATAAGTTCTCTGGCATCATTCCTTCAAGCATGGCCTCATTGACATTCTTGAGTTATTTGAATCTATCAAATAATAATTTTTCTGGTGAGATTCCCTTCACAGGGCAAATGACAACCTTCACTGACTCAGCATTTATGGGAAACCCTGACCTATGTGGAGCTCCACTGACTACAAAATGCCAAGATGAAGATCCAACTAAAAGGAAAAGTGTTGTTGTTAATAAACAAAATAGTGGGAGTTATGTTGATCAATGGTTCTACTTGAGCATTGGCTTGGGATTTGCTGTGGAAATCTTAGTTCCATATTTGGTTTTAGCAATGAGAAAATCTTGGTGTGAAGCCTATTTTCATTTAGTTGATGTAATTGTTAAATGGTTGTTTAGAAGAGGAGAAACTTATGCCAAAAAACGCCCCAAAAGGCGATAAATTTTGTTTGTAAATCTTTCTCTGCTTCATGTATCTTTATAAGCTTTGATTTGATTTTTATGGAAATTGCAATAGAAGAGAAGAATTTTCTTTTAATTTATGTGATTTTTTTAAGGATTTTTGTTAAGAGAAGTTGTGATTTGTCAAGGTTGCAACCTTTTTCACAACTAAGAAAAAATTAAAATATTTTGTTTTTTCTATTTAGCAAAAAATTTAAAAAATTCATAAATAAGTTATGAAAAAGTTAAAAAACAAACAGATTGAATGCTGAAAACAAATTGCTTTCAGCAAAAATCCAAAGAAACAAATGTAGCCTTAGTAAAACTTGCTACCAAATCTATTTTGGTTTTGTGGACCAAATTGTAGGCAAATTAGTGTGGCTGAAGAGGAGAGCAAACCATGGTTAAAATTGCAGGCGGTGCGGTGCAATTACAATAAATATATATGTTATTATATTTATACTTTGTGTAAACTTGATTTGGTATGCAACTCATCAAGTCCGATAGGAAACTTTGAAGTCTATGGAAAATATTTTAGCCTTGTTCTATGGAAAATACTTTTTTTTTCCTTTTGAGGATGTTGGTATTCTAAATGGAACATGGTAATTTAGAAACTACTTATAATTGCATGTGTTCCTATTATGACTTTCATATATTGGTCATGTTGCTTATGAATCTCATATCCTAGTATCATTACAATGACTTTCATATATTAGTCCATCCTTGGAAAAGCATGAAAATAAATAATATGTGCACATTGCTTGTTCATGCATGTTTTGCAATTATTATTATTATTTATATATATTCACTTTGCATTATATGATTTTACTACTCTATTATAACTGTGATGCCCCAATTCCGGGTGTTCCGTTGACAACCCGTCAACTTCACGGAATTCCTGTGGATTTCGGGTGACCCGATACCACACTGTTGTGTCCCATTTATCGGGATCCATATTTTCACAAAAATCGGGCAAAGTCTCCTTTGTTCGGGATGCTCTACCCAATATACAACCTGTATAACAGTATAATCATAACCCATAAAGGGTCTCAACAGAAGTAGTATTAACCCCATAGGGTCCATATGTCTATATCCTCAATATACATCCCTTTACTGGGACCCATTCATTCACATTTCAATCTAAAATATGAAAATAAAACGCTTAATTACAGTCCGTAAAAGTCCGATCACGGCCCTCTTACAATAATTACATACCCGACTACTGAGATAATAGTCCTAAAAGAATTTAGTTACAATTCTCTTATACAAAATATTTTTTACAAAAATGTTACTCAAAGGAAATGTCAAGGCCACACATCGGCCTTCTTCATAATCACGACGTCGTCGGAGCGTCGTCTCATACACCTATTGCACGAAGGGTCTCTATGAATTGAGCAATGCCCAGTAGAAAAATTCTCCTCTAAGGGCTACTCCCCACCTAAAATGTACATGCAATGGCAACCATGAAAACGTCCAATCACATTCCATATAAATAATGACATCCTATAAGGAATATTACGTGTTATGCGTGAGATGAGACTCCTCATGCCCATAACTCGAGTCATTTGACTCCCTCACACACCGTACCAGTGTGAAAACCAGTCATTGAAGGTGTTTCACTAATGGCAACTGTGGATAACCACTCAATATTCATTTGAATTTTATCAAATCCCGTGTGTTTATTCATGGGCCATGTCTTTTTCGGGGTCACACCGTAGGATCGACGCACGCCTTCCGACATTTTTACGGGTTTTCACCGCCGGTGATTATGTCTAACCTCATATAAATTTTAGTCTTTAGCCTTGGGATGTTTGGGGGGGGGGGATCTCCATAACCGTGATCTTGATGTTGGACATTGTCCATTTCCTAACTCGCCACATTCTGAGAATAGTGAATAACCAACGCCCATTACACACTCGACTTGATCTGGAGTATTCTTGTGCATATGAAATGCATTTATGTCATTTCATGCTATGTCATGCTACATGCACAATATTTATAAATTCCGGATAATTATATTTTCTACATATAATTTCCATTCATCACAATACATATTAAAATGATTTTTTTCACACAACAGCATGTTATTTATTTTTCCAACAATAACAAACAAATTGGCCTAAACCTCGGACACAAATAAACAAGGCACCTTTTGGTCCCTTCATGGTCATGAACCATTTTTTGTTCCATTCATCAACAAATTACAGTGATACTGAAAAACTCAGCAAAACCCGAAGACATCTGACAAGACCCGGATTGCGGATACCCTCGGGATTCCCGGGTGGTCCGCTGAAGTGAAGTTCCACTATCTGACCCACAGGGAAGATACGGTGGGACTCCACTTTAAGGAGGGAAGAAGACACCTGCGTTAACCTAATATCCCATTTATAAAGAAAGTATCCACAACATATATAACTAAAGACTCATATAGGTTCAACACGGATCATCAGAGCGTACTAAGAGTATTGTGAATTTAGGGGTACAAGTAAAGATTAATAAGTCTAATACAACAAAAAAACAAAATGGTGCTTTGCAGATGGGAGTCACCGGCGGCTATGGCGGGGAGGCGACGGTCGAATCCGAGGCGCGAAATAGGTACTCAAGGCTGTGCGGACCTAGGGAACAGATTTAAAACAATAATGTGAGAGATAATAAATCTCAGAGTGAGTGGCATAGTTTATAAGGAAGTCATGTTTTAATTTCAAAATTTCTTCTCTCAAAACCTTTCGTTCACTCTTTTGTAAAGTTCAGTTTAAACATTTCCACAAACCCAACTTTACCCAAGTCCAACATATGAGATCATTCATAACAAATTAGCGAAACACAATGTTAAGGAAAACATAATCGAAGCGTTCTGTAACTTACAAATGACACAAAACATGTATAGTCATCAAGTAATAAAATAACCATGAAATGCACCATATGTAGTATAAAAATAGTTATACCATATTCAGAAATCAACAGCGTACCATACCATGTATCCATCATAAGCCGTGCGGTAACCCGACCTCCACGACAAGTAGCGAAAACTAATGAACACAATGGTTACGGCCGTCAACATTGACGGCTAACGAACCTCGGTGGGCAGGCCATCCGCGTGGCGGTAACAAACCTCGGTAGACCGGCCATCACGTGGCACTAACAAACCTCGGGGCAAGCCCGGCCATCGTAACTTTAATAAACCTCAGGGTAAACTGGCCCGTCAATGGCACCTAATTAACCTCCAGTGAACACATCCGTCCACGTGTCCTCTAATAAACCTCGGGTAAACCCGGCCATCTGCGATGGCAATAATAAATATACGAGTAAACCCGGCCATCGCGTGGCCTTGATATAACCATTCCCTTTCTCACATGTACTTCTCCAACAATACAGTTTTTAGAGTTAGTCCACAATCTCAGATCCACTTTTAAAACAATAGTTTTTCAAGATAGTTTACAACCTCAATCACTTGCACCCAAAATATCAAGCACCACCGACTCATCCACGAACAGTAAAACTTGCAAATAGTTAAAATGTTGACAAAATTCACGAAATGATAACTTGTTTTATATGAGCCGAAAATCATGTTTGAATGCAGCTTGACCCATCGATCAGCGGTATATATGTAAGTATTAATCCACAATAGATATATCCAACATAATACCCCAAATCATTTAAAAGCATATAAATCACTCCACGGAACTCTGAGGCGCTCGGTCTTGTTCCCAGCGGGATCATCTCCCGATCTGGGTGTATTTGCACAATAATATAAATAAAATACCGTAGGCTCCGATAATTGAACCACGACATTGGGATATCCACAGGCCTTAGAATAACTTTAGAACTATGAGACCATCTAAATTGAACTCAGACAGGGTTGATTACGAGTGTGCCCCTATGGGCCAGATACCTAAAATTGGGGCTTTTCACTTTCGGGAGCTAATTTCTCGAAATTAGACGTCAAATAATTCCCTAAAACATCCAATTTCACTAATCCAACTTCAATTTTGTCAAATTTGACCAATTGGTACTCTATTTTAGTCCCAACTTCTCGGTAATTACCCGAAACAACCTAAAAATGGAAAACTAACCAAACAACGTCCAAAATTTACAAACCACATATCAATGGAAAGCCCAAGAGACCAGGAACACATCAGTAGCCTCACCTTGGTCCAAAGGTTTCAGTGGTGGCCGGAAAACTCGATCCAACGGTCGGTAGAATTTGTTTTGTCGTATCTTTCAAGCGGTGATGAATACGGAGAAAAGGATGCGGAAATGAGTTTAGGATCAAAAATAGTGGAAAGGGCTATGGAATTGGACTGAGGCGGCCGGAAATGGCGAGAAAATCAAGAAATTACGGTGACCCACGGTGGCCTCACTTGTAAGCGACAATTAGAAACGCGTTGGTAGGCGGTTGTATAGAAATTTCACAAGCGGCTTCGTCACGGATGTCCCTCTCTGCAGCTTTGTATCCGTGGCGTGTCTGATGGTGGCCGAAATCGGCTCCTTTGGTTGAAACTTGAACGGTTTGCAGATGGGTCAAAATGACCCAATTTGATGCTCACGGGTTTGGGGAGTTTTTCTAGGGTTTTGGAGTTCAAGGAGAGTGAGTGTTTGGGGCTAGGGTTTCCTTTGGCATGCAGAAGCTATGTATATATAGGGCTTATGGTCGTTTCACGGTAAAACGCGAAGGCGAACTGGGCTATTTCTTTAAAGCAATTCTTGGTTTGAAGCTCTTAGAAGTCGTAACTTTTTATCAAGTAAGTCGAGTTTTGGCGATTCAGCCGATCATGAACTTCATGTCAGGCGCTGAAGTGGTGTCTTAAACAACCACAAAATTATTCATCCGCCGAAAAAAGTCAGCACACTTTACCTACTATTGGTTGGTCAACGAATTAAACGGATTTAAAAAATTGTATTATTTGAGGTGAGTCATTACCGCATTCAAGTCCTAAGATTAAACCAAATCTCAACAGGTCAGGAACTGCTGACATCCCAAAATCCACCATCAGGGTTGTCAGCAGTCAAATTCTTGACATTTGGCTTGGAGTCCCAAAAATTCCTACACTCGATCCTCAAAAATTTGGACTTAAATTCCTGACCTCTCAGGCCTCCTAAAAAAACCCCAAGCCATTAAATGACTTTTAGACAAAAAATAACCCAAGTAGGAAAATTCCCTACCTCATGGAGTTTGGCGAAACTCCAAGATTTTGGTACCCACGCATAGCTCTCGATGCGTGGACCAACTTTGCCTTTTGCTCCGACAAAAACCTACGATCCGATTTCCGTAGATCTTAGAGAGAAGAAAAAAAAAAAATTCCTTTCTCTCTCTCTCTCTTCTTGCTCTCCCCGTCCGTCTATTCCTCTCCTTCCCTTTTTTTATTTTTTATTTTATCCTCTTTTCCTTTAAAAAAAAAAAAATTGGACACTGTGACACCCCAAATCCCGCCCGGGGGTCCGTTAACTACCCGTCAACCCGCGGGAAACACTCGTGAATGTCGGGTGACCCGACATCTCTCACGAAAATCGGGCAGAGTCTCCTTTGCACGATGAGCTCTACCCATATACAAACCTGTCCCAATCAACATCAGGAGACATATACACAAGTAAAAACGGCCACTTGGGCCCATAAACCAATACTCATCAACATACCAACTATATACCATAGTTACAAGAGTTAAAATTTTACTCTTATACAACATGTATTAAAATTCAAATTCTAATACATGTACATCATAAAACCAAAGCCCCGCAGACTGGCTTTCTTCATGACCTGCATGATAGGCGTCTCTTGATGTTTCCTTGTGTTTGAAATAATAAATTCCCTCGACAAGGGGTGAGCTATCGCCCGATGGTGGAATACCCTAATGGGTTACTCCATCTAAGTGCATATACAATGCTCTATTATATTGTTCAGCAAATAAGTGATCCTACTTGAATGTCTAAATGATAACCGACTAGAGTCTCATGACTCACCTCACTTGCCTAAGCCATGTATGAAGACATTTTCAAACAAAAGGTATTTGTTTTTAATTGTATGGACAACCTCAATATAGAGTAGTGGGTGGCTCGATATTCTATTTAGTGGACAACCCTCCGATGTATATCAATTAGGCCGACTCCGACGATTGATATTTTATATGGACTACCCTCCGATATTGTAATAGACACACTCCGATAATCATTATTATTAGTCAACCCTCCGAAACCACTCTCTCAATAAACCACCTCATGCCTTGACTCATATGGATTACAGGGTGCCTAGTGCATATGAATGCCTTGATCACCAATTCGATCATTTTATATAACACATGCAAATATATCATCATACATATATTTACATAATTTAAATCACACAAACATGTTATGCAATTTCACAATCATTACAAATTAGCTCACGTGGGCTAATTAACAACCCGCAGTAAATTGATTTGCTCAACCAAACACATTTTTCTCCTGAAATTTATTTAAGTGAACACTATTCACTTGAGCAGTAAAACCCTCGGTTCTTTATTTCACGGCAATCCACCAAACCTCGGTTCCAACCGTGAACAGGAATCCATGGCCATTTAGGCCTCATATAAATCACAAATACAATTTATTTCATAATTTATGAAATAAACATCAAACAGCCCAAACACGATCCACAGTTGTACAATTTAGGCTTCAAAATTACAACAATTTGATTACAAGATTTGGGGCCGTCAGCTTGGCCGTTGAGCCTCGAAACCAAGCGAAACATCGCAAAACACTTAAACAAAGTGTAAAAATCAAGTAGGATGAAACCCCTACCTCACGGAGTTTGTCGAAACTCCTCAAAACTGGTGCCCACGTGCTGGCCTCGATGCATAGAGCGACTTTCCTTCTTGTCCAGACGAATTCCGACGGTCGGATCGCCCGTAAATCTAGAGAGAAGTGTCTCTCTCTCTCTCTCACTAAAAACTAAAAATCAAAGCTTCTGCATCTTTTCTTTCTTTTCACGTTTTTGGCTTCCTTTTTGAATGTAAGAGACGACGCTATTCCTTATTTTGTCCTTATTATCATTTACAATTCAAAAAATGACATCTATGTCCCCAAACTTTGGATTTTCGACACGTGGCACGATCTCGGCCGTCCGTTCCCATCATTTCTCTACTCATGCAACTTATTTCACATGAGTACATGTTATATGTGACTTTTGTCACATCCAAATATCGCGTTCTGACACCTAATACTATGTGTCTCAGCATTTGTTATTGTCTCGGGTCGGCCAGTCGCGTGTTAGCTAGATTTGAGAGACGGTCAACGATTGAAATCTGTTTAAATCGTCGAGATCTAGAAAATTTTCGGGTTGTGACCGAAATTACGATTTTGCCATTTTTCTAGAAATTGGAATTTTCTCGGGTCTTAAAGACACATGGCTCATATTGCGCCATGTGTCCATAAATCATTCGGGTTCGTTTCTCCCTCAAAACAATTTATTTATTTTCAGTTCAATTTATTTTAATTGAACTTAGCTCAAGCCATTTCCTGACTTCCAAGATTTTCGTAAAAATCTTGTCCTTGAAGTCACTGGCGACTTATCACCCATAAAATTGTAAAAATATTCCGACTCTCTCAGAATTCGACGAAACTTTTCTAGGTCACTAGATTTTGCAAGACGAATCCAACGACTCAGTCCATTTTGTCATCCGAGATCTAGAGAATTTTCTAGGCTTCCCTGAACCATTCTGACAATTATTATTATTATTATTATTTTCCATTTTTGAAAATTTCAATTTTCTGATTTTATTCTTCCTTAACGAATTTCGTTCCTGAAATTCACACATACTAGCACACAAAAACGCATGCATATGTAGTAATATTCTAATGCCAAATATTAGACCACACACCTTTGTCCTCAAATAGGAAAGGATATGTGGCCCGCATCGTGTCCTCGCGTTCCCACGTTGCCTCCTCTACTCCTCGGTGTTGCCACAGTAATTTTACTAACCACATGGTCTTACGTCGCAAAACCTAATTCTGACTATCCATGATACGCACCGGTCTCTCCTCGAAGGTCCCATCAGTTTCAACAATAATCTCTCCGTTATCGGGCTGGATCACGGAGTATACTTCGAGCATAGAGGCGTGGAACACCTCCTTAGAGCACGATAAACTTCGATTGGTAGCGCAATGGAGTATGCAGCTGTGCCCACCCTCTCAGTACCTCGAAGGACCGATATACCTCGATGCTGGCTTCCCTCGCTTTCAGTCGGCCGGTCCTCTCTTAGGCACCACCTTGAGAGACCTTGATCACTTACCTTGAACTGCAGGGTTGGCGTAACCTGTCGGCGTGGTTCCTTACGTCTTCCTGAGCTTGTAGGAGAGCAGATCTCACCTTCTTAGAGGTGTCTCTAATCAGATCTGGACCAGTGATGGAACTCTCTCCCACATCTGTCCAACAAATTAGGGATCGACATGGCCTTTCATATAAGGCCTCATAGGGTGCCATCTGTATACTCTCCTGATAATTGTTGTTGTAGGCGAATTCCACTAAGGGTAAGTGCTCCTCCTAACTACTCTTAAGATCCAGGACGCATGCTCGCCGCATGTTCTCACGGCATGGTCCTCTTATTGACCATATGTCTGCGGATGAATCTGGTGCTCATTGTCAGAAAGCTGTGTCCCAGCCTTTTGAAAACTCTTCCCGAGTGTGTCGTAAACTACAGGATCCATCGATACGATGAGGCGGCACTCCATGTAGAGATGATCTCACGAATATCTGGCCAGATGAATTCCTCAGTGTGAAGGTCATCATGCAGCTAGAAGTGTCTTGGAGACTTAGTGAGGCGGGTCCACTATAACCCATACGACATCATGCCTCTCTTGTGTCAAGGTGGGAGTGGGTCCTGAAATCCATCATGACTTGCTCTCACTTTCTTTCGACACCACCTCCCAATGCATTTGGGTAGCCTGCTTTGTTCGGTGCTCGACCTTTACTGTGACACCGTGAGACAGTCAGACAAAATCCCCCAACGATCTCGTTTCATCCAGCTCCGATGTCTTTGGTGACGAAGATCTTAGTACATCTCCTGCCACCCGGATGTACAAATAAAACCCAGAGCAAAGTGAACCCCTCGAGGATCTCCCTCTCACCCAAGATCAGAGAACCACAACCCGTCCCTTTATATCGAAGACTACCATTCGTGGTGGGATGGCCCAGCCGTCACCCGTACTTGACTCATACACGGTCCCAATGAACGATGATTTTACGCCCATTCTTCCACTACAATCACCGCCGTAGGACTACTTTGCGCCACCAACTCCCTAATGCCCCGAGCCTCGATCACCGTATCGCAGCCAAACCACAAACGTCCAATACGCCTCAAGATTCTCGCTACCAGAAACTACACTAACTAGTACTCCCCGTGGACTAACTGAAAGATCACCACCAAGCACTGGCCTTTGTCCAGGGAGGCAACGCAAAGCGGTCATAATCCTCAGATATTCCATCCATATGTGTTGCCTCATGTTAAGGTCCCAAAGCAGGAAATGATACTTCGACTGGTCCGGGCACTTAACCGCTTCACCATACAAATAGTGGGTGCCAAAATATTTACAAAGATAATGGTCGCCAACTCCAAAGAGATCATGTGGAAGCAAACTCCGCCATGATCTTTAGCTATCAGAACCATAAGCTACAACCCTCCCGGACTGCATCAAGACACACATCTCAGCCTCTGTCCCAGAGCACCACAAAGCACCCACTCGTCCCTATACCGAGACCATCATCAGAGTTGTAGTAAGCCTCCTTTTCACTCCCCGGGAATGCCTTCTCTCAATGTGTCATCCCACTCAAACTTGACCCCCTTTGGGTCAATCTAGTCATAGGTGTTGCTAGCCGAGAAATCATGAACTCCTATACTATCTCGCCAAATTCAAAGAAACCGGTGATGATCTCGAAGACTGACTTCGGCCTCTCCCAACTCATAACAACCTCAACCTTCTCAAGGTCTACCGACACACCTCGGGAGCAAACACTATCTATCCACATCTTTCACCAAGAAGCCAAAATCGCAGACTTACCGAACTCGCGGCACAACTCGATGTTCTTGGGGCCCGGACAATGATCCTCAAATGATCCTCATGCTCCTCCTCAAACTGGGAGTAGATCAAGATGTCGTCAACAAAGACCATAACAAACTGATCCAAATAGGCCTGAGAATCCATGCATGAGATCGAATGCCGCTGGCGCATTCAGAACCCCAGCGGCACCACCAGAACTAAATGCCCATACCCCTCGCCTTAAACACTCGGCCTTAGGACACATCGCCTCCCTAACTCTCAACCGATGGCACCAAAGGCGAAGGTTCATTCGGGAGTAAACTCGCGCCCTCAAACCGGACAAACAAATCATCAATCCCCTCGATAAGGGATACCGATTATCAACTGGCCCAACCATTTGTAATCATATGTACGCCAAAGGATTCTGCCCCTTCTTCTCATGGAAACAACCTGAAAAACCCAGGGCGGAAGTGCTCTTATTCACAAATCCCGTCTAACACTTTGCACACCCAGCCCTAACTCAACCGGTGTCATCTTATGAGGGGTCGTAGAAATGGGCGACGTACCAGGGTGTAACTCTATGACAAAGTTCAACTGGCAAGGTAATCCCGGAGCCTTACCCTGAAAACATCACTATACTCACAACCACCCGCAGACCCAAACCCTTCTCCCTCATCCTGGTAAGGCTTGCTAGCCAAACCAACGGCCCACTCCACCCCGAGCTCGTGCACCATTCGGGAGAGGTAAAGCATCATGCTTATCCCTCGAAACGTAACACACAATGCCTCGTGTAAAGCGTAAACCCACCTACAATCACAATCAATGACTAATTTACGTCGCTAATTAGTCCATCCTAAGGATGACATCGAACTCCGATATGTCCATGACCTCAGGGTCCACGTGAGCGTAATCCCGAGATCTCTAACTCACAATCCCTAATATTATCCGATCAACACTCACCCTAACTCCTGCAAGGTAATTCACATACAAACTGCCTGGGCGTTTCTACCTTGAAGCTCAAAGCATTCACACAAAATACAATAAAGATGAATATGATGATCCAAATTTAAATTCAACACTCTATCAAGGAAGTGTGAAATGGAAACATACCCTATACACTCCGACTAACTGAAGCTCAATTTGCGGCAATACCATAGCTGCAGACACGCCCCGGGTCCTCAAGTACCAACCCGAGCTTCGCCCACCCGACTCCATGCCTTTGCCCATACTGACCATCTCGTGGAGCTGCAGGTGCTTCTCGCAAGACTCGAATAACATCGGTTCCCTTGGCCCATGTTCGGGTAAGGAGGAACAAATTACGCCCGAAGGTGATGTCCACTAATGATTAGAATCAAGGGATTGTCCAAGCACCTGCAAGATCCCCGCTCCGTGGATAATCCCGTCTCATGTGCCCGTGCCGGGAGCACACACCAGCATGTCATCTGCCCCGTCTGGCTAGAAGCCCCGACTCGGCCTTGGCCCTGATAGCCGCGGTCCCGTCCCTAAAATCGGTACAAAACAGAAGTCTTCTACTTCTTCCTAGAGTTAGAAGAAGATTTATTCTCATCCCTCTTAGCACTAGCCCCCGTATCCTTTCTGACTAGTTGGAAACAAAACAACCGACCCACCACCATCTGCCCCTCCTCCTCCCGAGGGTCGGAGGATCATGCG
This sequence comes from Tetrastigma voinierianum, assembly GCA_016808115.1. Taxonomy (NCBI): domain Eukaryota; kingdom Viridiplantae; phylum Streptophyta; class Magnoliopsida; order Vitales; family Vitaceae; genus Tetrastigma; species Tetrastigma voinierianum. Next base: position 582,799 of record JAEQBH010002338.1, on the reverse strand, counting down.
CCCTCGAACCTTGGAGGTTGGCTAACCATCCCACCCCTTTGTTCCCACCGCACCAGTTTGCAGGCGATGGTGGTAGCAGGCACCTCACACCCGGCCGCATAAGGGTAGCAAATACAACAACAATAGCTCTATGGAGGTCTCGTTAGTCCAGCCGTGGTCTTCGGGGGTTATTATCTCGCCCACCACCTCGACTTCCTCTTCCCTCCTAGCCACATACACGCAATGGAGCAGAACAGAGTTCCTCAAATTTCTATCTCAGTCTAATTAGTAGTGCACATGCTAACCACTAATAGACTTTAACATCATGAACTACACTGTTCATCCCTTTTTCCTTAGTGGTGCATAATGCCAAACACTAATACACATTAGTTCCCGAACTATCATGTTCATTTTGTTTTCCAAACCCCTAAGGTTATGTTTTCTAACTCTAGCGTTCCATATACAATCCACCATGTATATTATTCACACAAATCACCACACATATCACACAGCATGTTAAGCACAAAACAAGCAACACACAACAATGCATGATCTGCACTCCAAGGTATTTGTGATACCTAAATTATGTTACTGTCGCTTATTTCAGAAGTACTTGTGGATACCCACATTCGAGCTCCCTAGGTAACGCTTACCTAAGCTTTGATACTGCTTCGTGACGGCCAACCGGTCCCATTGACAACCCCAATAACTCAAGGAATTTCTTGGTGGGATTTCGTGCACTCGATACCACATTATTGTGTCCTATTTATTGGGATCCATATTAGCTGTAAAATCAAAGTGTAGTCTCCCTTTGTTCTGTGAGCTCTACCTGGGCACAAAATTGTATAACAATATAATAACAACCCCACCCAGTGGTCTCAATAAAAGAAAATACTGGACTTGGCAGGTCCATCTCGTCCCTCAGATCCCTAATATACATCCCTTTACGCAGACTCATTCATTCACATTTCAACTAAAATACGAAAAATAAAACGCTTTAATTACAAATCCGTAAGAGTTCTAATTACCACCCCTCTTAACATAATTACATACCCAACTATTAGACAATAGTCCCCAAAAGAATTAGTTAAGTAAATTTTGAGTACAAACTACTTTTTACAAAAAAGTTACTCAAAGGAAATGTTATAGCCACACATCGGCCTTCTTCATACCGTGGCCCTCATCGGAGCACTGCCTCGTACACCCCACCACAAAAGGGGGTCCTACAACGACGCCGAGGTAATGCCCAAGAGAAAATTTCTCCTACAAGGGCTACTCCCACCCTAAAATGCACATAATGGCAAACTACGAAAACGTCTAATCACATTCCATAAATACAATCCTATATTGAAGGATCCCGAATCTCGATTAACCTCATGGACCCGAGGGGATCTCCCGCACCCAACCTACATAAACCTTTTCTCAAATACCAAATAAAATCCATGGAGTAACCCCTTTTCTTAATCCTAATATATCTTTAGAAAATACAGCTAAGTGAAAAAATTTTTTTCTTTTTCTTTTCTTTTCAAACGCTTAGATTTTTCGTAACACCGTTAGTTTCTCTGCTTCGACTTTCCCAAATTACAAAACCCGCAAAACATTTAAAAACACTTCTAATCTTTCCATCCTCAAATCTCAAACCTCCGCTTTAGGACTCCTCGCTCACAACCCAATCAAACACAATATATACATATATTCATTTATTCATTTCAATCATCAAAACATTTGAAACTTCTTCCAAATCCATTGCATTTTTTAAAAGGTGGGCTTAGTAGGACTTAAAGCGAAACAGCCTCACCCAAATACCTCGTCCACGAGGATCAAAGCCAGCGTAGTTCCTTTTCAACTTTATACATATACATATATCCATAACAAAATATTCAACATATCTGATATGGAAAATTATATATCTGATGAAATCACAGTGTCGTCTCCTTGATGGCTGGAAGCTCCTTTGCAGAGGGCTGCTCTACTGTGCACCTATCTCGGGTCCACGAAAATGTTTTTTGAAACATAGGGAAAAGAATGAAGCTAAGGAGCCCGAGTGAGTGTACATTTTCATCGAAATAACCTTTTAAATTATATATCAAAGCAATAAATACTTATACAAATTAAAATCGGTTTATACCTTAAGCATTTTATGCCTCAAACTTTCTTTCTTTCTTTATAATAAATACTTATAGTATTTAAAATCAATTTATGCCTTGTAAACATTTATGCCTCGAACTTTCTTTTATTTCCTTATAACTCTTTCGATGGAGCAGGGAATAAGCAGTAGAAACGATTTAGAATGCGACGGTGAGGGACAGTCAGCATTAGGTCGCAACTTATTTCTGACTGGGCTTCAGCTTTGCGTAGGGTTCGATCCTTAACACTTTATAACGTGTAAGGATATTACTCTAGACACTGTTCCCTCCCTCGGTTAGTAACCTATAACTACCTCCTAAATCCTTGCGCTTAAAATTACCTCGGCCGATATCGATCCTGCCCAGTCATAGGGTAACCATCGGTAAAACATTTCTTCAAAATACATTTATAAATCCATTTTAAATCTTTACTTTATCATTAAAACACAATGCATTCTTTACACATTTTAAACTTTTCATAATACCTTAACATATGCATACATATTTTCATATATACATATAAATATATATTGATGCAAGATAAAAACATTTCCATTAAACTTTGGTTTAACATTAAATCATTCACTTGTAAAAACTCAATTTTCAAAATATCATTTTTTCACTCACCAGTTCAACTTTCAATCCCGCTTGCTTCACAAGTCGAATTCCCGTTTCCGTCAGATAGTCACTGCCTTTTTCAAGAAAACCACAACTATACATTAATCACGCCGCTTCCATTTTAATCCACCATACACATTCATTTAACGCCAAATGAACAAATTACCCATAGGCACTAAAACCCATTCATTTTAGTAACCTTTTCCAACAACACTCTATAGACTTTATGACTCAAAAAATTATTCAAACGGCCTTCGGTATGAAACTCCAGATCAGTCCTTTATATATCCAATGACATATATTTAAATTTTCAGTTTAAAATTCCTTCTCTAAAGCCCTCAACCACATAACACAATCTGCACAACAGATGACTCAGTTTGGCAGAACAGAATCTGCACATAGCTCCACTTTGAAACATTTTATGGGCACTTTGGGATTAAAATTTTCATAAACTTCCTTCATATAAATTTTTCCCCTAGAAGTCTATTTTACCCAGAATTTTGAATCACTCAAATCGGATAAAGAAATGAGCAAGTTATGGTAAAAATATGAAAACTGGTCGAAACAGGAAAGCCAGGCATTTCCTGTACCAAGAACAGACAGTGGCTTGTATGGTCACTGAGTAAATTTTTAGGCCACTTAGGATCCGAATTTATGACCACCTTCTTCTTAAGTTTTGTTCTCCTTCAAGTCTAAGCTTTACATGCCACTTAAATCACTCAAATCTGGATCAAAATTGAGCAAGTTATGGCCAAAATACCAAAACTGGTCAAAGCAGAAAAGCATGACATTTCCTGTACCGAGACTGCTGCCCAAAATTGGCCAAAATGTGTTTCTCTTCATTTTTCTTTCACTCCTAAACGCCGTCTGATGCATTATACCCCATTTCAACATAACACACACAATTACTATCAAACCTAACCCTTACTCACTTGATTTTATCAAAACCCTAACCTAAACCATGGCTTTCTCAATTGATATTAAATTCAGCACTATTAAACCTTAAATACCATCAATTTTAACATCCATACCAGAATTTAAGACATTAAACATGGAAAACATCAAACCCTAACTTTCCCACCACTTGAAAACTTACTTTGTTTCTTGAGTTTCTTTGGCTCCTCTCATACGATTACCACTTGAAGATCACTTGAAAGCTTGAAAACAAAGAAAACTCACCTCCCAGTGACTTGGATTCTCCTTTCTCTTCCTCTTTCTCCTTTCTCCCCTTTCTTTTCTCTCTTTTCTCCTTTCTCTCCTTCTCATACGTGATCTCCTCTATTTGGAGACTTAAATCCTAATTTTAACTTTAAATTCCAACTTTCCAAAATTACATGAAGTCGAAAATTCAATTGGATTATTGTAAAGTGAATTCTGCTAATCGAGCCTCTCATAGGTCCATGTTTATGAGACCAAGTCATTCTACCATTATTTAAATCATAACTTAGCCATTAAGAAAAGATTTTGATTAGCTAGTACAATTAAATATCTCCTTATAGCGATTTTATAGTTTTTAGCCTTTTCTTTGTTTTATATCGATTATATGTCAAAATATTCTATGGCGATACATATTTGGGGTGAATATAAAATATTCTAACTAAAATCCTTCCACGGTGAATTTCGGGCTGCGAAATCACCGGAAATCGAGATTTAAAATCATTGTTAAAGTAGTGTCGACCCGATGCGTATTGTGCAGATTACGTTCGGATCACTGGAAGCTATCCAAGCGGACTCAGTTTTACTGTTTGGTTCGTTAGTCTTTATGATATATTGGACATTTAGTATTTTTCGTGATTTAGAAAATTTCAAGCATGAGACCCCGAATTTTCGGTAGGAAATGCTATTCGCCAAATGCCATATTCTCTTCTAAATATCGGTTCAAAGTCATAGGGCTGAAATTTCTACAAATTCTTGTAAACCCCTCATTCGGATATAATAAGAAAAATCATTATTCCTTAGGGCATTGGTTACAATTTTTAGAAAGATTACTTCATGTCGAATGACGTCAGGAGCATTCTAAATTCTAATCTACCCTCGTTTCTATCATTGGACCTCTAATCGGTTAAACACTGCGGCTATAACATTGATGGGTTGGGGTTTCACGGGGGCTCCCGGTAGTATATCAACCTCTCCTCGGTGCAGGCCTTTTTGTGCAGAAAGCTGTGACGGTCCCGACGGGCTCGGTAGTGGACAAGGCAAATGAAGAGCACAGGAGGCACTTCAGTTCACGAAAAATTCGGAGGTCGGTAGGTAATATCAGGCATCGGGAGGTATTTAGGTTTGCTCCGCGGATATCATGCGCAAGAGCTTCTTGACCATAACCATGGTTAAAAATCCGCGTCGTACAGCACATCGAACTCGCCTCGGTCTTGACCTCTTGGCAAAACTCCTCTCCCGGAAAGCCGTGAAGTCATCCTTGGTGGTCCCCAGCTCCACAGTGAGAGCAGTCGGCTCATCAGATTAGGCGGCGGATTTCTCTTCCTCTTGCCATAAACGAGGCACCGGCCAGCGACCACGGAGTGCATTGAGCGGAGCCAAATTTGGACTCCACCTGGCGGCCCGCCCTCACGGGGGTTAGAGCACTTTGGACGGGGATAGTTCGGCTCGACTGCGCTCGGGCGCTCCTCGTTTGCCTCGATCTCGGCCGCCATCAACACCTCGTGTTGGGCGGCGTCCTCTCGGTTTCGTGCGGCGCCTTGTCGGTAGCTTCCTTAGCCTCAGGCTCCAGGCAGCCCAGGATATTAGTGGGCTCTTTCAAGGCGTCTAAGTTCTGGGCGGGCTTGGGACTCAACATATGGTCAGTTTTGCTCAGCATCCCTCAGCCGAGTAATGAATTCACGGTGCTGGAGGGACATGTTGTGAATGGTAGTAATCACTTGCGAGAAGAAAGAGCGTGTTTAGCAGCTTTAGAGTTATATATATATATATATATATATATATATATATATATATATATATATATATATATATATATATATATATATATATAAGCTTACTACTTTACGGCTTCTAGCAGATGCGGGTGAAGTTAGATTGAAAATTTACATTCCGTCTTCAACGATTTGATAAATATCCTCCTTTGCAGTATCGACGGGAACAACAACCAAATACTCCTCACCTTGTCTTGTTTCCCAGGCTCTCACGGGCAACTGTATTATCCTCGGGTATAAATCGTCGAGACGATCAGCTGCAGACTTACCCCGATTGAAAGGCCTCCAGAGGTGGAGGATGGACTTGATATCGTTAGGTCAAATCACTGGCTGCTTCCTCCCGTCCGCCGGAGGTACGGCGCGAGCGGATAAAGAGTTGAGGCGGTATTGGTCGGGCGACGCGCCTCTTTAGCCCCTGTTAAGGCGCGAGCCTAGCGACACCGGCGCTTCGGGCCGTTGGATGGATGGACCACTTGCAGTGCGGGAGGAATTGGAGATTCCTTCCTTAGCTCTTCATGGGCAATGTCTTTCGAGCCCGGGATTGCGTCGTTAGATTTGTTTTGAGGAAGGCGGGATCACGATTGTTTGATTCTCCCCGAACACCATCCGTAAGGGACGGACCACCGTTTGGCCTCCGCTCGACTTCCTCTGCCGTTTGCTTTACGGCGGCATAGCGATCCTACGCTGTCATCTCTTCCTCCTCTTCTTCTTCCTCTGAGAGAGAGGGCCGGATGGGCTAAGAACGAATCCAAGGTATAAAATCTTCCACACAGGCCCCCACTACGGAATTTGGTCCCTCTTCTTTTTGTTCGTGCCTTCGGGAGCGGGGATCGATCCCTCTTGTGTAGGGAAGCTCATGGGGCAAACACTTCCAGCCTTTGGGAGTGGGTACAAGTAGAGGGCTGGAACTAGTGGACGTCGAGGGACATCTGACCCGTAGCAGCTTGTTCTAAGCTCAATGCCTTGGCAGCTGGATCCGGGTGATGGCGCGCGACCGCGAGCAAATCTAGCAAATCGTGGTAGCTTGAAGTGTTCTCAGCCGATCTCGATGGCGGCCGAGAAGCGAGGAATGATTGGGAGACAGGGAGGCGGGTTTGATCCGTCAGCAAGGTTCTTCAAAATTGGAAGCACCCTCCTGATGGCGCTCAGAGCACTCCAGCGGTCATAGTCTTCTCAAGGATCGCCTTCTCTACCCACTGCACCAACCTGCCTCCGTTTTCCTACATGGTAATCCTGTCAGTTGCGTGAGCCGCATGAATCTAAATTTGGCCCCCAATGCCTAGTTTCACACAGTGGCGCCTTTGAGTTGTACAAGCGGTAGGTGGGAGGCAGGGGATCCTGAGGCCCCACACTAAGATACCCCCTTTACCTCGTTTTAGGAGAATCGAACCATTCATGACTGCGGTCGGGAGTCCATCGAGAGGACAATCGGCCTCTCAAATATCGAGAGAATAGGCAAAGCAAATCTCGACTAATGAAGATTCGAGGTTGGTATAAGAAGTTTCATGGCTGCATTTTTTGATGAGAATACGGATGGCGTTGGGTTGAACAAGGGCGGTTGGCGCGTAAAGTGCAAAAAGCGTTTAACAAGGGTGAGCCTTTGGAAAAGTGAGCTGGCCCCAAGTTGCTCGCGAGTAAAAAACACGGCATTGTGTTCCCCATCCATAGTGGACTCATCCGGCTCGTCCATTAACTTCAAGTCAATGTTCTCAGGGACTTCGTAGTAGGATCTCAATTCCTCCACTGTTAGGGACGAGATGATATGACTTGTAGAACATGTCCCTCGAACATGCCCTTGTCTGCGACATGCCTGATTGGTGGAAGTTTCTTCCTCACCTCTTGTCATGCTAATCCCGAGAGAGAGGGAAGAAACGAGAATATAAGGCCCGTGTCGTACACCAAACGGGTAGAAAGGCAAAACCACTAAACTTGGGCAAAAATCGCCCGAGTCTATTAAGCCTTAGACCTACCCTCACCCCAGGACTTTCCACGGCTGGAAGAAGGCCGATGAGGAAGATTCAATACATTAGTTAGGGAAATAGTAATTACTTGTAAAATGAAAACTGAGCAGATGCTTGAAAAAGCTGTTCGCAATCAAACGCAAAATCGCAACAGTGTATACGTAGAAGGTGCCAAACTGTTGAGTGGGATGCTAACTCAAGGATGATAGGCAAGGAAAAAGGAAAAATCTAATAATGACCCCCTATATACCAACCTCCTAGGACCTATGAGCGTATTAAATGCAACGCCTGTCCATTACCTCTCTAGTCATTTCATTTGACTGACGTCAGGCTCCCCAGGGCACAATTGGGAATATAGGCCGGGTTAGTGGGCCCGTCTATTGTCGGGCCTGTTGAGCTAAACCGTTTCGTGCTTTGGGATCGTGGTATCCCTAATGATGGCGATAAAGCGCCTTACAGCAAATAAAGTCTTGAGATTGCCAAAGTAGAGCATCGTACATAAATGTAAAAAAAAGTACGATTTTATTGACTGTGCCAAACAACATTCATCATTACATTCATATCCTTACAAGTAAAAACTAAGCAATCGCGTGAGTGGCTACATATTTCGTCCGAGATAATCTTGGTCGGGGCTAGAAAGGTAGCGGGAGTCGAAAGACGAAAGAGCCGGAGAAGAGTGGCAAAATCGCTACCAAAAAAAAAAGGGAAAAGGAGGAAAGATGGAAAGGGGTCAAGAAGGGAGAAGAATTTGTGATTTGATAGGGAGGATCGCGGATGCAAAAAGTTCCATTCTAGTTTGAGAACCACCCAGGGCCCCGACGGACCATAAACGTCTATTGGGCTTCACTCGAACCATCGATCTTTGATTACAATTCACACTTGGAAAGCACGCTCAAATAGTTGAACACAATCATCCTTCATGTAGCAATTCACCAATTCCGATTCTCAGCAATGCTCAAATATCCTTCCCTGCTGGAGGAGTGTGGATAACTAGTGGGACGACGAACCTCGTCACCCTCTAGCCTTTTATAGCAGCCTCTAGTCTCAGGATCAACTCAAGCAACCGTATGGCATCTAATGCATTTCAAGTTAGAAAAATTCACATTGGTAGCAGTGATTGCCCTCACGCATTTTTATGATATGACGGTCAAGCGTTTCCTCTTTTTTTCTAGTTGGGGACGATCGCCCTCCCCAATAGGAAAAAGGGGGACATTGTGGGCACCTTGGGCCTTGACCCAGGCCCTCTAGCTAGCAGACCCCTTTCGACTAGAGGCCATGGCTAGCGGGCCCCTTTGGACTAGAGGCCATGGTTGGGCCTGTTCATCCTGTCCGGCCCGCAAGCCTAACTTAGGAGCCCAGATCCGAATACCCTCCTATAGCCAAAGAAGGGGTTGGCACTCCCCGGATGCCATTTTCCGGAAAGGCTTTATCTAACAAGGGTTAATGAATAGGCTCCCCCGGAGGGAGAATGCACCATCCCATGCCTTGCCATGAATTCAAGATGGACAAACCCCTTCGGGGTCTTGCATTCGGGAAATACGCCCCACTTTCTCTCCTCTCTTTCGTCTAAAAGGAAGAATTAGTCTCCCCCCGCGAGATATGCGTTCTCTCCTCTCTCCTGTCTAAAAGGAAGAATTAGTCTCCGTACGCGAGATATGTGCCACCTTCTCCTTCCGATTTGGAAGGAAATCATCCACTTTCCACGAAGAGTGGATCCCCTTCCTCCTTGATAAAAGGAAGCCACGACACGGAATAAGGTACGGACGAAAGGTTCAAAACTCTTAATCTTTGAAAGAGGACGGTAGAGATCTAACTTGAGCGTCGGAGAGGTGACGGAGGAGACCCTCCTCGCGAACTACGTTTTGCGAGGTTGGCATAAGGCCGATGCATGTTCCGAGCTGGGTCCGATTATTCCAGAGAATTTCGGAGATTACACTAATGAAAGGAGAATAATGAGGCGTACGTTATCGTGGATAGGAGGAGCGTGGGTAGGGTGCATAGGGCGGATAATATAGAAGAGGTGCGCAAGTTTACAGTAAGAGGTAGGCAAGTTTTGGGGTGTATGAACGGGGGTACGTGCTAATGTGGACCGAGAGTGAGATAACATAAGAGCATGGAAGGTGATAGACACGTGGTAGCATGTAATAGGGACACTTAGATTCATGTGTAGGACATGGGGGATGGGCGTGAGATACACTGTTTTGGGAATTTGGCCTTTTAGTTGAACTCACCCTAGGAGATTAAAAATATTTTAAAAACTAGATTGATGACTAAACTATAAAGGTTTCTGGCTCACTGTTTAGGGGTCAAACCAATGGTCAAACTGTAGTCGAATTGGATTAAACCAGGACCGGAAAAGTCACTGATCGACGGTCCGATTGATTCGATTCGGTTTTTAATGCATTGAAGATTAGTCTTCATATTTCCTTCTTTTCTTTTTCTAGAGAGGGATTGAGGAGATTCATTAAATCAAATTTCGTTACTTTCAAGACATGGTTGTGCAGAAGTAAGTAGTCCCATAGCTCATTTCTATGACTTAAATAGTTATATATGGATTCCCAAATTAAGCTGATATTTATAAATTTTTATTGGACTCACGTTAAAAGTATTGGATTCCATATATATACTGTGATTTCATATTGTAAAACTACTAGAAGCTAAAATAGATTTTCGAGCAGGGTGAGGTTTGGTTATCAATTTTGGCCCTTGCTGTAGTTTCCATAAGAACCACCCTAAAGACAAATCCTTGGAAAGGAATGCATTAATGCCCCAGCAGTATGTCGATCTTGGCCCTTGGCATTTTTCAATCTAACCATTCTTACAATGTTTACAACGTGACATACTTATGCTTTCCGTTAACGGGCGCTAGATGGACAAACGAGAGACACTTGATGTTGATGTGGCACCCTTCACGTACATTTTTTTTTGCTTATGTGGGACTTTTGCACGTGGCTTTCTAACTCAAACATTCTTTTGACAAAAATGCCCTTGAATCCACCCCAAATTCCCCTTATACCCCCTATTCCTTCTCAGTTTCATCCCTAAGCTCCCTCCCCCTTTCGGAAATTCTCTCTATTAAACCTAATTTTCTCTAGATCAAAACCCTAATTTTCTCTCTTCTTTCTCTTTCATCTATTTTGTCTCTTTTGTCTCTGTGTCCAAAGTTTTTTGACCAGTTCAAACAAGTCATTAATTCTAATTTTTTACAATGAACTTTAATAATTGGTCGGTAATTTTAATAAATAGCTAATTTAAATATTTGATTTCACTACTACAAAAAAACTGAAACAATGACACTATATCGTTGACGCTTGTAAAAAGTTGTCATTGTTTAATTATGATATATTAAAAAATTAACGTTTTTTTGTCATCATGATCGGGTTTCAATGGTGCCATTCTACGACTCTGCTGCTGCTGTTGCTAAGTCCAACGTCTACAACCGTTATTACTCCAATCTCAACAATGACACTATCTATGAAGACGTCGAGGCGGCTTCTTGGTTGCTCTCAAACCCCAACCCTAAGTTCGTTGGGAGTTCATATCTGGATTCGAGTCAATGGATCCTAAGGTTCAATCACAGCAGCAGAAACGTTCGGGTGGCCTAAATGTCTTGTCAAAGAATATGGGACTAATCTAAATGGCCGTGGTGTGTTTCTAAGAGCATTATTGTAAAGAAGATTGCAAGGGAGGAGCTGATTATTGACAACATCCCTAGAGAAGTTTTAATCATTTGGTTTTTGTAAGTGTTGATTTCTATGAGAAGCTTTCAAAGGTTGGTCTTATCAAGTTGTTCTCGTCTCCTTTGATTCATTAAAAATTTTGAAATCTAGGTGATTAGATTTTGAAGCTATTACCCCATTCAAACATATATCAGTATTACTATGGAAAAATAGTTTGTGAACAAACAGAATAGAACAGATAAAAATGTTAAACCAATAAGATGGAACCTGTTTGAAGGAAGATGTTTCAGGTTTAAAAATTAATTGGATATATATACATCTGGGCAGCCGGTGCGGGGCGGGCGGGAGTAGGCGCGACCTTACTGGCTCGTGTGTGGTGAACCCAAGCATGAAGCTAGGTCCTCCCCTTAGTGGCCCGGGGTGCCGCTTTGGGGCTCAGGCCCAGCCTGGAGTAGGTGTATATATATTCTTTAAAAGTCTTGTTCCCATCCGATGTGGGACACAAGCTTTTTCACAAGTTTAAACATTTTGTTACCATTTTCAAGTGGTGATGTTTGGAGGCAATTTCTAATTCACTCCTTAATGGTTTTAAGAAACTCAATATATAATCTTCATCTCCTCATGCAGGAGAACACATTTCCATGTGGACCCACTACAAAGAGTTTGTGGGACCGATTTTAATTTTAGCTCAAAGATAGCTAATTCCTTATGCTCAAACCCATTTTTTCCAACAGAAGCTAATTTCAAAATTTTACACAAATTTTTATCCTTTTTTTAAGAGGTGCTGTAGCAGGAATAGGTGATTTATCTAGGTTTTGGTTTTTCAATTCTTCTTTTTGCATCTACGACGATACCAACATCGACTTGGCCTCTGTTTGTGACTCCATCTTAGATCCGACATATCATCATCCCCGTGAAATTGGTACGTTAAGGTATTCTTAGCATGAATCAAATCTTTGTGTATTTTGTTATTCTAGGTAGGGATTCCTTCACTATTGAGTTATAAACATGTACATTGATTTCCTTATGCTGAAATTGCTATTTCTAAAAAAAATGAACAATAAAGAATATGAGTTATTTCATCTAAATTTTGATGTCTTTCTAAATTTCATTTTCTTTTTGTTTTTTTTCTACCATTTATTATTTTCTCCTTTAAATTTCAGTTTTTTTTTTTGATGACTCTAGTTTGTTTATTCTTGGATTTCTTTTTAGGTATAGATTTGACATCTCAAATCTAAAAAAAATAAATTATATTTTGACTCTTATCATATAATTGTTTGACTACCTAGACCAGTAATAAGAAATGAGTAGGACACAACACAATAGCACCAAGGTATAAGATAAGACTGGGAGGGGTGCCATAAGACAAAGCAGAGTGTCAAGACCGATATAGAGTGTCGTCACACTAATCAGAGAGTACCAAAGTACTAAATGTGCCGAAGCATGGTCAGAGAGTGCCGTCGCACTAATCAGAGAGTACCTAAGTACTAAATGTGCCGAAAGCTAAGGGCCGAGAGTGCCATCAAGATTAATAAGAGAGTACTGAAAAGTACTATACGTGCCCCCGCCCAAATAACGAGGTGTCGTGTCATTCAATATCCAGTTTTAGACAGTCCTACAATTATATGTGTTCAACTTACTAGGCTATTATAGCATTAAGTTTAAGCCAACATCACTTGTTTGAGGCAGTTTAAGTCACTGCCTCGCTTGCCGAGATAATGAGGTACTTCCATGCATTTTCTCACTTAGCTTCATTCTATTAACCCCATTAGTCATTTATTAGGGTTCCTATAATTACTCCGTACGAATTTGGGCCAACAAATGCGGAAAGGGTACAAAATCAAGGTCAAGCAGCTACTCCAGATCGCATCACTTGATCGGTACCGATATTAGCCCTTTTCGCTGAACGGGTACGTATACCGGCATCTTTGCCTCTCGTTTAATGGGCACCTGCACACTCCTTTGGTACGGCATCGAATTGCGGGTTCCGCCTAGAAATGACAGATTTTGCCATCTCTCACTCACTCTTCTTCAATAAACCTCCTCAATTCCATCCTACATCAAAACCTACCATGGAATCCACCCAAAACAACTCCAAAATGGTTCATAACCCAAACATGAACACGAGGGGAAATTAAGAGGATTCCTAAATCCCAACAAATATTCATACACCCAAATCAAATAACCTACATGATTCTCCACAATCCATAGAAATCCTCATTTCCAAACTTATCTATACATATTCCTACAAGTTCCAACCCAACAACTTCCACAAACACTTGTAATGGTGGGTTATAACTTCTCATAGAAAAACCCTAGACAAAGAACTAGATCACGAATCCAAGAATCCATACCATACAAATCCATACAAATGTTCACAAATCCATACAAAACCATAGCAATCCATACCTAAAATCATCTTCTCTTTCTTATTCTTCCTCTTCTTCTTCTCCTCTTTTCTCTCTTCACAAAATGCCCTCCTCCAACTCCCAAATGAGAGACCAACTTGGTCTTATCCCATTTTATTTTAATTTTTCCTTTTATTACACTTTGGTCCTCAAACTCCCTTCTATTTACACCACAACTTATGTCATTTCTATAATAGCATCTCATCTTCTTATCTTATGACTTTTATATCAGACTTTGACAAATTCCACTTTTACCCCTGTATCTTGTACAAACTCCGGGTTTCGAAATTTTCTCACTTAGCAAAATAATAATTGTGAAAATTTTCAAAATGCACTTATAATATACCCTAATTATGTTTAAAAACGACTAGGGTGTATTTCAGGGTGTTACACTAACTAAGTTAAATTAATGAAAATAAGTAGAAGGTTTACTTTCATTTTTCTATTGGAATATTGAACTTCACTTCTTCCCTTGAATCTTGAAATCAGTTTCTTTCCTCAAATCTTATTATGATTTTTTCCCAATGATTTTACCCTTTCAATTCTGTTTCTTGTACAATTGGGACATCCCTCTCTTGATGCCTTTGAATGAAGTTTCCTTACTTAAGTAGAAGAAACCTCTGCTTGCAAATGCTTGAAGTTCCATAAGGGAATTATTTTGTTGTGGTTGCAACATACAATTTCAATTTCTTTATTTTACTTGAAAAAACATGTTTTCTATTTCTACATCTTATATCTCTTCTTTTTGGTCTTATAACTTAATTAGTTTTTCTAGATAATTAGATTGTATCCGAGTTTAGAGATCATTCCATGTTGATGTATGATTCTTTTTTTCTTCTTCATCATTTTATTAGGGGATTTAAAGCTCTAAAACAAACATTCAAGCTTTTTATTATCTGCTGGGGTGGAAGTATAAAATGTATTTGATGGAAGCCTATAGAGTGATGTTTAATCAATATTAAATCATAAAGGACATGAAACTATTTTGAAAAATTAGCCACAACATCATCGATTTTTTCTTTGATCGCCTAGCAAGAATTTTTTGTGCTTTCAGTTCTACTAGATATTTCTTGAAGGCCCTGAAAGGCAAAAATGCGGTTATTTTTTTTTTAAGATTTTATTGCCCTTTATTGATCAAGGATGTTGGTTTTAAAATATATTGCTCTTTTGATGAGAAGAGATTGTGATTTAAGACAAATATTAAGCTTTGCAAGATTTGGTTTGACATAGGCGACTATGTGTGAATGCCTAAGGTACATTGTTGGCTTTATTTGGTTAGACGATGCATTTCTACTATGTTCCCATGTGTGTGTGTGTGTGTGTGTGTGTGTGTGTGTGTATATATATATGATGAGTAAAGAGAGATACATTAACATAAAAAAGAAGCATCTAGGGAAAATTCATAGGGTATATAGGGAGTATACAAGAAGGTCCCACTAAGGGGACAAAAAAAGATAAGCAAGGGGGAGAAACAAAAAAAACCGACCGCCATTCAACTATATCCACCAATCCTCATTTACAACCCAACAAAGTCAAAAAATCAACCAAGGTTATGGGTGCTCTGATTAATGTACATATATATATATATATATATATATATATATATATATATATATAGAGTATATATAGCAGCAGCAGTATATATATATATATATATATATATATATATATAAACTCTATATGCCAAAGCCTAAAATGGGGACCACTGTTTCACTCTCTTTCTTATCATTTCAGCTTTCCAAGAGATATACTATTGATATGTATACTATTGTTGTTCTAAATTTATTTTGGAGGTAACTAGCCAAATTTTTTTTTATCAATCAATATCATCTTGTGGATAAGATCATATCAAGCAATTTATGAACCAGAAAGTGTTTTTCAGAAAATTTTTTATATGAACTATTGCAATCTGCATATATTCTCTTTGTTTTGAACTCTCTTTGCTTTGTGAGTTTGGGGTAATTTGTTTGATATGGCTTTAAATCCAGATTGTTGATTTCACAACCTCCTAATGAAACTGTGCTTCTTTTTACTTTTTTTTGTAAAGGATACTAATGGAAGGAAAGACAAGTGACATAAAAATATATATTCTTTATTTCTTATTCTATCCATTTAATAATATATTGATGATGCTTTTGTCAACCGGAACTGGGATGGAACGTGTCGGGTAAATGGGCTGACTCGATTACCGTCGCCGCCCGCCCGATGCCGCGCCCCCCGCAAAAACAAGAGGCGTAGGTTTCACTGGGCTTCGCCCGTAGCATCTCGATGCCTAAGTCACTTTCGATGGGAGAAGATCAACCGCGTAGAGGCTAACGTGTTGCGATCTTTCACCTACGGTGGCTCCGGTATTTATAGTATATGTTTTTCCTAATTAGATGGTGATATGATTCTTCTTATTGGATGTATTTTCTTTCCTTATCGCCATTAGATTAATAAGGTATTAATTGAAGCTGCTATTGAATATCCTTACTTCCCTATTAAGAGACTTAGTCTGATTTTACAGGATAAGCAGCTATCGTGGGACATCCTACTTCCTTATCAAAGTAGATTTGGCTCACTGACAAAAGATAGCTAACATCGTAAATCACTATCCTACTCCCTCGCTACTGGCAGAGATTTGGTTCGACAAGGTGATACGGGCTTTTTGTTATCCGCTGCTACACCCGCTGGGAGGATGAACTCGGCTCCTGTTTCTGGCCTCGTGCTCAGCCAGCCCGGGAGTTTTACCGGGCCCGCTTTATAAATCTCCTTTAATCCCTGCTTCGGCTCAGGCGGCCCCGCGCGCCTATTTTAAACCCAATCAGGCCGTCCCTACCCTAGGCCATGCAGCGCGCGGCCATATCGCTTCTAGAGACTGTACGTGATATCCACGTGGCTGTACTGGGAAGGGTTTAATGGTCACAGCCTTTATCGCCCCGCCAATTTTTGAGTCAAGCGGTTTCTAGGTCATGGCGCCTTCGAACCGGGAGCTACTGCCCCGGGCTCTACCTGGGGCTGGGCCGAGCTCGAAAACTAAGCTGCTTCGCCTCCTGGCCATTGCGCCCTTCTCGGGCTATTTCGCTCCCGAGCCGTTTAGACTCTCTCAAACCGAGCCGCCGGGCTCCCGGGCTATCGCTCGCTGACTACACGACCGCTTCAGCCGCTGCGCCCGCCACGGCCATCGGCTCCCAGCCACGGGCCCGGTGGCAATATACCCGCCGGTCGGCGGCGCGGCGCAAATCTGCCGCCAGCTCGAGCCGGCCGCCCGCACAAGGCGGCTCGCTGAGCTCGCGCTGGCCATTCCGCAATCATACCGGCCCGTGTCGCTTCACTCATTTGAACCGAAATCGGGCCCTCCGAGCTACTCGTTCGCGGGCTACATGGCCGCTCCGAACCGAGTTGCTCGGGTTCCTTGGCTACGCGGGCCTCGCCCAACCGAGCCGCCGCCCTGCGCCATGCCCAGCCAACCGAGCCTGGGCCTCGGGCTATTGCGGCTGAGTTGAACCGGCTCTCGGGCTACAAGGCTCCAGTTGAGCAGCTTGAGATGCCAAACCCGGCTCAGCCGAGGCTTCACGGTCGATTTGCCTTGCTTCGACCGGGATCTGGGCTACATGGCCTTAGCTGGATGGGCCGAGCCTTCATAACCGAGCTACCGAGGCTTCAGGCGCTCGAGGCCTTCCCTCGAGCCTGGCAGCCTCCAGAACCGGGCCGCTGCGCTTTGTGGGCTATTCGCTCAGCCGAACCGCGCCTCGCCGCATGGCCCCAGCCAGAAAGGGCCGAGCTTTTTATAATCGAGCCGAGGCTCCATGGACGCTGAGCCCCCGCGAGCCGGGCAGCTCGCAACCGGGTCGCCGAGGCTTCTTTGTGGGCCATTCCCCGCCCTCGAGTTGAACTAACTCTTGGGCCGCATGGCCTAAGCTGAGCAGTTGAGCTTTTCATAACTCGAGCCGAGGTCTGCGGGCGCCGAGGCCTTCCCCGGAAATGGGGCAGCTTTGCAAAATGGGGCACCGAGGCTGCGGGCGCTTAGGCCTTCCCGAGTCAAGAGCTCGCAAACTAGCCGCCGAAGCTTTGTGGCTACCCCGCCCCGAGCCGGAACCAAATTCTCGGGCCACATGGCTTCGAGCCGAGCAGCCTGAGCTTGTCATAACCGATCCGCCGAGGCTCTCGCGGGCGCTGAGGCCCCGAGCCGAAGAGCCTCGCAACCGGGCCGCCGAGGCCAGGTGCTATTTTGCTTGAGCTGAACTAGATTTCGCCGCATGGCCCGAGTCGAGCAGCCAGCTTTTCATAACTCGGGTCGCCGAGGCCCGCGGGCGCCGAGGCCTCGGAAGCCGAAGAGCTCGCAAATCGGGCCGCCGAGGCTTTAGGCGCCGAGGCCTCTCCCCTGAGCCGAAGAGCCTCTTCGCAAACCGGGCCGCCGAGGCTTTGTGGGCTATTCCGCCCGAGCCGAACTCGGCTCTCGGCCGCACGGCCCCCAGAACACTAGTGTATGCCACCCCCACCACGGAAATAAGCATTGCCCTCAATGCATTGAAAGACACACACCACAGACTGTAAGAAAGGGCCAAAAATACTGGTTTCCATTGGGAGAAAAGAGGTAATGTTACACAAGGGTCAGACTCTGTTTTATGAAAAACACAAAAACAGAATTACATAAATAAAGCGTAAATAAATGCATGAAAAAGAAAAGAAAAGCTATATGCAAAGGGTAAGACAGAGATTACACTGAAGGGACATCCCGGTAGACCGGATCTACCAGTTCCTCAAAACTCTCCTAGTGGTTGAAGTTCTCTAGAAATGGATTTAAGCGCTCACCATTGACTTTAAAGAGTTACACATTCTCCAGATTCTCAATCTCCACTGCACCATATGGGTGAACTATCTTGACTATGAAAGGTCCGGTCCATCTAGAATGGAGTTTACTTGGAAAGATGTGCAATCTAGAGTTGTACAGCAGTACCTTGGAATATTTCTTCTAATCTAGAGCATTTAATTCTTTCTCACAATCAGTTATAAGGCCACTTACCAAATTCAAACATGGGTGAATTTCGACCTAACTTGTTTTTCCTTTCTCTTTCAGGTAATTGAATTACTGGGACCATCCTAGATTCCATAGGGCACCTCTCCTCTCTTGAAGTCACTGATTTTTCAAGCCATAATTTGATTGGAAGCATTCCTTTTTTAATAAATAATTGCTCCCACTTAATGGTTCTAGACCTTGGAAATAACAGTTTGTTTGGGAGGATACCAACGTCGTTGGGTCAACTAGAACTACTCAAATCATTGCACCTGAACCACAACAAGCTTTTGGGATAGCTCCCCTCATCTTTCCAAAATTTAACAAGCTCGATGTCCTGGATCTCGCTACAATAAGTTACCCGTCAAATTCATTGATTGAATCAAGCCCAAATCTTGTAATTCTCAACTTGAGGTCGAATATGTTTTCTGGAAGACTTCCCTCTCTGCTTTCAAATTTAAGCTCCTTGCATGTGTTGGACCTTGCACAAAACAATATGACGGGTGAAATTCCAGTAACTTTGGTTAAGCTTAAAGCCATGACTCAAGAGCATGATATGGGTATGTATTCTTTGTACGACAATGGGAGTGGTTATCGATATGAAGAAAGGTTGATTGTGATTACAAAAGGTCTAATTTTGGAATATACCAGGGCTCTTTCCCTTGTTGTTAGGATAGATATATTGGACAATAATTTAAGTGGAGAATTTCCTGAGGGAATGACCAAATTGTTTGGTTTGGTGTTTCTGAACTTATCCATGAATCACATTACCGGCTAAATCCCAAATATTTCAAAGTCACACAACTATCCTCCATTTATTTGTCAAGTAATAACCTTTTTGGCTCCATTCCTTCAAGCATGTCCTCATTATCATTCTTGGGTTATTTGAATATGTCAAATAACAATTTCTCTAGTAATATCCCTTTTATTGGGCACATGTCAACTTCATAAAATCTACCTTTACTAGAAATCCAAATCTTTGTGGAGCTCCACTAGTTATAAAATGTCAAGATGAAGATTCAAATAAAAGGCAAAGTGATTATGTTGAGGACAAAATTGATGGTGGCAATGTTAATCATTGGTTTTATTTAAGCATTGGCTTAGGATTTGCTGTGGGGATTTTAGTTCCATATTTTGTTTTGGCAATGAAAATATCTTGGTGTGATGCATATATTGATTTTATGGACAAAATTTTCAAATGGCTAGTCTTTAGAAGAAGAGTGACCTATGCCAGAAATCATGGCCGAAGGCAATAAATGTATGCCTTATGATATTATGCTTTGGGAGTGAATTTCACTACTTCTTTAATAGAAGGTATATTACTAATTTGTACTCTAATTCTTATTTTTATTAGCCCCTTCTTTGTTCAGTTACTTCCCTTGTTTTTATTATATTGCATATGTAGTCAAAGCATATGCAACTAGTTGTGTAAGCATCAATTGCTCCTGAAGGCTTAGCAACTGATAAAACCTTTGTTAAAACATCTGTTGCATTATCTTAAGTCTGAATTTTCTCAACCTTTATATTATCTTGTTTAGTTACCTCCCTTAGCATATAGAATTCCTCCAATGGGGTGATTAACCGACAAGGCACATCAACATGATTCACAACAAACGCAAGAAAGGACTCCTTTCTTAAGCAAGAAAATCTTTTGGTGGATCACTTTGTCATATTGGCCAACATATGCTAATTTTTATTTTGAAATTTATTGATTTGGTAATCGGGTTTATTGGTGTTCAATTCTTTCGTCAGCTAAAAGAGAAGCCATAGAATGTTAGCTAAAAAAGACCGTATGCGAAGTAAGAAAATATCAAGATTGGTCTTACCGCTTGTTTTTGAGTGTCGATATAAAACAACATAATCTTTAAAGATTATCATGGTGACATCATGTTAGATTATATATCATTTATTTAGATTTAGATTTCATTAATGGGTTTAAGATAGATATATATATAGGGACCTTACCCACTTCTTGTTCTTTAATATACTTCCTCTCAGATATTAAGGTTGCAATATAAGCACTAAAGACTTGCATGCGAATCGATGCTCTTTTTGGCCTGCTTTTAGATCTCGTGGCCTTCACTTGGATGGTTTTATGACGAGAATAATAAATAATTGTTAGTCTTCATCTATATTCCTTCAACATTTAGTCAAGTAGATATTATAATCACTTCAGTAGATACTATCATCAAACTATAATTGAGTTGAATGAGCCACGATGCCACTGTAGATCCTTTTACTATAATCACATTCGTTCTAATGATTGTTTTTAATTATGAACACCTCTGTCTCTATAATCTCATAATCCTAGTCAAATGTGACCTTATAAAGCGGCGGCAAGGAAAATCGGTAAGGGGTTTGCCATGGCAATAGGAGTGAGGGGTGTGGGTGTACAAAAAAAAAAAAAAAAAAGTGCAAAAGCCTCCTCCTCCAAAGGCAGACCGCCCATGGCTGTGCCGAGTGATTGTGGCAATCTAGTTCTTAACACTTTTCTAAATCCTTGATGACAAAATACTAATAGTCACCGGTGATCTAGTTTCACCGTTTATCCCTGCTAATAGCGTATTAATGCACTTAAAAAGAATTTGTTGAAGCATTTGAGTTTATGCAACCTCCATTATTAAGCCTTTAAGCTTTCTCCCCTTTGCATACTTTGTAATTTAATTCCTTTCCTTTTTATTTTCCAAATTTTATTTCCTCGTGTCTCTTAAATTGGGTGTTTGGAGATAAAAGATTTCCCTCTTGTGTTTGAGAAAAAAGAAAGTGCCTAAATTTGGTAGCCATACACATACAGATTCCCTTTCTTTTATGGCAACTTAATGGGCAATAGTGTGACTCCAATCATGTATATTCCTTCAACTTGTAGAGCTTATTAGCCTATTGAATACTATCCCTTGCTACAAAATTTGAATTGATCTTCCTTCCCTTTCTTCAGGCACTATTCTATTATGGTCTAAATTTCTACATAAAAGTGAAATCAAATATGTGAACTTCTGAATTTGAGCTTAAACATGGCATGAAAGTAGAGCAGCAGACACAATATGATTTTCTACAAGTCTAAAAAAAGGCCTCAAGATCATCTTTAGTCGTTTAATAAACATTGGTTCTACTATTTTTTTTACGTATTCATGTTTGTTTAGGAACTTAATTTTGTTGTCTTTGCATTGCTTATTAATTATCAAATGTTTATGATGGATCCAAAATTTGTGATCATTTGATTAGTTTTTGGCTTGGTATAGAGATAGGTGAAGAGGAAGCCAAGGGACAATAAGTGTTTTCAGAGTCTGTGTTGAAGAAACAGAAGAGGAATGAGGAATGTGCTTATAATCGGAAGTTGATTTACAGTAGAGCTAAGCTCATGGTTTGGTATTGGAGTATGTGTTGACATTTTGTGCTGGAATTTGTTGTTTGAGTGTAATGTCAATGTAGGGAAGTCGAGATAAAGACATTAAACAAAGCGCTTCTTGGGAGGCAACCCAAGCTTGGTGATGATTTCTTCACCTTCCTAAATTTTTCTTCCTTGATTCTTCCTTTCCCACTAGTTCTTATACTTTTGTTATTTTATTTTATTTCATTTTCTTCTTTTCAGTGTGATCTTGTTTGGTATGTTTTTGTTCTTGAATTATAGATTATCATGATCCTTGAGTTGATTCTAAGATCAAAATTTTGGAAGTCAAAATATATGTGGATGTTGGAAGGGGGATCAACTTGAAGATTAAAGCATGGGGTTACTTACTACTAAGTTCCAAGCAATTCCATGATGCAACATGGAAATCACATGTTGAGGCGTGAAATTTTGGTTGCTTTCTTTACCGTCATAGCTGTAACGCGAAATCTCACGTCACAACATTAAATATGAATGGTGGATACAGAGGCCAAACTGTAAATTCTCAAGCAATTTCACGCTATAGCGGGAAAGTTTCAAAAGAAGTCATGTAAAACAAATAAACAAAGCAGTGAGCATCACGCTACAGTGTGAGATGTTCATCACGCTACAACGTGGTGTCCATCACGCTAAAGTGTGATTTCCCTCATGTGCCGCTTCAAATGCATCCAAACCCCATTTCTCCTTCCTCATAAACCTGTACACCCTCCCCAACCAAAATCCTAACCTTCATTTTCTTCTCCTCTCGATCACCACATCGCACTTACAACCCACCCATATTCCCTCCAATTCATGCCATTTTATAACCATCCATCTCAACCTAACCATTCTATAACCATCCATCTCAACCTAGTCGTGGAGGAGAAACCATTTCCCTCCCCCATTGATTAGTGCCCAAAAAGTGCTATTTTGAACCCTATCTAAGATAGGTTTTGAGTGCTTTTTGCGCACTAATAATATGAATAGAGCCAATTGACATGTGCAGGTCCACTTAGTGCTATTGATTTGGTTTCGAGGTTGTTTTTAAGTAGCTCTTTGGGTGTGTATTAAACCCATGTCGCCAAGTTCGCTTCTCGTAATAGTGCCGAATGCGAGAATTCCCTGATTTCATCACCCCAAAATGAAGAAATGTCAAGTGGAAGCGATGAATTAGAAGTCGAACAGATGCAAGAGGTGCCAGGGGTGGCAAACATGATTGCCATGCATTGCGAAATTCGCAAGGATTGCAAAAAATTTCAACTATAGCCAAAATTTCGCAATCCCAAATAAATTTTGTCAGTGCACATTTTTTCAAAGTAGTTTAGTTAAATTTCGCTATCATAGCGAAAGTTACTGTGCATAGTGAAAATTTGAATTTCGCTATGCCTTGTATTTTCGCTATGATAGCGATATTTCGCTATCATAGAGAAATTTTCGCTATGATAGCGAAATTCACTGCATAGCGAAAATCATCCCCCTGTGTTTTTGATTCCAAACGACCTCGTTTTGTTTAATTACCAATTTGTCCCTATTGTAATCATATATTTTAGGTATTTTTGGTATTTCACACAATTGGGTTGGCTATATAAGCCACCTTCTAACTTTTGTAACCCTAACTTTAACTTTTATTCGTAAGCTTTCTTCCTCAGCCTTTGGTTTTAGGCAGGTTACATTTTGCCTCTTCTCTCTCTTTCTCTCATTTTCTTGTCGCCAAACACACCCCCCTTGGAAGATGACAACCTCAAGGGATGTTTGGCTAATCCTCAAAGCCTTGAAGAGGAGGGCTGCTAGCTCGTTGTTGGTGGCTCGGGCAGCTGTCCCTACGCTTTTAAATGAAACAGTACGCATTTATAGTTCCAAACCTAGGGTTTAATGCTATTTATTGTCTTTCCTTTGGTCAATACTTGTCATGCTTTAGGGTTAGTGCATTCTTAATGGTAGATGCTATGACATTCTTTAGATGTCATTCTGAACCATTGAAATGAGGTTAAATGCTAGGATTTCAAGCGATTGGAACATTGAATGCTTTCCGATTATATGTTTGTACTCATATAGGGTGTTTTTAGGGTTAGGTTTATAAGCTAAACAAAGATCCGGTTTGGCTTTGACTATATGTCCATTTGCCCAATGCGGAAATAACTTTGAGGACACCTCGATAACCCATTCGAGCTAGTGACCCAGACCTTGAGTCACCGACCTCACGCTTCATTTTAAGTCATTTCAGTCAAACAGTGAACAACCAATCTCCCTTATTTTCACACAAATCCAAAAATCCAAATAAAAGTCTCACCATTTTCAAACATGATGCGAATCATTCGTGGGATGAAAACCCATCCCCGTGTTCGACCCTAGACCGCTATACTGCAGTATCTTGACTACGGCAGTAGGAGGAATATAGGAAACAAATTTTGTTGATTCCGGATCACCTTACCGTGGCACGAATCACCCATTTCCACCCGGATCCCACTATGGAAAAGAAAGGGAAGAAAAGGGGTGGTCTCCTATGTTGTTAGGCACCTTGGAAGAGAAATAACTCTCATTTTGTATTTGATCAGTTTCGCACATGCTTGGTGCTCTATACAAAACAAAATTGTGAAGCTGCACACCACATGTTCGATGAAATGCTTAAGTGAACCATCAAGGTTCAAAATACCCTTTTTTTGCTACACTCTTCCCTAACAACTACAAATAACATCTCCAAGGTTGGGTATAACTCTTCACTGAACATTTGAAGCTTGTTTTGAGACAAGAATTTTCCTCCTTGGGTGAGTTTCTCTGGTAATCGCATGGCACCCAAAAATAGACGTTGAAAGAATGATGGCTCCTCATCTTCAAGCAACTTTGATTCCTCCGAATTTATCATCAAAGAAGCATCCGAGAGATACAACAAATTAGAGAAATTGAAATTCATAAAGGAAAG
This sequence comes from Tetrastigma voinierianum, assembly GCA_016808115.1. Lineage (NCBI taxonomy): Eukaryota > Viridiplantae > Streptophyta > Magnoliopsida > Vitales > Vitaceae > Tetrastigma > Tetrastigma voinierianum. The sequence goes on along the minus strand of JAEQBH010002338.1, from coordinate 557,817 downwards.
AAGCTTCGCCACACCAAATGGTATGCTCAAAAGAGATATTCAAATCAAAGGGTGGAATGAATTATGCAAGTATCCTAAGGCTACAGTTGCTCCCGTAGTTCAGGAATTTTATGCAAACTTATGCGGGGAGCAAGATAGAAAAATCTTTGTTAGAGGTCAGTGGGTACCTTTTGATAGAAAAGTGATCAATGCATAATACAAACTATAGGATGGAAATTATGATCAATTCAAGTCTCTTTGCAATAATCCGAACTATGACATGGTTCTTGAGCGCTTAACAGAGAATAGATTGCAGTGGAAACGCAATCTAAGTGGCCAAGTAGTATTCTTCCCATCAAAGAGTCTATCGTATCTAGGGAAAATGTAGAACCACTTCATTACAACAAGAATTATCCCAAGCAGCAATATTTGGAAGTGAACAGAGAGCATGCTTTATAACTATATGCCATCATAGAAGACATCCCATTTGATGTGGGAGAAAAATAGAAACATAAATCTTGATGAACACAGCAGGGAAGCATAATCTTGGGCACCAGCCCTTATTTTTTAATTATGTAAGAAAGCTAGAGTCCCATTCACCCCTTTGGAAGAAAAAAAAATTGAGCTACCCATAAGGATAACTATAAGGAGAGATGAAATGATCACCAAATGCCAAGGGCACCGCAGCATGAAGCATCAGGTTCTAAAGAGGGCACAAAAGATGAGGGAGAAGATGAGTCCACTATGGCTCAAGGCTCAACATAGATCATGGATAGTATCAATGCTCTCTTTCTATAGAAAACAACTTAGCAAAAGAGCATGTTTTCCTAAGTAATAAAAAGGCAGAACGTGTTGAGCCAAAATGTTGTTGAGCTAAACGTAGCAATACGAGCTCTCTTCTCTCATCCATCCATGGAACCAGCGATCAGTTCCATCCCCCCTCCAAAGATATTCCCATTGCTACCTTGGGAGCCAGTTGTTTCATTTCTCCTAGAGCATCCCCAAGGGGAGATGATGATCCGACATGATCATCCTCATGTAGATACCCTCTTGCCCCTTATTTTCCATGCTTAATTTCATTGGGGACAATTTCGGTTCTAAGTTTAGGGGAGGTGTTGTTGGTGTTTATATGTCTGTATTAGAATCACTTTTAGGGAACTAAATAGTGTATTAGTGTGTTTCGTGCATGTGAACGAGTCTTAATATTTAGTGTGTGTGTTTTGTTGAGTCTAGTGAGTCTGATTGGTGTCAGTGATAAGTGTAGAGAATACTTTGAGTTGTGCTTAATTTTGAGATTTTTATCAGCCAATTATCGGGATACCATTATGTTTGCATGATTTAGGATTAAAGTGTAACTACGAGTTATGAAAGACTAGACTTGAAGAGTTTCTTTGTGTTTTAGCATATCATTTCATATAGAAACTTCCACATAAACACTGTTCTCTTGTGTATACCTTAGTCCCAATTTTTTTTTTCTACAAATCAGTTGGCCTTGAAAGACCTTAACCTTTATGGTGGTGGGACACCTTAATAAAGAGGATTGCCAATGTGCCCCAACCAGGCAAAAGAAAACAAAAGAAAAAGAAAAAAAGAAGGAAAAGAAAAAAAAAACGAAAACAAAAACAAAAGCAAAGATAGAAAAATAAACAAATAAGTGAGTTCACTCACAAGTAGGTGCTAGGTTTCTAGTTGAGTGTTCGGGGTGAAGTTCAAGGGGAAATGAATGCCCGGTGCCCTTAACCAACTGGTGGGGAGTCACCAATGGATCCTCGCTACATGGACACCCTCTTAGAACCCTTTAGCAATGCTTTCTACTGTTTTTATGTCTTGTGAAATAAAAGGTGCGTTCTCAGCCTATTCTGGTTAATTTCTTTTCACATGGGTGAGTTGATTTTGGTTGAAGAATGTTTTGGGACTTCTGTATGCCCTTGAGATCATTTTCACCTTATTCACTAAGTTTCTATAGGAAAAGTGTGTTGAGAGCATGGGGACAACTCTTGCCTTGATCATTATGCTTTCATGTTGCCTGGTCCTTTAGAGAGTGTAAATATATTGGGATCCCTTATTGGCTATTGTGTTTTGAAGAAATCGCTTTTAGTATTTCCTTAATCTCATTACTAGCACCAGTTGGTAACTCAATGTCAGTTGTTCAATTTAATTGTGAGTTTAATTAGTTGTCTCATGATGTCATCATTTGCTTAGTGAAAAGCAAGGATTTAAGTTTGGGGGTGTGATGAGAATCTTGTATATTCACTTTTACCTCCTTGTTTTGGTCAGTTTTTGAGTTGTTATGGTTCAAATAAGCCCTTAATCACTCTCTTTACCCGATTTTGTGTTAAGGTTAATCAACGGTGAAAATGGTGCAAATTTGAGTAGAAGTGAAGATCATTCAATGAATTTAACAAATTAAGAACAATCTAGACTCGAAGAGCTTTCCAAAGAGCCATAATCCATAAAATTAAAAATTTGATTGTGCTTGTTTTGAAAGAAAGAAAGAAGGGCCTATCTGTTACAGCGCGGGAGGTTTCATGCCACAGCTTGGAATACACCATGCTATAGCGTGAGGATCATCATGTTGTAGTGTGATGACCTCCATGTTGTAGCGTGATGACCTCCACGCTATGGTGTGATGATCTACATGCTACAGTGTTGCAATTTTCTTTGGTCCCAATATTTTATAGATCACGCTACAACGCAAATCAGCCATGTTGTAGCGTGCGATAAAGCCCAGTGACTTTCCCAAAGCCTATTCTTGCTTCAACTTTGGGGAATATAAAAGGATGAAGATTAGGGAACAAAAGGGGGTCAAGAAGAGGAGAGATCAAAGAGAGAGAGAGGAGCAGTAACTAGACACCAAGCTTCAGTTTTATTCTTCTATTTTTATCCATGTTTTTCTTATTTTCTTATATTCTAACCCCTAACATGTTGTTATAGACTTTCTATCTAAGGTTTTGAGAGTAGTTTGACATTGAACTATGTATATGTTTTTCTTGGTTGAAATCTCTTGATGTTTGGTTGTTGATTATTAAGTGTTTTATATGATTTTAACTATCTGCCTTCAATTGATCACCCTTGGCATGTTGAATAACCTAATATGAGTCTGAGAAGAGAATATTAGGTTAGATCATGTATAAAACACCACGCCTTCATACAAGATAGAGATATATGTGGAGTGTATGTGCTATTATCGACTTCTTATGCTTAATACAACCCGAGTTATGATGGTTTGAGGTAGAAATGCAATGAAAAACCTTTTCTTGGGTTAGCTAGCTATTGCTTGAGAAAGAATGGCTCGATCAGCTGTGATTAAATGTGAGTAAATGGCCCAAACACTATAGAGGCTTGTTAACCCAGAAGCTTTCATGGGAATATGTCAAATGGGAGCCCAAAACCACACAGGTCCCTTATCTTCCTATAATTTGCTCATTTTTTTTTGATTTGATTTTAGAATGGTTCTGAATTTTTATACTTAGTGTAGTAGTTTGATCTCACCATTTATAGTCAGATCAAGTTTAAAAGCGTATAATTACGATGCAATGTCTTGCTTTCTGAGTGGATAATATTTATATCTTACTATATTACATGAGGCGACACGTGCATTTGTGCATATAGGCACACATTATTTTATAGAACACACATTTTATCCTATCATGTAGTTAGGACGACCGTGGATTCTAACCCCGCCACGTATATTCTACACATGCTGATTCACTCCTCTGGTAGGAGTATTCATTCAATGGTGCCTGATGGTAGATGATCGCATCCATATGTTTGTCGCTCTGTAGATGTTGGGGTGAGCCCATAGTGTTTGATGATGGATTATGGCAATGGCGAGGGTTCGCTGAGGTGTTTCAACTGGCGATTCGAATTACGCGAGTCATTTTGGCGGCCGAGCATCACTCAGTTTGAATCCTTGCAGGGCGATGACTTTTTCGTGTTACTGGTCGCCGGACTCCTTTATTTTGACTCTGCGCCAAGGGACGAATTGATACACTAGAGATTGTTATGTTATCGAGAGGAAGTAAGTGGTTAAACTGACAACATCTAATTCCGTCCATTTGTAGATCACGATGCTTCTAGAATGGGAACAATGTGAGTGGATGATGAGATCCTCAATCTGCTATAGAGTACACATGCTCATATCTCTATTTGGAGCTTGTTAGCTTCCTCTACCACCCATAGAGAGACTTTGATTAAGGATTTGAGTCGGATTTGAGTTGACATAACCACATCGCTAGAGGGCCTGATACATATGCTCGCAACTGGTCGAGTCAGTTGCATTGTTTTCTTTACCTAAGGAGAGTTCAGACCACACTCGACCTTTGCATATATTAGTTGGTTGTTTAGGTCGTTATATTCCATTTGTCCTCTTGAATGATGGATACCCTAAATCGCCATCCACTTTGCTTCTTCTCATTATAGGATAGCAGAACCATAGATTTTGAGCCATACACACAGGCAGTTGAACTGTGATACTCATAGAAAGATGATGGGTACTTTGACTTTCCAGTCGATGATTGGGCTAGTCATTTTTCAGGTTATGTTTTAAGTTTTAAGGATCCTTGTATCCTTTAACCTACTCTTAGGTTGCTGAGGATTAGCGATTGATAGTCTTATCCAAATGCCATAATTTGAGTGAAGTTCATTCGCGACAATTGATGATCACTATTAAGTCTATAGGCGAGGTGCATTTAATTAAGCCGATGTGGAGATTAGCCATGGGAGTGATGATTTGCTTGCCGATAGGTCCACTTTTGATGGTATAGACCTTGGAGCGAGTTTTGGTAGGAGAGATTCATGCATGTCTTTGATCAACATAGTAGCCACTGTCGTTTGGACATGATGGGGGCATGTTGTACATGCTGGTTTGGGTTTTGGGTGTCAGTGGCATGGTCGTAGCGGAGTTTATCCGCGAGTTTGGACAATTAACCACCCTTTGGCTTGGTTTCCTTGACTATTAAAGCTGAGTCCTTCCTCCCATGGTCGCACCTGATGATAAGTTAGTGATCTATCAGAGTAATCTCTTAGAGTTCATTGGTTGAGATTAGTCACACTGCCCACAGGAACTACTCCATTACCCTCATGATTCTCCTTCTACGTATCATAGAAGGCCTCCACGGATATCGACGAATCGATCCATTTGTTTTTTAGGTACACGTACATGCCCGTTGATTAAGTTCAAGAATAACACCCGATTAAATAATTTCCAAGATTTCTAACTACTTAGGCGTTCTTCCATTTATGCGAGAAAATTAACAATCACCATTGGCCCATTCTATAGGAGCTCGATCTTTCAATGGTTCCCACGTATCGATGACTATTGATCGAAAAATTCATTGGTGTAAACAAATTTGAAATACATGAACTCCATAAATTTTTCCAAAATCCCATTTCATGACTTGATAGTAGAAAAAAAAAATCTTTGCTTGATTCATTCGGGTGCACATCGATTCATTACTCAACTCCAGAAATTTAAACAGAAAACTAACTAAAAAAACTATGCTAAAACGAAATCTACTAAAAAGGAAAAAAAGGAAAAAAATAAAAGAAAAATAATAAACAAAGAGTCTCCAGCTACCTAGAAGTCGTGGATTTGCGGAAGCTATGCATAGTACCCTAGATGCGTTTATTTATAGATTTTCAAATGATGAGCCATACTTTAAGGCACAAGTTGTGGATCCCCAAAAATTGTAACCCAATTAGTCACTTTATCATGATAAAATAAATTCTATCACGACATAGATTTTCATCTCTATCCCCAGCTCTTGTCGTGGCCTGCAGTTTTTTTTATCGCAACATGATTTTTGGAATTTCTTCTTGGAGTCTATTGCGACAAAATATTCTTGTGTCGCGAAAAAGTTTTGCCGAAGTTGTCTAGTTTATGTCGCGACATGACTGTCTTGTGTCGTGACATACAAATTTTGTTGCAACACCTTGTCATTTTCCGCTCTGAATTTTGTTGCGACATAAATTTCCTTGTCGTGACAATCTTCTGTTCTCTCCTCTTCATCTTTTGTTGCGACATAATTTTTTTCTTCCAGCTCTTCAACCTTGTTGCAACATTCTTTGCTATGTTGCGACATACTTTGATGGTTCTTCTCAACCTTTGTCGCGACACTAATTTCTTATGTCGCGACAGAGATTCTAACAATAGCATGGATTTGTTGTCACGATGGACTTTCTTTATCGTGACAGAGTTTTGTAAATGTCGCAACATAATCTTCCTTGGTCTTTGTCATAAATTTGAACTATTTGTTCTGGCATTCAATTCTTCTTGACCGATTTGTCTTGGGCAGTCTCATGTATATTTCCATTTCTATCGCGTAAATTTTGCATCACCCACAAAATCTTACTCGGCAACTTATTATAACTGACGCGAGTTTCTATGTATGACATTCTTCTTGTAATTTTCCAACCGTCACGACAGCCATTTGTCTTTGTCACGACAAAATTCACCTCAGCTTTATGTTTTGTTTGTCACAACATAAAACTGCTCTGTCGCAACAAAATCTTATTGTCTCCCCTTGTTGGCTCCGAATGTTGTGTTGCGACATAGTTTTCTTCTGTCGCGACATAAAATATGCCTTGGTCTTGACATACGCTGGAATGTCTATCACAACATAGAAAACTTTGTCGTAGGCACATTGTCTTGACTTGTTTCATTGTTTTGCTATTTTCTGTCACGACAAAGTTGTCTTTTGTCGCGACAGAGTTCATCTAATATCTTCATTTCTTTCTGTTATGAAAAAGATTCGAAATGTCGAGACATAGTTCCATTGCCATTTGCTTAATCAATGTCATGACATAGTAAGGAATGTCGCGACATTCTTCTTCATGAACTGCTCCCAATGTGTCACGACATAAAAATTCATTGTCGCGATATAAATCAGTCAGTCTATCTAAAATTATGTTGTGATAACCTTCATTTATGTTTTGAGCTCAGTTTGATCCTTGTTGAGACATACTTCTGCTGGTTCTATTAGAATTATGTCCCGACATTATGAAACTATGTCGTGATAGGGAATTCTACCCTGGCTAATTTCTTTCTTCTTTTCTTGTTGGAATTATCTCTTTTTCAATAAAAACCTATAAAACACAAAGTTGGTGAATATTCCATAATTTAGAATTAAAATATATCTTAACTGCTAAAAATATGCCAGAAAATGGATTAAAAATATATGAGCTTAGACTCATCAAAATTCCGACTTAAGAGTTTTTTTGCTTGTCCCGAGCAAAGAAAATAAAATTACTGTTTGTCTTCAACTTGATTTAGCTTTATTATTAAAAGACATTTTCTCTTGAATCCATAATTGGGCGAAACATTTTTCAATTTAGCAAATTATTTCTAAACATGTTGCCAATCTCACGAATCGGGAAGATTTTCAATTAAATTCCATAAGCGACCAAATAGACCGTATAGTTCAAACAATTCAATTGTTCAACCACGAGTTTGTGGGTATGTGATGATGCTTTCTCTTTCCTTGTGGATTAGTTAATCTTTTGGGATGTTACTCAGATAGCAAACTTCTCCTTTAATCTTTAAAGTCTCATATGCTTGTTTGTTATATTAATCTCCACTAATGTAAGCATATATCACCTTCATAATCAATTAGGTCTTTTAGGATTATAATGTGAAGCTTAGGTAATTGAGTAGATAATAGGACAATTTAGGCTCAATTTTTACCTAGATTTCACTTGCAACTTGACATGCGCGTGCATGCATTCTTGACTTTCAAGTTCTCGTATCGCTCTCCTAACCTCCCCATTTGGTTTAGTGCGTCATGCCGCATACTACGTGGTAGTATTTTTCATGACCACGTTTAGGCGAAGTAAACGCCTCCTTATCTTTGAAGCTTTTTCACTTTACATCTTCCATCAAGGTTTGAGGAATGGTGCAATGTTTTGTCTTTTTAAGCTTTCTACCGCATACTTGAGCGTTAGGTCGAGTAACTCACATACCGATTGGCATTAGGAATTTACTAGGTGTTGAAACACCAGCAAGAACTTAAGCTGTTCGGAGAGGCTCACAAAAACCAAACTTATTCCGCCCCTCAATACTTAAATATGAGTGTCATTTCTTCATCTTTTCATCTTTCCTTATCACAAGTGATTTTCCTTCCCCACATCTTCTTATCCTTTTTTCACAATTTGAAATAATATTCCCAGGCATATCTTCTATTATTATTGTATTTGTCTTCATAATTTCGTGAATTAGGGTTCTTTACTATAAGATTATATTCAAGGGGGGAACTAGGCTTTTCATTTGTTGGTTGATGATGAAATTGGCTATTGGCTCAAATAAGGAACTAATGTGTATGCTTATGCATAATATAAGGGTAGGCTTTAAAAACTCAGGAAACTGAGTGGCACTATATAATTTCCTGTCAGTGATATTGCTTAGGATTTCACCTTGACTAATAATCTAACAAGTTCTAGGACATTTGGAGATTTAACTGTGATAGATCCTAGAAGATGTCCTTGATATTTAGCACAATTTGTTTCAGAGATACTTTTGACCATGTGTAGAGTTTATCAAGGCTCATAATAACTAAATTGTTTACAAAACAGAATTACATGTCTTATTTGTTCCATCAATTTATAACAATCTTCCTTATTCTTGAAGTTCAACATATTCATAAATATCTTCACAACTTTCTTTTTCAGTTCATTTCATCCTACCCCAATTCATCTATTCAAGTCTTGTTTGGTCTTGGATTTTTTTTTATTATTATTTTTTTTGCCATGCTATTTGACGATTAAAGTTCATTCGTCGATCATTCAATCATGGAGATGTTTAACACATCAACTAATCAATTTCATCCAGCCGAATTTCACGAGACAATTCCACGGCTTCTTGGCCAATTCAAACCAAGAAATATGGTTTCTCCATTATTCAACAAAACCATTCACTGAAAGTCATCAAGTTTCAATTATTTAATAGTAAAAGAAAGAAAATACAAATAAGACAATCTGAAATGAGTGAACACCGATTTCTCTGAGGAATTTGTTTTTATTTTTATTTTTCAAGTATGAGATAATGGAAGTCTGAGAGGGAAAATGGGAAGGAAGAATAGGGTGAGCTATCTTCTTCTTCTTTCATGCCTATGGAAGGAATGAAAATTCATTGGTTCAACTTGTAACCAGCTGCAGAAGGTGAGAACTCAGGAATTTTGACTTATGGCTGCTTGGACCTACATCCTTCTTCACTTATGTTGAATGCAGACCACTCCATGGATAGGTCCATTTGCTTGATAAGATCATTTTGTCTCTGCGCCATGAGTTGAGGTTCCTTAAACTCACCTGGCGATGCATTTTATCGGGTTGTTGATCATATCTAAGCTTTCAGTCCAACACTTTTCCCTATAGTTTGGGGTGCCCTCCATTTCCTTGTCCCTTTTTGTCTATCAAAAGTCTTATTTCTTTCTGATATTCCTTGTACAGATACCCAAAAGCATTTGCCTTCTGCAACAAGTTCTTCTCCATGGCATTTTCCCTTTCCTTCATGATTTTTATTAGCTCACTATCCCTTCTAAACTAATTTGAGATAAAGGCATCTTCTCTTCCCCTAAGTTCTTCACTCATTTCTCTTTCTCTTGTTTCCCATTTGCTCTTCCACTTTTCATCTCTCTACTTTAGGGCTTCTTCTAGATTCTGGTTCCTTCTTTTGAGCTCTGCATCCATATATTCATCTCTCAGTTGGAGTTGGATCTACAGCTGTTTGTCCCTTGCTTGCATTTCTTCCCTCATTGTTTTCAACATATATATTAATTTAGCATTGTTACTTTGATGCTTTGAGCTTCCCGTTTGCTCCTAATGGGCTTGTCTCACATATGGGGAGAGGGTCAGAATTGGGCTTACACTTCTTTGCCTATGTTATTGCTCTGAAGAGCTTCACTTTCAAGCTGTATTTGGTTAATTTCAATGTTCTCGGCCTCCTATCTTGCAACTTCTGCCTCTCTTTCCCTGCCTCTTTTCTTAGGCCCCTTGGTGATTCCTATCAGTGTCAGGGGTAAGGTTTTAGGATAGTTTTCTTCTTCCTCCCAGTCTCCTTCTACACCACCCAAGATACAGAGCCTAGTGATTAGTGTTGGGTGTGGAATCAGTCCCTTGTAGCCTCCTCTGTAATAACTCATAATTGAGTTTTCTTTAATTTTTCCAACACTAAACTTGTGGCCCTTTAGGATTGCATACAACAACACTACTTTATTCTACCTACTGTACACAAGTGCTTGGAAGGTAAAATGATTAAATAGAGGAAATAAAACCACACCTTTGCTTGTTCAGTCAATGTTCCTCTGGCTATGGACTCTTGTGGGTTTTTTCTGGTGGCATTCCACTTTCCCTTGCCATCAGTTAACAAGTCTACAATCTTCTGGAAGTCAGGTTCCTTCATTAGTTTCTTGAACTTTGACCCATTCTTCCTCTCTTGAAGATTGTAAGTTTGGTCTATCTTGTCTCTGTTGAAGAATATCCATTTCCCTCTAACGTACACTGTCTTATCCTTCATTCCCGCCCCATATTGGCACTTCAGAACTCCTTCACCGCATCTGAACCCGGGAACATTGCTTGGAAAAAATGCCATCCTTGCTCAGTAGTTGCTTGGAAGGGAATCAACTTAGTAAGCCTCTTTCTCTTATGAAGTCTCTTTGTTGCAATTTATCCCTCCAGGAAGGCGACATAAGCACCTTTGAGACCAATTAAACTGCTTTTCTCTCTTCTTTCTCATGACCAACCCAGCTCTCTTTTATCTTTCTAGTTTCTTCAACTGGTTGTTCCATCTCTACCCTAGATTAAACTCTTTCTCCTTCCTGTCCTGTTTCTCCTTGAGTCGCTTGGACTGCTTCTTCCTCCCGTTAAACATACTCCTTCATAATTTCGTTCGAGTTAGGAACAGGTTGGCTGACTCGAGACATTATCGGGCTTTGGGGATCTAGGGTTTTTCGAAGGAGGGAAGGTTGGTGAAGAAGGTGGAGTGGTTTGATGGTTTAATGAGAGCGAAAAGGCACTAGGGTTTCAAACGTGATCTATTTATATGCTAACTATTGTTTGTACCCTCATTAAATGTCGCAACAAAAACTAGCCTAGGGCTTAATCCCTTTTAAATTTTATGTCGTGACATAGAAAGGTAATGTCGCACATAGAAAGGTGATGTCGCAACATATTTTGAAATTAATTAACAATAGGTCAGTCCTTTGTTGCAATAGAGCAAAAATTGTCACGACCTCAAATGTGATGTTCAAGTTTACTTATGTCGCAACAATAAGAAATATTGTCGTGACATAAACTTTCTTTGCAATGTCTGAATCTAAAGTCAATTATGTGTTGCGAAAAAAATTTTTGATGCTCAAGTAAACCTATGTCGCGACATACAAAAAATATTGTCGCGATAATGTTTTTCTTCCAAAAACATAGGTTATTTCCAATTGTGTCGCGACATAGAGAAATTGTGTTGCGACTGACTTTCCTACGACTTTCAAAAGGCTAAATCAGTCCTTGTCGCGACACAAAGAAACAATGTTGTGACCAAGTTTGGCAATAATGTCGCGACATAAAGAAAGCATGTCGCAACATTGAACCAAAATTTTCCAAAATTTCACAATTCACATTTTTCAATCAAGTCACATTCAAAGCAAGGTGTATTCACTATACCAGTTGGAATATACTTGTGAAAACTCATCTAATCATCAAAGAATCTCAATTCAAGTATGAACTATCATATTTCATTTCTTCACTCAATACACTTCAATAAGATGATAGTCAAATAATGAGAACAAACAAAGCTACTATTCATTTTCCGCTCTAAATAAAATTACATTCCCTCAAACTTCAATTATGCATTATCATTAAAGACAAAGTAAGGGAAATATAAATACTCCCCCCTATAGCAATTTTCTGCATACTTCATTTTGAGAAAGTGTGCTTCCTAATGACATCCATTTCTAGTCGGCTTCAGCACATCCTTTGAAAAATCGACAAAAACAACACTTAAAATTCAATATAAAATTGAAACTAAACTTCAGACAAACCAATTTTAACAAACCAAATTAACTATGAAAATTAAATTTTTCTTGGGTTGCATCCCAAGAAGCTGCTCGGTTTAATGTTTATAGCTAGACATTTGCTGCAGAATGTCTTCAGTTCAACCAAATTCTTCCCTCTCTCTCAAATCTGGTTCATTTTTCATTTATGTCCCTCCAAGGTAATGCTTCAATATTTGACCATTCACTTTAAATTCACATTTAGAGTTAGTTTTCAGTGTTACTGCTCCAAAGGGTGTACTTGCTACTTCTGTGTAAGGATCACTCCATCTTTACCTTAATTTTCCTAGAAACAGCTTGAGCTTGGAATTATATAATAGGACTTGTTCCCCTGCCTTGATTTCCTTCCTCAAAATCTTTTGATCATGCTACTTCTTTGTCTTATCTTTGTAGATTATGGCATTATCATAAGCTTCATTCCTCAACTCTTCCGGTTCATTCGATTAGAGTAATCTTTCTTCTTTTACTTGATTTGAAATCCGCAATTCAATTTCTTGATAAGCCACATAGCCTTGTATTCCAGGTTCGAGGAGGGAGATGATAAGGTTTTCCAAATACTATTCTGTATGAGGACATTCTAATAGGAGTTTTGTAAGCAGTTCTATAAGCCCATAATGCATCATCTAGCTTTATAGACCAGTCTTTTCTACTTAAATTCACAGTGTTTTCAAGAATTTTCTTTATCTCCATATTGGAAATTTCAGAAAACGACCATTTGGCGAGGATGATATTGATTCCATCATATGTTTGATTAGTATCTATTCATGAGTTTTGGCTTTTATTTCCGATAAACTTCCCTACGTCACTAATGATTTTAAGGTGCTCCAGTCTGCTTTCGAAATATTTCTTTGTATAAATCCCCAACCCTTTGTCTTGCATCATTTATGGGATAAGATACTACTTCCACCCATTTGGATACATGTCTGACGGAGAATGTATGCTTTCCGAATGATGATGGGGAAAGGTCTCGTGAGTACCATCTATACATAAAAATGCACCCGCCAAGGATTCGCCCGCTGAGGGCATTTCATTTCTTCTTTACTTATATTTCCCATTCTCGACAAGAATTATCCGCGATGTTTTTACCCATTCAAAGCAGTCTTTGAATAGAGTAGGCTGATAAAAACACGATTGGAGAATTTTAAGGTTGTGCATCTCTTGCAAAGTGTCCTCCATATGGTGATGCATGACATTTCTCCATAACACCACCTTGTTTTGTTTATGGAACACATCTCCTTATGATCATTTATGCTCCTCTTCTAAAAAGTAGTGGGTCATCCCAAATATAAAATCTACTATAAGTTCTCAATTTTCTTCTTTGCTAGTAGTTGAACTTAGGTGGCACAACTCCATAAGCTAAGAAATTCACAATATGAGCTTACCAGGGTGTTTGGACTGATAACAAAAAGCTTGACTACTCATCGAAAGGTACTACCCCGCTATTCGATTTCTTTCCTTCCATTAGTCTTTTTCAATGCAGATAATTGATCGGCTATCACATTATCCTTTACCCTTCTTTGTCTTTGATATCGAGGATCAATTCGTGTAGCGATATCCATTTGATCGATGTTAGTTTGGCTTTTTTTCCCATGGATGTCCCAATTGCGGCATGAGTGTGTATTATAACATGGGATCCCAATATGTAAGACACAGATTTTTCATAAAGCGACACCGTGCAGCCATCTCCTTTTTTGTGGTAGAGTAGTTCTCTTATGCCTCATTGAAGGTTTTACTCGCATAGTATATGTGCATTAATATCTTTTCCGTTACTTGTCCCAATACAACTCCCATGGCAAAATCACTGTCATCACACATAATTTTATTCCTTGTTCCAATCAAGTGTTACCATGATGGGTGTTGTAACTAATCTGGATTTTATTTCATCAAATGCAGCCTTGCATAATTCATCAAAATCAAAATTTGCATATTTTCAAAAGCGATCGCATAATTACAGAGATTTTTTATAGGGCAGAAAATTCAATTTTACGAAAAATGGCAAAATAGTAATTTGTTCAAATCTAAATTTATTCTCTAGATCTCTCGGATGATGAAGCGGTTCAGCGTTGGAATCGTCTTTGAAATCATTGTCAGATTGAATTTAGGTCGAATTCCAAGACGGTGTTCAGATTTGCGTTTCGAGGCATCGAGGTATCGAGTCTTGAGTAAAAGCGACATTGATGTGACAAAAGTCACATATAACATGTACTCATGTTACACAAGTTGCATGAGTAGAGAAATGATGGAAATGGACGGCTTAGATAGTGCCAAGTGGCAAAAATCTAGAGGAAGGGACATAGATGTCATTTTGTAAATTTTAAATGATAATAAGACAAATGTGAATAGTTGTCTTCTCCAAAAATTAAAAGAACCAAATGGGCGTGGATTTTGGCTGGAGCGGGTGTGATGGAGTGGCTGAAACGTTGAGTTTTAGAGAGAGAAGGTGTCACTTCTCTCTGCGAGTTCCCGACAAATCGGATGGTCAGTTTCTTCGAACAGAAGGAAAATTCGTTCTCTGCGGTGAGGGAAGCTGCTTGTGGAGCTCAGATTTTGAGGTTTGACAAACTCGGTAAGGTAGGTTTTATCTACTTTGTTTTACTCTTGATTCCCAAGTGTTTTGTGATGTTTGAGTTGATTGAGGGCGTGAGGGAGGCGGTTTGGTCGATCTGAAAACATGGGGCGGGTGTAGGTAGACTCGATTGGACAGTTCGATCCTTTGTTGGGGCTGCTTGTGGTATAATTACGCATTAAATTTTGTGTGTATGAGGCGGGAATGGCCATGGAAGTCGGTTCCACAGGAGGCAGATGTAGGAAAGAGTGAAGTTTATACGTGGATAGCCCACTTGTTACCGACTGGAATTTGTTAAAAGCAGTCAGGAGTTTGCTGTGAAATGGACAACGTCCATGTGTTAAGTGTAGGAAATTGTTTTGGAAGTGAATGGCTTGATTTATTGTGGAAATGGATGAGGTTAATGCATGAACTTTGTGTATTATTAACTTTTGTAAGTCGCGATTATATAGTTATAATTGGTGTATAGACCATTGGAGATGAAATTTAGTGATTAGCTCAGTGAGCAAATTTGGGAGTTAGTTGATCAAAGGGGTAATAGGTTAATGCTTGATGTGTTAACATGATGCCATAGTTATACAAAATATAATTGTAGGTGTGACCATTGGAAATGAATAATGTCAACAAGTGAGCTAATTTGGGTGATGGTTGATATTGTTGAATTACATGTTGTGTGATTGCAAAAATTGAGAATATATGCATATTTTGATATATTGGTATAAAAATGGTTGAAATGGCATAATGCATTTCATATGCACCGGGTAACCTAGAAATTAGGTATGAGTGCATGACATGAAAATTTAAAGAAAAACGAACATGGTTGCGAAAGGAATTTCACAGGATGAATTTCCGGAGAATGGGAATTTGGGAGGCAGTCCAGCGGATCATTTGAATGAGGACCATATTTATTTTGGGAAGTTCTCCAACACATTCGCCTCGGAGGGTAGTCCCATATTTTTACCGAAACTCGGTAGTGTATTTTCAAGAATAACAAGTTTTGTTTTGAAAATGATGTTTTCTCATACATGGCTTAGGCAAGTGTGAGGGAGTCGGTGAGGACTCGAGACATGGAAATGGGCATTTAGACATTCAAGTAGGATCACGTATTTACTTGAGTGTGTGTTTCTGGATCATTGCATATGCATAGGTGGGGAGTAACCCGTTTAGGGTGATTCCCTTTCTTGGGCGATAGCTCACCACTGTCGAAGGAATATTGACTCAGGTACGGGGCGTTCGAGAAAGGCGGCTCATCTTAGGCGGGTTTTGAAGAAAGCCGTGTTGTGGCTTGGATGGTTTTTGGGATAATATGTATTAGAATTGAAAATTTTAATATGTATTTGTATGAGGAGTAATGTATAACTCTTGAACCATGTGAGATAGTTGGTTGGATATTTTTGATGAGAAATGTTATAACTCATGAACTATTAGAATATAGTTGGGATATTTATTTTGTGAGTATTGATCACGGGGGCCAGTGGCCATTATTTTTACTCATTTTAATTGGATATGAACTAGATGTAATTAGTAAGTTGATTATTGGGACCATGTGTATATTGGCATTTTGGAATGATTTGTATTTGGGTAGAGCTCCCCATACAAAGGAGACTTTGCCGTTTTCGTGAGTGGGTCGGGTTACCCGAGCAATTACAGAAATCAGCCAGTTGGCCAGATGTCAGCGACACCCGGGATTGGGGCGTCACATTTTTGAGAAGTCCTTTATGAATCTTCTATAAAAACCTGCATGTCCTAGGAAACTTCTTATTCCCTTTATTGATGTAGGTGGCAAGATAGTTTTTATGATGCTTAACTTTGGCAGATCTACTTCCAATCTAGTAGCGAAAATCTTACGTCGAGGAGCGATACCCTCATTACCATGGTGACATTTTTCCCAGATTTAAAGCTAGATTCTTGTCTTGACTTAACTCACGAAAATCTTGTTTCAAATTTTCAAACAATTCTCAAAGCCGGATCCATAAAGCGAAGTCATCCGCCAAAGATTTCCATAGCCTCCTCACCGTCGGAAAACATAGACATCGCCCACCTTTGAAAGGTGGCGAGGAGAATTACATAATCAGGCATCCTTCTAAAAGCGAAAGGTGCCATAAGGACATCATAAATGTAATTTTCTTACGATCCTCTAGAAATTTATAGCAATATGGTTATAACCAGAATATCAATCGAAAACGATATTAGGAATTGCCTACTAACTTTGTATCCGGCCTCACGAGTCAAATCGAAGGTAGAGGATAATAGTCTTTTGGTAGCGGTGTTTAGTTTTCTATAGTCTATACCGCTCTCCATCACATCACAATTCTTGTAGGAATCAATTCATTCTTCTCATTTCGATTATAGTGAATCCACCTTCTTGAGAACGCGTGGCCAGGCTTACGAGGTTATACGAGATTGCATATATGAAACCTGCATTCAACCATTTCAATACTTCTTTTCTAACTACTTCTTTCACTACTAGATTCAACCTTCTTTGATGTTCTATAGAGGTTTTATCATTCTCCTCTAAAAGGATCTTGTGCATACAGATAGAAGGACTGATTTCTTTTAGATCATCTATAAACCAAGCTATTGCTTCCTTGTATTTTATGAGAATCTTGTTAGTTTTATTCTTGAGAAGCTTAGTCGATCAGTGATGATAACGGTAGCTTTGCTTTTGATTCTGAAAAGCATACTTCAAATATTCGAGGAAATTCTTTTGATTCAAACCTCTAGCTTGTGTTTGCTTTAATAGCTTTCTCTTCATAATTGTTGGATTTTTCTGTACTATTTTCTTGACACTTGTCTTTTTCTTTTAATTTATAATTGGAGTTCGAAGTGGCAGTGCCTGAATCTTTGGAAATTAATCTCATTCTCATTCATTAAACTACGAAATTTACAATCATTTACGATTTGGAATTGATAGGAATTTTTCACAATCTCATGTCGGCATTAATAAGTTAAAATTGTTTCAAGCGTGATTGAGATTGAAGTGCTCTTTGCCTAAATCTCGACCCTAAGAGTCGAGTTCTCATTTCTTCACATCGTCCAATTTGCTCATTTTGTGCTAAGAAAGGTCTACCCTAACGATGGTAGGACTTGTTTGTCTTCTCTTATATCAGCCAACTCTGAAGTCCAGCGGGAAAATGAACTTTCCGGCTACTGATCAACACATCTTTAAGAATGCCCTCAGTTGGGCGAGGTTAAGTCGCCGTACGTGGGTCGTAGGCGTAGAGATGGCTCCCCTGAGCTAAGTCTTAGCCCTGAATAAAGGCATGTGAATTGATGTTGGCTCGAATCGCATAGTGCTTTTCCCATATCGGAATTCCCGATTTTGCAAGGTATGAGTGAAATTTGCTAGATCCTGCATTTTCTGCAGTAGAGACTTGAATAAGCGCAGCGTAGGTTGTTGTGCGGAGGCTCCGCTACCCTTCTTGACAATTTTCTCTTTCTGCTTAATATATCCTTCATGAATTTTACATGGTGAGGCATTTGAGTCAATGCCTCTGAAAAAGGGATATTAATCTCCATCTTCTTGAACATGTTCAGATCTAGAAATTACTCTTTGGGAACGTCTTCTGGCATACGAGGAATGGAACTTGAGGATTATGGCTTTAACCTCTTGCTTAACCTTTGTTCCTTTTCAACTTCTTTGCTCTTGCTTTTGCGTTTTTTAAATGCTATATTCTTGACAACTTACGAACTATGCTACTTCAATTAACCTCGATTTGCATATTTCTCTTCCTCGGTTTCCTTCTTCTCATTTCTTTTCTCTTCTAGTTCTCTGCCACTTCTTAGAAAGTTCTTGCCACATCTGAAAACCTTACGATTCTTACTTATGTCACTTGAGATACATCCCGGGACCCGATTACGCATAGCTAGGGCCCTGGCCCTTTGCACGAGTCTCAATTCTTGAAAGGCGTTGGTATTGGCACGAAACTGCAGTTGTGTTGCACGGAATCGTTGCTAGCTCGGCAAACTTACGCACCGTATGTTTAGCAACCTCTTATTTTCCCAGTAATGACATACGGTCCTCGAAAGAGTGATCTTCTTTGCCCCTAATTTTCTGCTCTCTATCATACTTGTTACTGTTGTTGTTGTTGTTGGAACCTAGGTGAGGCATGATATTCTTTGCAAATTCTATCAGTCTTTGAAGCATTGTGCTCCTCCTCCGTATGAAATTCTCATAGTTCTTGATCTTTGGTGTGTAGTAGTGGGCAAGTTGAGGTTGGAAAGCTTAAAAGTGTAGCTCTATTGGCATTGAGGTATTGTCTTATCACTCAGGTGGTAGGGGATCCTCATGGATTAGTCCCTCGTCGACATTATTTTCTCGTTCGCCCATTATCCCATTTCAAGTGTCGTGTGCATTCATTTTTTTTTTTCCAAGCTTGTTCCTTGATGCATCGACTTTGCTTCTATGCGATCATCGGTCATCAGTGCTCCCCTTTTTGTATGTTCTTTGCTCCACTAAAGCTTCAAATGGAGCTTTGTAGTTGCATTTGGCTTGGTCTTCAATCTACCTTGCCTCCCCAACACTTTTTCTTTTGAAAGCCCCATAGTAGGCTACATCAATTATACCCTTTGAGGCATAATTCATGGAATGGTAGAAAATGTCCATATGAGTGGTCAAATCTATTTCATGCATAAGGCATCTTTTTAGTAGTCTCTTATATCTCTCCCATGCATTGTAGAGACTTACATCCTCCCCTTGTTTGAAGACTATGATTTCTCCTCTCCTTTCAAGTCGAAATTTAGGAAAAATTTGCTCATATAGGCCTCCTGACTCTTCCCAATTTGTCAGCGATCCAACAGTAGTGACTCAATGGTCTTGCCACATGTCTCTCGATTGAAAAGGAAAAGAGCTCTGACTGATCACTTCTAGTCTTACCCCATTTAGCTTGGCTGTGTTAGCCATTCTCATAAATCTTCCCATATGTTCATTTAGGTCTTCACTGGGATGCCCAGTAAACTGATGCTCCTGTATCATTGTGATAAGAGCTAGCTTGAGTTCAAAATTGTTGGCTTCTACGGCAGGCTGTGTCACAGAAGAATACTCATCTTGAATAACAGGCCTCTAAAAGTCCTCCATCGTCACTTGCCTTTGAGGTCTATCTGCTTCCGCTTCTTCTGGAATAGGTTGTAATCATTCTCTTTGATTTGCCATATTTGTAGATTCAGCACTTGTAACTTTCCTCAGATTCCTCGTGTTTTCTCAATTTCTGTATCCAAAGGTAGTAGATCTACTTCTGGTTTTCTATGCATTTAAAATCTTCTTGAAATAAAAGCACCTTTGAGATCGAGTCATCTGTGAAACAATTATATCCATTTAAGCTCATAGAAGATTTTCAGTAGCTTAATAAACTACTGCTATTAAAACTATTTTTGTGATTTAATTTTTTAATTTTTTTATTATTATTATTTTTTTAAAATTTATGATAAAAAAAAATGTCCAAATTAGTAATTCTCTCTTTGGTTAGAATATTAATCTTTACATTCATCGTAAACCTAAACCAACTGACATGAAACTTGTTAGCTGAGTTTTGTGTAGACCAAATTTACCAAGTAATTAACATATTTTGCCAAAAGATTAAGTAAAGTTCGACTATGGCACAAAACTTTGTTGGCGATTTTGTATAGACCCAATTTACGAGTAATTAGGCGCGCTGCCAAGGCTAACTAAAGTCACGACAGTGCCGAAAACTTGTTAGTGATTTTGATTAAAATATGTGTTTGTCCTTTTATGGCTTGGAATCATTAAAATTGTGTTTGGTCTAAATCAACACCAGGAGTGCATAGGTCATACAAAGTAATAAGTGGATTTTAAGTCCGAGATATCATTCACACGAGGATTGATGATAAATCAAAAGACTAATTACTTCAATTACTCAAGATCCTTACTATTTGCACTCCAATGTTAAAATGATGAGAGAATTAATAAAATAATACTAAAATAATTTCACTAACATATATAAATTTTTTTTAATAAAAGTGGATTTGAGAATTCAGCGAGTGAAACAAACGAAATAAACGTGAATAGTTATCAATTTACGCATCATTTTAGTCATAGGTAAAGCCGCATAAGTTGGAAAGTTGAATTTGTTAAAGATGCATTGTAGTATAGTTTGGATTTCTCCCTTAACCATACATTTCACTAATTAGAGATTCATGTTCCTTTCGGACTCATGGGTCTAATCAGTTACTTGTAAGATATAACCCTCTTTCTAAGATCTGGGTATTTTTCCTATTAGCACTTCACACCCAAACCTTAGGACTGAAGAATTATTGCCCCCATAGACAAGATATTACAAATCTTCTCTAATTTAACTGGCACCTCATCCTTCAATGCTAATGAAAATCTTTATCTCCTTGATTAGATCTATGCTAACACGGGATCAAAATCGTTTCATTAGAAAGAGGAGAAACCTTTAAGCGATTAAACTTATACTTCCTCCAACTATTCGCACACAATGAGTAAGTTAGTGATCTATCTGAGAAATCTCTCAGAGTTCATTAGTTCCAAAATATTAGTCTACCATACCCACAAGGAACTGCGCTCCATACCCTTAGGATTCTCCTTCTCTGTATCACGCAAAGGGCCTCCTGGATATCAGAGCAAGATACAGTCCTTTGTTTTTGGGTACACGGTACTAGTACTTGGAATAGTTAAGTTCAAGAATAACACCAATCAAATAATTTCAAGATTTCTAACTATGGCGTTCTTCCATTTTGTTCAGAAAATTAACAATCACCATTGACCCATTCTAGGAGGCTGTTTCAAGCGGTTCACACACACTTGTTGATAGCGATCGAAAATTCTCTGAGATTGTAAACAAACTAAAATACATGAACTCTAGAAAATTTCCAAAATCCATTTAAAGCAGAACAGTAGTGAGAGAAAAAAAATATTTACAACATATTCCACATTTCGAAGTGCATGATTCATTACTCGACTCGAAAATTTTAAATGAAACTAACTAAAAAACTATGCTGAAATCTCTTAAAAGGAAATAAAAAGGAAAAAATAAAGAAAAATAATATACAAGAGTCTCCATTACCTGAAGCCACAGTTTGTAAGCTACGCATAATGCCACAGATGCGATACATTTATAGATTTTCAGGTGATGGGCGCGCCCGAGCCTGAGTTATGGATCCTGAAAATTACAACGATTAGTTTGCTTTGTTGTGACAAAATAAATTCTGACACGACATAGATTTTCATCTATGTCCCCAACTCTTGTCATGGCTTGTAGTTTTCTATCACGACATGATTTTTGGAATTTCTTCTTGGAGTTTGTCTTGACATAATATTCTTGTGTCACGGCAAAGTTTTGCTGAAGTTGTATAGTTTATGTCGCGATATGAGTGTCTTGTGTCGCGACATAATAACTTTGTTGCAACACACCTTGTCATTTTCTGCTGCTTTAAATTCTGTTGGGACATAAATTTCTTTGTCACGACAGTCTTCTATTCTCCTCTCTTCATCTTTTGTCGCGACATAATTTTCTTCTTCCATCTCTTCAACTTTGTTGCAACATTATTTGCTATGTTGCGACATACTTTGATGGTTCTTCTCAACCTTTGTGAGCACTAGGAATTTGATACGTCGTGACGAGTTCCTAATACACTACTAAAATAACCGGATCTAGGCCAAATTACAGGCCTAAAATTGGTGATGATGCATTAAATCACGACCATTTAGAGACCAAAAGGGGTTTGGTCAAAAATTTTAGACCAAATTTCGACCAAAAAATGGAAACCATATTTATCGACGAATAATTTTGTGAAATTTAATGCAATAAATTAAGCGGGAATTAGTGCCAAAAATTAGGCAAGTAATAATAAAATAAATTACGAAAAATGGTGGTAAATAGGCGACAAAAAAATTTTAACACGTGATTCTGATTAAATTTTTAACTGTGCTTTGGTAGTTACAATTTTTTCCCTCGATCGATAAAGCAAATCATAGTTTTCATCTTTCTTTCCTTCCTTCTCAGCGCCATCAGCACCACGACACTTCGTAGTGGTGTAAGGCGAAATTCCAATTTACGGAAAAGAGCCGTCGTAATTTGATTCTGAAATTATTAATTCGGTTAAAATACCTTAATTTATTTTTCTAGATCTCGGATGGCGGCAGTTTCACCATTGGAATCATCTGCGAAATCTAGCTAGCACGTAAAATTTCGTGAATTAAAGACGGTCGAATTTACACATTTTGATACTTTGTTCGGTGTCGTCGCGATTTTGATCACGACGAAAATCACATATAACACGTGCGTACTCATGTGCCATAAATTAGTATGAGTAGAGGAAATAGTGAAATGGACGGCCGAGATAGTCTTAGAATGTCAAAGCGGGAAATGGAGGGACATAACGGTCATTTTGGAAAAAAGATTTAAGTCACTAAAGGCAAAAATGCTACAGTGTCTTCTCCTTCATTAAACCCCGAAGAAAATGTGAAGAACCAGAATTTTCGAGGCGTGGCCATTTTTTGAGTTTTCTTTAGAAAGCTTCTCTCTAAAAATACGCGAATCCATTGTCGGCGGTCTTCGGGACAAAAAGGAAAGTTGTTCTCACGGGCTGCCTACGCGTGGTGCAGGATTTGTGAGTTTAGACAAACTTCCAGGGTAGAGGTTTCTCCTACCTGGGTTTTTACATTTGATTTAAGTGTTTTTCGATGTTTGGTTGGCTTGAGGCCTTGAGCGGCCCGTTTGATGGATCAACTTGGACGAGATTGATATAATTTTGAAACCAAAAATGGGAGCCGTGACATCCATAGCTGTTGGGTCTTTAATTTCAAATATTATGCTTTAAATCATGTATTGATCTGAAATAGAAGTAGGGAATGGGCCGTATGATCGATCTAAAACATGGGACCGGTGTGGAATTTTTAGACTTTTTGGACAGTCGTGAACCTCCATAAACTGATGTGGGCTGTTATGTTGGAATTTATGCATTAAATTCTGTTTTGGTGAGTAGGAGACCGGAAATGGGTATGGAATTCGGTTCCAAAATGTGGAACCGAGGTTGGACAAGTGGGCTGGACAGCCTTGCTAGATTCGGAGTATTAAATCGATCCGGGTTGTGTGAGTGGGCCAAAATCATCCATGTTGTGTGCTTGAAATTGATGAAATGAATGACAGGTTGTGTAGAAATAGATAGGTTAATTGGGGATGGGAATCGATTGGGGTTTCGTTCGGAGGATCTAAATTGCCTCTGATTGTGACGTGGTTTTTCTTCTGTATTGTGAAGATTTTTAACAAAGATTTGAAGAAGTTTCTTTTGGTATGTTTATTCAAAGATTTTTCCCCCTGTTTCTCTGTTCTCTTCATTTTTGTCACACTTATAATAGCCCTTGACTGTGGTTTTTTGTTTGCTTTCACGCTCTTATAGATCTCTTAAATTTTATTTGGTTTTCAAGAGAAGTTGATGGGCTTAGTCCTCTTCCTTCTTGAAAAGGTCTGATTAGGAGACTTCGTCACTCATTTCCATGGAAAAGTTGAAAGTTCCATTTCTTTATATGTTTTTGTGCAGCATAGTTGTTTGATGACACTTTGAATTGTTTACCATGAAAACTTGTGTTTATGAGGATGACAAAAAGTCCGACGCTATCTTTGTTTTCACGATGAATATATATTCTTCAGGATCCATTTAGGATTGGTTTTTAACTACAGGTGGTGGAGTGTATGATATATGACTTGAGCTTGAGTGGGTATTTGGGAGAAAGTTCGATTCTTCTTGTAATTTTAATTGAGCAGTTTTAACTGAGCCAAATTGGTCTTGTATTTTAATAGTAGAAACCTTGCTTTCTTGATTTGGTCTTGTATTTTCTTAAGATCTGTTGCATCCTTCATTTAATCAATTTGATCCTTCAATCTAACAATTCTTGACAATGATTTCTGAGTTTTTAATTTCATTGAGGGTAGATTCATTAACATCTTTCACCTTAAGAAAGAGTACTAGTATCATTAGGGTGATATTGAATATCCTCTTACCTTGATTTTTCCTCCTAACTTATCAAGCAAGAATAAGTTAGTCCGGTTCAAACGATTATTTCCCCCATCTTGAGGACATTTCCAATACACAATTGTTATTATTGGGAACTTACTCATTCTAAAAAGCGCAACAATAATAAACCCGAAAAATTACAATGTATTCTAATAATGGTAATGGTTTCCTAATCATATTATTCTCAGATTTTGACTTGAAGTTCTTTGTCTCACATGGTAATTGTTTTTGCATTTAACCCTACTTGAATATTTAACTCTCGAACACACAATTTTCGGACTAAAAAAGCTTTCATTTTTGCCTTCATCCACCTTTTATTGTTGATTAGATAATAAGGCATGTTTGGGAGTAATTTGATTGCTTTTTCTTGTTTTGATTTTGAATAGACCGGGAGGAATCACCATAGATTCTCTGACATATACCTCAGTCCAGGATTAGATTTATTTGGTTTTATCCCACAAAAAATTTACATTTATCCTACTAGGTATCTTGTTTTGGTTTCTGGAAAAAGCGGTACATCACACTTTTGATGTTGACTAAAAACAGGGGATGGACTTGTTTGTGGTTGGTTTTATATCTTGACATGATTTGTGCTTCTCAAATCTATTCATGCTTTACTTTCTCTATCACTATGAATAGGTAACCACCCAAGTGATTGTGAAGTTGAAAAATTAGCTAGTGATGCAGAGAACTACACTCTTGCAAACCATCTATTTTGGAACTATGAGGAGAATAATTTCGGGTTTTAATTCTAATAAACTGTAAGGTTGAGGCTGCAGTTGAGATTCATGCATGGATACAAATAGAAAGGACTATGGTGACACACGCCAAAGTTAACTTCCTTTTTGCTTGCAATGGTGGTCAGTGATAAGTTCAGCCATTCACCTCCTTAACCTGGACACATTCTTTGCCTTCTGCTAGTGAGATTGAAATAAAGTACTTAAGGTTGTGTCAGTTAGAGAAGGAGAGGGTTTTTTCTATACTTAACACAAAAAAATTAACAAATAATTCCACTTTAACTATGGTAGATTAATAATTCGACGTGAGTTGATTATGATTATCGGGTGTGGGTTTGTACTTCTTTCCTCCATCTTGGGTTCACTTGAAGGCTAGTTTTGGTTTTTATTATTTTTTTCTTAGAAGTACAGTTTTGGTTTGTCTTTGCGCTCCTGCTTTGCTCTTCTTTCACCAAGGATTGCTCATTTTCTTAGGGATTGCAAGCACATAACTCCTTCGATTAGGACTACATTATAGGTGTTCTTAGACTCTATAGAAAGCCCTTTGAGTCTAGAGAATCTGCCCATATATATAGCTTAGTAAAAATTGAGCTCATATCTGTGCTGAAAATGAAGAAGAAAATCAGTGGCCCTGCTTTTGCTGCAATTGCAGTGTGCTGATTTTCTTCATGATTGAACATGCATAACTCCTTCATTGAACTTGGATTTGGGTGTTCTTAGACTCTATGGAAAGCCCTTTGAGTCTAGAATCCACCCATATATAGCTTGATAAAAATTTAGGTCATATCCTATCCGAAAATGAAGAAAATTAGTGGCCCTGCTGCTGCAATTACTGTAGTGTGTTGATTTTCTTCATGATTTGAAACATGCATAACTCCTTCATTAGAACTTGGATTTGGGTGTTCTTAGACTCTATAAACCCTTTGAGTCTAGAATCCACCCATATATAGATTGATAAAATTGAGGAGTCATATCCTATCCAAAAATGAAGAAAATCAGTGGCCTGCTACTACTTGATACTGCAGTGTGCTGATTTTCTTCATGATTTGAAACATGCATAACTCCTTCATTAGAACTTGGATTTGGGTGTTCTTAGACTCTATGGAAAGCCCTTTGAGTCTAGAATCCACCCATATATAGCTTGATCATAGTTGAACTCATATTAGATTTGAAAATGACAAAAAACAGTGGTTGCTGCTGCTGCTGCTGCTACTCTTTGCTAGTTAACTCATTTTCTTCGAGGGATACAACTTGCATAACTCCTTGTTAGGACTACATTATAGGTGTTCTTGAACTCTATGAAGCCCATTGAGTTTAGAATCTGACCATATGCTATTTAATAGCATTGGGTACTATATATTTCTGAGAAATTTAGATTAAGTACCAAGTGTACTAATCACTTGAATAAAAATTTATAGGAATATATGAGTTAATTACATGATATAGATATGGACACTTGAATGATATGGATATAAGAACATGTGATAGGATTAAATTGAAGAAATCGTTTAACATATATAAACTAAGTTTCATTAAATTAAAATTACTTCTCTTTTTTTTTTTTTGAAGATAAATTAAAATACTTATTTTTACTCATTTTTATCCGTATGTGGACCCGGTGTGGTCGGTGTGAAATGTTAGGACAGGTTGCCATGTTATTGGGACATGTTGTATTTTGAAAGTAGAGCTCCCAGTATAAAGGAGACTCTTGGGTTGCGTTAAATCCTAGTCTTGGAGAAGGAATCCAATGAAGTAGTGTCGGGTTGCGACATCCACAAATATTACAGGTGGCGGGTTGTCAGCGGTTTAGGGAAAGCAGGTGTCGACAACCTCTCTACACCATTTGCTGAAGCCAACCTATGGGTAAGACACAATAGGGGAGAAAATTACCTGAACCACAAGCACATTATGAAAGTAGACCACAGACGAGGAGCAAATCATGGCGATCTGCATGATTGGGCTGAGGGAGCCTTTGATGAAACCTTTCCATGGATTAAGATTGGCATGACTGGAGAATATAAAATATCTTCAACATCTCATGATCTTTGGTATGGGATGAGTGACGATGTAAGGAAATATCCAATAATAGTAGTATACGTGGAAAAATACCAGCTTGAGACACGAAACTAATATACAAATATTTAGAAACCTTTTTAGGAGAAGTACAAGAGCATTATGGGAATCATACAGGAACAAACCCATTAAAAGAGTCAATCTGATTTTGTAAAAATATATTTACCACAGCAAACATATGGAATTTGAAGGAAAAGCAAAAAAAAGAAATATAAACCATATGAAATATAATAAAGATATTTCTTAAAGATCTACTAGAAAGAAAACCTTATTTTAGATCCCAATGAACGTGTAAATATAATCAAAGATTTGGTTTATATACTCTCTTTATTTTTTGAAGATCGATTAAAATACTTATTTTACATGTTTATTAGACAAGATATGAGGAAATGTTAAGCTGCTGCTGACTCAGCGTATTTCCGGTTTATTTAAATCACAGGTTTAATATATGTTTGAATTATTACTAGATTTATTAACACTTGAACATATAATATATATAGTTGATTGGATATATTTTGTGAGTAGTGATGTATGGTACAGTGGCCATTTTACTCATTTTTATCGTATGTGGACGGGTGTGGTTGGTGTGAAATGTTGGGACAGGTTGCCATGTTATTGGGACATGTTGTATTTTGGTAGAGCTCCCCGTACAAAGGAGACTCTGCTCGATTTTCGTTAAATCCCGAGTCTTGGAGAAAGGGACTCAATGAAGTGGTTTTGGTTACCCAACATCCATGAATATTCGGCGAGTTGACGGGTTGTCAACGGACCCCCGGGAAACATGTAAAAAAATATAATCCAAAGATTTGGTTTCTACTTTTTTTTTTTTTTTTTTTGAAGATAAATTAAGGCTGCTTATTTTATGTTTATTAGGCGAGATGTGAGGAAATGTTAGGCTGCTGCGACTCAAAGCGTATTCGGTCTACTTAGGTTCATGTGACGATTGCAACAAGTAGTTCTCATTCATCGGCTCACCGAGTTGAATCCCGAATCGATTTGGTATGAGGCTGTTGATGGCAAGGAGGGAAGATGCGTGCATGGCGTTGGTTCGTCGACATCATCATTCTACTCGCATAGACGACCAGATTATGAAGCTAAATGCCCGAGGACCATTTTGAATTTGTTCTCGGCTTGATGGAGGGACTTTAAGACGGCGATCGCGAGGAAATGCGATCTGCAGTATCAGGTTGGTAGATCTGAAGCTGACGCGCATGATCGTATGAGGATGATAGGGATGAGTGCGTGCGCGCGTTTTGGTAGCTTACGAAAGAAGTGTCGAGAAGGTGAATTTGCGGTTCAACCACGATGATCTACCTCAGTTGTTGGCGTAATGCTCGTCTGGCATCTACTCCGGCGCCTCTGGCCGGCACTGCGGCGACCGCATCGGGATTAAGCGGCCCGTGACGACTCTACTGATGCGGAGCATCTCACCATACGGACCCGGATACATCTCGGCATCACAGTAGTGACACTAGGTTGGATGATTAGTGTATTACCTGAAATTTTTATGTCTTATACTTGGTTGGGAATTCATGTTTTTATTTTCTCTTGACTTATTTTATATATATAAATTATATATATTGGTTTTACGCTTGTTTTAAAATATTTTACTCTCTTTATATAATATGCATGCACTATTGTACTTTTCTTTTGTTTCGTAATCTTAATATATATATATATATATATATATATATATATATATATATATATATATATACTATATATATATATATATATATATATATATATATATATATATATATATATTTAAAAACAAGATCTCAAACTAGAAATGGCAAAAAAAATATTTAAAAAATTAATTTCTTGACAATTACGACAAAAAACCGATAAGTACTTTAATATAATGGTAGGTAAATGGTCTCCAAATGGTCGATAATTGCCGACCATTTTGAGACCATTCTGGCTTTAATGATAATAAGGCCTAATAGGTTTTTAGTCGCAATTTGAAAACCGAATAATCGACTCATTTGGAACCATTCGCAGGCCAAGGAATTCTTTTTCGGTCGGTAAATAGTCGGAGAAGTGTTGGAAATCGTTTTGGTCATTAAATGGTCGGTAATTTGCGACCCGATTGATTTGTCGGTGAAATAAGTACCGGCCAAGGGAAAATTGCGGAGCTAAATAATTTGGTCGGTAAATGGTCGTAAATGGGTTTAGAGACCGAAAATCTTTGTTCTGGAAGCGAAAATTGAGAAATACGATAATTAGAGTGATTTTAGTAGTGATAGTAGTCTGGATGCATTGTTCGCGACGACTTTTTCTCTGTCGCGACAGAGTTTTGTAAATGTCACAACATAATCTTCCTTGGTCTTTGTCACAAGCTGAACTATTTGTTGCAACATTGAAATTCTTTGTCGCAACAAATTTGTCTTGGCTGGTCTCATGTCTCTTTCATTTTCTGTCGCGACAGAAAACTTCTTTGTCGCAACTGAAATCTCTTACTCAACAAATTTTACTGTTGCGACATAATCTTCCTTTGTTGCGACATAGATTTCTACCTTAAGTTCTTTATTCTGTCGCAACATGAGTTTCTGAGTCGCAACATTCTTCTTGTAATTTTCTCAACTTCTATCGCGACAATATTTGTCTTTGTCGCGAAAAAATTCACCTCAGCTTCATATTGTGTTTGTCGCGATATAAAACTGCTCTATCGTGACAAAGTCTTCTTGTCTCCCCTTCTTGGCTCTAAATTTTGTGTCGCGACATAGTTTTCTTCTATCGTGACATAAAAGCTACCTTATTCTTGACATATGCCGGTCTGTCACAACATAGAAAACTTTGTCGTAGGCACATTGTCTTGACTTGTCTCATTATTCTGCTATTTTCTGTTGTGATAGAGTTATCTTTTGTCGCGACATAGTTCATATGATATCTTCATTTCTTTTTGTCATGACAAATATTTGAAATGTCGCGACATAATTCCACTACCATTTTCATGATCAATGTTAGGACATAGTAAGGAATGTCGTGACATTCTTCTTCATGAACTGCTCCCACTATGTCGCGACAGAAATTAGTCAGTCCATCTAAAATTATGTCACGACAACCTTCATTTCTATTTTGACTCAGCTTGATCCTTGTTGCAACATACTTCTACTGGTTCTATTGGATTTTTGTAGCGACATTCTGAAACTATGTCGCAACAGGGAATTCTACCCTGGCTAATTTCTTTCTTCTTTTCTTGCTGGAATTATCTCTTTTTCAATAAAAACTTGTGAAACACAAAGTTGGTGAATATTCCATAATTTAGCATTAAAATATATCTTAACTGCTAAAAATATGTAGAAAATGGATTCAAAATAGATGAGTTTAGGACTCATCACTTATCACTTATTACTCACATTTTTTACCGTTGCTAGCCCATTGAAACTCACGTGTGCATTTTGGCCTATCTTTCTCTTATAGCCTTGCTTACCTTTTCATACCCAGGATATGGCCCTCTAGTGTGTGGATGCCTTAGCTTAGGGATCTTATGAGTTTTGGACACATTGATACATTCTTTACATCACCTTACCACTTCATTATTTTTGCTTCATTTTGTAGTTTCTATGTTTTCACCACTTTCTTTCTATCCAACTTCTTGTTTTGTCTCATTCTTTCTCACTTAGATTGGTGATCTATTCATCTTACTACATAGGGGTTTGTGTATCGTTCACTCGTTCGGCGACATTTGTTAGAGACCGCCTTTGAAGTTGAGAGGCTTATGTCATTTCATTGAAGTTGCTTTATTGTACCTTCGAGCTTGGAGATATGTTCATTTATTGCCATATTGGTTTGTTTCTCATTGTCTTATTCAGTCTATTTCCATTCAAATAATGGACTTCTTCAACCTGATATGGACATTCTTGAGCTAGTCCTTGGTCAGCAACAGTTTTTTGTTCAACATCATCTACAATTCCCACTTCATGAACTAAATGACTTCTTCTTTCTTATGTATTCATTTTGCTCATGATGGCATCTAGCTTTACCTCAATAGCAGTCATTTTGTTCATTTCTAACATACCTCCAGTTCTGTATCTACTATTGCTCCCTAAAGCTTCAGATGGAGCTCTGTAGTTGCTCTTTTCAAGTTCCTCTATTAGTTGAGTTGCTTCTTCAGCACTCTTTTTTCTGAATGCTCCTTTAGAGGCTGCATTTACTATACCCTTGGAAGAGTAATTCATAGCATGGTAGAAAATGTCTATTTGAGTTGTCTGTTCAATTCCATGCATGGGACATCTCATCAACAATTGCTTATATCTCTCCCAGGCATTGTAAAGTGATTAATCTTCCCTCTGTTTGAATGCAATGATTTCTCTTCTCTCAGAAGTCAAAGTAGGAGGAAAGAATCTATTGAGATAAGCTTCTACTAACTCTTCCCAATTCCTCACTGAACCATAAGGTAGTGATTCAAACCAACTGGCAGCAACGTCTCTCAATGAGAATGGGAATAGTTGCAGCTTGATTACATATGGATTTACACCATTCATCTTCACTGTGTTGGCCATTCTTAGGAATCTACCCAAGTGTTCATTAGGATCTTCATTGGGATGCCCTATGAATTGGTTTTGTTGCACCATGAAGTAATCAGCGAGTTTCAACTCAAGTTATTGTATAGTGGTAAGGCGCCTTCTTTGGTGAGTATTTCTTCTCTCCTAATTACACGGCCTTTAGAATTCTTCGATGTCCTGCGCGCTTTGTTGAGGTCTTGCTGTGTTACTTCACGCATGTCCACGATGCGTCATTTCTTTGCTCGCCATATTTGCTTCATAGTCTTTCCTTTGGTCTCAAAGTTCTTTCTATCTTATTGTCTAGTGGCAATAGTTTAGCTTCTGCTTTCCTATGCATATAAGAGATATCTGCAATAATGATCACATTGAAACCACAGTAAAATCATTGGATAGAATTAACAAAAACTTCATATAAAAAAAATTTGTTACAATTATATCAACAATAAAAATGAAAAGATAAAAATGTTCAAATAATAGTTTCCTTTTTGGTTGAAATATTAATCTAAGAATTTCATGATTAATCCTCGGCAACGGCACCAAAAACTTGTTGGTTGCCCAAGTTTGTTAAACAGTACTACCAAAGACTCAGTTTCATCCTTGGTAGTAGCTCTAAAAACTTGGTGCTCATACTAGAGTTGACACTCTTCTTTCTACCTTTAGATATTTAAAATTCAACTTGGTATTTTCTACTGCAAGTGCACAGGTCAACAAGTAATAAAGTGGATTTTAAAGTCTAGATATCGTTCCCACAGAGATCAAATGAAAATTAAAAAATTAAGTACTCAAACTACTCAAGGACATCACTATTTGAACTTTAGATTTTCTAGAGTTGAAATTAACTATCCAAAATAACAGAATAGTAAATAATTTTTCTAAATCTAAATCAAGTAGAGGTTTCACTGAGATTGAGTACTACCGGGAATGGAATTAGTAAAGTGACTCATAGTTTGCATATTATTCAAGAACAAGTTTGTTGTGGTTTGAATCCTGGATTTGTCCAAGGGTATGTTACTATAGTCTTGAAATGCGTTCAATCACTATACATTTTAGAATTTAGAACATCATATTCCTAAACCAGGACAACATGTGTCTAAAAAGCTACTTTTAGGATCTAATTCCCTTTAAGTCTTTGATGACTTCCTAAACCAGGTCTATCATCCAATCTTTAGGACTAAAATCAACTTACCCCCATGCACAGGGTATACAAGTTTCCTCCCATGTAATTGTTACCTCAATAGGCAATTCCATTAGAATAATCCCTTCCTAGATAGGATCAAGATTATTCTACCAAATTGAGATGAAACCTTCAAATATTAAACTAATAATTCGCTAAAGGTTGTCCTTAGTCCTCGGGAACACACTTCTGTTGTCATTCAAAAGGGATCCTTGAAAGTAGAGGTTAGAATAGCTTTGGGGATTATCATAGTGATATTTGGAGTACATTAGTTCTAAGAGTATCAATTTAATATACCCCTAAGACACTGAACTTCGATCTCATGAACACCCTTCTACTGTCACTAGAAAATATCCTGGAAATAAGATCTTAAAACAGTTCTCTTGGGTATATGAAACTGATACTTAGAATAGTTCATTTCCAAAATAATACCAATTATATAAATTCAGTCTTCAACCC
Organism: Tetrastigma voinierianum; assembly: GCA_016808115.1. Taxonomy (NCBI): domain Eukaryota; kingdom Viridiplantae; phylum Streptophyta; class Magnoliopsida; order Vitales; family Vitaceae; genus Tetrastigma; species Tetrastigma voinierianum. The sequence continues at coordinate 524,287 of JAEQBH010002338.1, read as the reverse complement.
ACAACTTACATTAAATCAACACAAACTTAGTAATCACATCACCAATCCTTTCCCAGAAGGTGTTTAGCCTTCCATCATTGGATTACACGACAACGACTAGTTGGCCAAACAAATTCATTGAAAGTGTAATCAAGAAAATGAAGAAAGGAATTCAAAAATGTTTTTATCTTCTTTTCAAGTTCAGATAGTAAATGAGCTTAAATTTAAATATTATTTCCACATAAAATCAGCTCAGATCAATTACTCTATTTTATAATGAAAATTAAAGAAAGAAAGAAAGAAAGAAAGAAAGAAATGAAAAGTAAGAAAAAGAAAAAATATGTACAAAAATTGTTTCCTACTTCCTTCCTCTGTATTTGTTTTTATCCTCCTCATTTTTCTTTCTTTTTGCCATATCGCTTTCTATTTATAGCTTAATCATTACTAGGCTTGCATTCTAGGCAGATTTTGTGGACTTCAATGCAAGCCCACAGGATAAGTTGTCGCGACAAGAGTTATAATGTCGCGACATTATCACACTCCATATGTGTCTTTAGTCTTGTTGTGGGCTTTTTGCGACACTATGTTGACAACTTTCCCTTGAAACTACATTGAAATTGTCGCGACATTATTGAAATTGTCCTGGCATTTTGCTTTCGTTTTCCACCATTTGCCTTTGAATGATTGTCGCGACATAATCAAAATTGTCACGACAATTTCTTATACGCTTTTGTCTTCAACATTGTCGCGACACTACCTTAATGATGTTGAACTAATTGTCATATAAATGATTGCCACGACATAATAAAATTTGTTGCAACAATATAAGTTGTTGGATACCTTCAAATTTGTCATCAGGTTGTTGGGACATTCCTGCTTGACATTACTTTTTTGAAAAATGTCACGACAAGATTGTAGATTGTCGCGACAACTTTTAGTTGATTCCTTAGGGACTTCTTTGGATTTTTGTCTCGACATTTTTTTTATTGTCGCGACAACTTCAGTTGCCTTCTACCTTCTATTGTGTCACGACAATAGTTTTAATGTTGCAACATTTTCTTTTTGCCTTAATCGTTATTTTTCTTGCTCTTTATGCTTCTTTTACATTGATTCTTGCAAAACAATAATTTTGGTGAAGATTCCATAATTTTGCATTTAAATAAGAAATTAGACCTCAAATATGCATGCAAAAATGAACTTAAAGCTAGATGAGTTTCGCACTCATCATACCTCTCATTTTCACATTTATCACCCTCATATATTTATTGATTTTGAGTATGATGTTTCACTCTACATCCTTATCCTTCTACCTTTCTCACCACATGTTACACTTTTTGAATGACATCATTATCATCGGCACTTCCATTGGATGTCTTTGTGCCATGGCTCATGAGACTTCTTATGCATGTGGCAATCCACACATGAGGGCACGGGGTTGATCATTGGGTATTTGAGCCTAGTTTCCCTTCATTTATTTTACCCTATCACCTTGAGCCTACATTACGGTCCATGTCATAAGACCACCCTAAGACCATGATATTTGACGTTTTCTTTGACAGCATATACTTGGATAGGTATTTGAGACTTTATTGATATCTGGACATTATCATGTGGCTTTCTCTAGGAGATGCCTTACTAGTGCTTGGATTCATTTCTAGTTATAGTTCTGGATGACCTGAGGTTACCTTTCTTTACTGGTGGATGCATGGATTTAGACTGATTCCTCGACACTATGGAACATTAGATTCCATACTGGGGCATACCCCTTATCTGTCGAGATCATTTGGAGTTGTTGGTTTGTGTAGACAAATTCTTGTTGAGATGTTGAGCCATATTTTGATAGTTCGGGGTTTGATCATGTCTCTATTGGATTGTCATACATGTCATACTTAAGCATATCCCTTATTCGTCGGGATTATCAGGAGCTTGTTTGTTTGTGCATACAGTCCTTATCGAGATAATGAGTCATGTTATGACATTTTTGGGATTTCATCATCTTTTGTTAGATGCCACACTAGGGCATATACCCTATATTTTAGGATCATTTATAGGTGGTTAGTTTGTCCAAACAGTTTTTATTAAGGATATGAGCCATTATTATGACATTTTTGGGCTTCATCATGTTTCTGTTGGATGTCATACAAGGGCATACCCCCTAGTTAGTAAGATCATTTGGAGTTTGTTGGTCTATGTAGGCAGTCCTTATTGAGAAGGTGAGCCTTGTTATGAAATTCTCATGTTTATATTGGATATCATACTGGGACATACCCCATAGCTATTAGGACCATCTGGAGGTGGTTGGTTTATGTAGATAATTTTCATCGAGATGAAGAGCCTCATTATGACATTTCAGGTAGATGTCATCCTAGAGCATATTTTCCTTTCTTTTTTTTTTTTTTATATTACATGGTATTTGGAGGTTAGCGAAGACATTTCTCAGGTATTATTTTTTTCATTCATTGTCAGTGCTGTTATGGGACCCTTTGTCCACATGGCATGACCATGTGGATGCCACATGGCATGAGAGACATGTGGTATGACAATTGCCACCTAATGCATATGTCCATATGACACATGGCACATGAATAGTAAAAGGAAAATATCATGGTTGAATTTATAGTCGTTAATGATAGTTTGAGGACTGCTTCATGGTTGAATTTATAGCCGTTAATGATAATCTTTAAAGTTGTATAAAAAAATAATAAATGAAACAAAAGCTGAAATTTCTGGACCGAGTCCAAATTATTTCCAAGGTTGGGAATGGCTAGTTTGTGTGGACTATTTTTGTGTGTTATTGTTGGAAATTTTATAACATGCTGAATGTGTTGTAAATATGCTGATGTATTGGTGTTATATATATTAGCATGAATGGATGTAAATTACATGCTTTCGATATAATTATTCATGGTACTTGGCATAAAGTACGGTTGATCAATTGTTCCATGTAGTGTTCATTATACATGTAACATGGGATAACATGCACTGGCATTTTGCATTGTATATGCATAGGGGCATCACATTGAGTTGGGTGTGTGTGCATGGTTATAATCATTCATCATTCTTGGTGAATGGGTGGTGAGCTCAATACCTTGGACTACGTCCAACGGAGTCTCACGATTTCATGGCATGAAAAAAAATATATGTGTGTTGGGCACAACAAGTAGGGATAGATACCCCCTAGGGTGAAAAACCCGGTGGTTGTGGTTATACATGATCCCTTCTGTGAAAGCCCATAAAAATGTAGAAAAGCATGCGGCATCCTGTGGTGAGAACCCGGAAATCCGTGGCCTACAAATGCATGAACATAAGGGATTTGAATAAGTCAAATGGGCATTGGAGGTATATCTAATGGGTTTTGTTTTATAAAACAAAAAGATTTTGTTTTGGAAAAAGGGTCATTGGATGAAACACCAATGACGAGTTGTCACACTTGGCATAAGCATGTATGAGGGAATCGGTGAGGACTCAGGACATGGGGGCATGATGAGTCTCATCTCATTTCATGGCATGTAGGATTCCATTTAGAATGGGCATATTCTTCATTGGAATGTTGATGTGTGTATTGTTGTGTGAACATGGCATTGCTTGTGCATTTAGGTGGAGAGTAGCCCTTGTAGGAGTTATCCTTACTGGCCATTGCTCACCGTAAGTGGGACCCTTTCGGGTGTGGAGTTATATGCAGGCGGTTAACCCTCATCGAACCGCGATTGTGAAGAATTTGAGCTGCGGCTTTGAGAAACCTTTTTGTAAAAAATAAAAAAAAAACTAGATTTTACATGTAATATTTTGTATATAAGAGGGTTGTAACTCGAACTCTTATGAACGATTTTGATAAATTTGTATATTTTTCTAAAATATATATGCATGAATGGATCCTAGTGAATGGGACACGATACGGTGGTATGTCGAGATATCACGATACCCCGCGGGTGACCTACCGGGTTGGCGAAGGTTGTCAACGGGACCCCCGGGTTTACGGTGTCACAATAATCCTCCAAATACTCCATTCACCTGCGTTGCCTCATGTTGAGGTCCCGTTGTGTGAAAATGTACTTCAAACTCTTGTGGTCTGAAAACATGTCAAACTGCTCACCATATAGATAATTGTCATGAAAATCTTGAAAAAGAAAAGACAATGGCGTGACTCCGTATCTGCACGGGGTAACTCGGCTCATGGTTCTTCAGCGCGCGAGAATCATGAGGTACGACCTTCGGTACATTAAAACGCATCGATCAGATCCTTAGGGCACATCTGGCCACAGCGTGTATCTCTGTCCCTTTCTGGGACTATCAAAATAGGAGCTAAAGTAAGCCTCCTCTTCAATTCTTGGAATGCCATTTCACACAAGTCATTCCACTCAAACTTGAGCTCCTTCAGGGTTAATGTCGTCATGGGTTCAGCTAATCGAGAGAAGTCCTCAATGATCCTCCTGTAATACCACCTTGATCAGCGTGTATCTCGGCGACTTGATCTCTCTCAATTCATAAGCGCCTCAACCTTATAGGGTCCTGATACACACGAAGTGAATCTTACGTGCCGAGAATCTAGCACCGGTAAGCGAAGTTCACGCTTGTGAATTTTGGCGCCTGGCGATGGTCTCTCAAGGCCTAAAGAACAATCCTCAAGTGACCCTCATGTTCTTCCTCCGACTTGGAGTAGATCAAGATGTCGTTAATGAACACCACAAAAAACTAATCTAAGTAGGGTTGGAACACCTTATGCATGAGATCCATGATACCGCTGGAGCATTTGTCAATCCGAATGGCATCACTATGAACTCGAAATGCCCATACCATGTCCTGAATGTTGTCTTAGGGATATTTTTCTCCCTAACCCTCAACTGATGGTAACCGGTGCGGAGATCTATCTTGGAGTAAACATGAGCCCCTCTTAGTTGATCAAATAAATCATTAATCCTGAAACAAAATTATTATTCTTGATAGTAACCCTATTATTCTTAGATATTAGTCTATGCAAGCGAAATTCTTATCCTTCTTCTTGGAAAACAACACCGAAGTTCCCCAAGGTGAAGTGCTTGGCCCAATAAAACCCCTGTCCAACAATTCCTGTAATTGGACCTTGAGTTCTTACAACTCAGCAGGCGCCATTTTATGCGGAGTCATCAAAATAGGCAATGTACTGGGGTGCAACTCAATAGTGAAGTCTACGTCCCCATATGGAGGTAATTCCCGGTAGTTCATCCAGAAAAACGTCCTCATACTCACAAACCACTCGAGGTAGATTTGATCTTGTCTGGGCTCGCCTCCCGAGGGTAAGGCTTGCCAATGACCTCTGTTCTCATGCCGTCGGGTAATTTGGCTGGTAGCGATTGTGCTTATCCCCCTTGAAATTAACACAAACATCATCTAGTGTGTAGGTAGTAACACTCCTATGATCACAAGCAATGACGACTTGGTGTGTCGTAAACCAATCCATCCTAAGGATAACATCAAACTCTGACATGTCTATGACCCGAAGGTCCACAGTGAGCAAAATCCTTAAGATCTCACAACTCTGGAGCTCCACGACATATGTGATCAAACCTCACCTAGTTCCTAGGGAATTCACATGCGGCTTTTCAGTTATAACCTCTAAGCCAAAATCTTTCACATTTTTGCAGCAATGGACTGATAGAGATGCACCAGAATCATATGGCCTCATCTGGCCTTAGCGAAGAGCATAAATGTAACCTAAATAACCGATTGATGCAGCTCGATATGAGGTGTTTGAAAGCGATGGCGTGACAAGCCCCCCAGGTCTGTAAAGTCCAAGCACATGAAGGCCTGTCTCAACCTGTTATATGTGGCTTGTGAAGTGGTAGGGGCCTGTTTTGGGACTAATACTGGTTCCCCTAGCCCATGGTGGTGGGAGAAGGAACAAAGTGATCTAATGAGACGTCCACGATGGCCCGGGACTGGGGTGTCACTGTCTTTCACGGGATCCACTTGCCTCTAGGGCAATCTCGTTTCATGTGTCGGGCTAATTGGCAATGGAAGAGCATGTTCCCTAATTGGTAAGCTGAGTGCCTTAAAATGTCTCCTACCTTAGGATGATTGAGCCTGGCCTTGGCCTTGATAACCGCGACCTTGTCCCTGAAACCCCTATAGAGTAAAACTTATATGTCTCTTCCCTGAGCTAGAAGAAGGTTGGCTCTCCCTCCTCTTATCTTTAACACCCGTATCCTTGATGTTTTATTCGTCATCCACCTTTCTCTCAATGGCCATAGGTGTCTTGACCATCAAGTCCATATCTTGTAGGAGGAGTCCTATAATTTCACCTTAGAAGGACAATTTCAGACCATCCTCAAACTTTCTCACTTTGCCGGCATGTGGCGTACGGGATAATCATCGAGAAAAACATTTGATTCATCCAAACTTAGCCACGTATTCAGTGTATAATGTCAACTGTTTCATTCAAAAACTCTAGAGATTTTGCATTTTGAGCAGATGCTGGTAAAAACTTTCCCATGAAGAGCTCACAAAACTCTTCGAAAAAGTGTATCTCGTTGCCTCCCGAGCCTCGAGCTTTGACCCCGATCCCACCATAGCAGGATTTTCCCTCTAAGCAGAATCACGAATAAGCTTTATCTTAGTGGCATCGGAGGTGATCTCCATAGCTTCCATAATCTTTATGACTTGGCAGAACCAATGATTAGCTACCATTGGGTCCCCTCATCCCCTGAAGGTTAAAGGATGGTGTGCCTTGAACCTTTGGAGGTTACTTGACCCTCCCTAGCTCCCAGTTTCACTACCTTGTGCAATGGTGGCAAACACAGCACCCGCATGTGCAATAGTAGTAGTCACAACACCAATAGCCTCTATGAAGGTTTATTGGTCAAAGGCCGGTGGTCGGGGGTTGTTGCTTCACCCACCGCCTCGGCGTCCTCTTCCTCGATTAGCCATCTACATATGTTAGATAGAAGTAGAGTATTACATAGTATCCAATAATAGTACTCAAGTTTAAACTTCAATATTTCTCTCCTTGTCTAACTAGTAGTCGCGTTATATACTAATAGACCTCATCATAAAGTTCTCGTTCGTTCTTTTTCAGGCCACAGGTTATGACTTGGCCTAGTGTTCCTCTTTTCCATATACATTTTACCATGTATATAATTCACTAACCTGCCACTTGTCCGGTAGCATATTAGGGCACAAAACATGAAATGCATAATGAATGCAATGGTATAGACCCATGCCCATCAAGCCCTAGGTGTAAAACTCGGGAAATTTTGAATTTTTCTGAAAAATGGCAAAACGATAAATTGTTGTAATTTACAAGTTGCAAAATTGGAGTTTTTATAAATCTCGGATGATGAAACGGACCTTACCGTTGGATTCATCTCACGGAATCTAGTTATCAAGACAAATTTTGTTGAATTCAAAGATAATATGAATTTTCACGTTTTTTGAGGTGACGGGTGCCTGGTGAACCCCAAAAATAGGATTTTTAAGAAAATCTCGAAATTTGACAAATAATTTAAGTAAAGTTCATTTAAAATAAATTGAAATTGAACAGGGATGAAATAAATTGTTTGAGGCCCAAACAAGCGGGACCCGATCGTGGACGCCATGTACGATGTGGGCGGAGTCTTTAAGACTTACAGTCGAAGGTAGAAAATCATGCTTGAGGGGAAAGACGATTTTTCTTTGTGAAAAAAAACCCCCATAGAGAGAGAGGGAGAGAAAAGAAAGAGCTCCCAAGACTTATCTCTCTAAATGACGGAGTTCCGTCGATCAGAATTCATTGGGCTAAGAACGAAAGTTCATCTACTTGACGAGGGCTACACGTGGGTACCAAAAAGGAGGGATTTCACCGAAGATCCAAAGGAAGAAGTTTCGGGAAATCGAATTTTTTGGGATTAGGTGTTCTAAAATCTAGTGGTGTAAAAGAATTGTAATTAAAACATGTGAACTATTTTAATGTATATATATCCTTGCATGTTTCAAAAAATGAAAGTTGAGTAAATTGGACCGAAGTGGTCAAATTGTGCCTGTAAATGGGACACAATGGTGTGGTATCGGATAAACCAATATACACGTGTATTCCGCGGGTTGATGGTTGGTCAATGGACCCTTGGTTTTTGAGATTGGAATGGCTTGATGCTCAGACAGGTATACTGAACTTACTGGGCTTGGCGACCATAAAGTCCTAGATCATTATTCATTATGATTTTATTTCTGTGTTTTTGTGCTCAATATACTATGATTGTGTGTTATGTGAATTATATACATGTGGTAAAAAATGTGTCTGAGAAAAGATGAACACTAGGGTTAGAGAACATAACCTTAGGGGTTCAGAAAATGAATAAACGAAATAGTTCAGGATGGGATGTCATATGCACTACTAGTTAGACTAGAAAAAGGAATCTCAATTTTCTATTTGACATATATAGATGGCAAGTAGAGGAAGAGGAAGTCAAGGAAGGGAACGTCGAGGCGGTGGGTGGAGAAACAACCCACTACCACTGGCCTTTGACCAATAAGCCTTCATGGAGCCTATTGGTGCTCGGCGCTCTTGTGCTGGCGGGTCTGACAGTATACCATTGCATGGAAGCCACTAGTCACAGCGTCGAGACGGGTGTTAAGTAACCTTCAAGGTCCAAGGCCTTTTATATCATCCTTCGACCTTCAAGGGAGGGAGGATCCGGTGATAGATGATCGTGAAAAGAATATTGGGAGGCTATGAAGATCATCTCAAAATCTGTAAGATAAAGCTTAACCGCATTCCGAGTTAGAGGGAGTGAATCAAAATGTATGGTGGGATTGGAGATTAAAGCCTCGAGGAGACCCAGAAGAGCAATGACATGGGAGAAGAGGATACGAACTCTTCATGGTAGGACCTCAGCATCTTCTCAGTATGTAAAAAAACTCGGGGTTACTGGGGAGTGAGACAGGCGGTAGCGGTCTTGAAATATCTTGTCTTAAAGATTTATTGATCTCAGCGTTTAGGTGATGATATGTAATACGTGGGCCTTAGCCAAGGTGAGAAAGTTTGAGATGGTGATCCATCGAAGTGGAATTGTGGGACTTCTCTTACAGATATGAATTGTTTAACTATAACCGTGAAAGAAAATAAATGACACCGCGGAACATACGAGATACGAGGTGTTAAGATAAGAGGAAGGAGAAACTTGACCTCATAGCTGGGAAAGCGAAAGACTCCACTCTCACGGCGGTTTAGGGGGATAGGGCCACGGCTATCCAGGCCAAGGCCAAGGTCGATCATTTCAGGGTAGGAGACACTTCGGGCTCCTAGGCCATGTCTGGGGCGGGGGATATGTTTCCGTGCCGTCAACTAATTTTTGAGGCGAGTTGTCATCGGAGTAAGAATCCCCAGTTATAAGACACTCAGTCCCAATCATCGGTCAGGGGCGTCCCCCTGAAACGATCCCTTCGATCAAGCAATATGGGCTAGGGGCAGGGGGTCAAGGAGTCCGAGTCAAAGGTCAGAGTTTAATGTTATCCTTGGTAGTTGGTTGACAACACATCGAGTCGTCATTGTGTGATCGTATGAGATTATTGTGCCACCACCAGATGATGTTTGTGTTGGCGCCCTCAGGGATAAGTGCTATGCCCTAAGCCATATACGATTCTAGGTGGCACGGACAGTTGTAGGGTTGGCTGAAAGGCACACGGAGGGCTGGCAGGCTTGAGGAGTTAGATGCACATCGAGTAGTTCTGATATAAGGGCGTTTTCTAGAAGGAACCAAAGTACCTCCGCTTTGGAATCTTGACTTTATGTATCCAAATTTCACCTTGATACATCTTCCATACCATGATACCTCATGAAACGATTTATTTGGGGTTCGCAGGAACTCAAGGTTCCAGTACGAATTGTTGATAGATATGAGTTTATTAGCGACACTTCTCTTTAGAACAGCTTGATGCTGATTCAAAATGGACAAGACCGCCCAGTTGCTCTGCATTAACTACCGATAGTTGAACAGGGTTACGATCAGAATTGTTATCACTTTTATTGAGTTGATGATTTGTTTGATCTTTCGAAGAAACAGTCTACTCGAAGATAGATCTACACCGATTATGATTGGCGAGGAGGTAGAAGGCGAATATATCACATGATAACATTTAGAAACGCTGACTCTGATGGCCTTCGGGTTCATAGTAATTCCGACCGGTTTGGCCAGATTACTCTAGCGACATTCATAGTCTCATGCGCCAGAGACTCTTTTAGCTATTTAGATCAGTTTGTTGTGGTCTTAGGCGTCTGAGTGTGACATTTTGATGCTCAAATCAGAAGGAGAACATGAGGATCATTTGATTGTTCTATGCTGAGAGCCATCGGTTTATGCCAAATTCAGCAAATATGAATTTTGGCTTACTAAGGTAAGATTCTTAGGTCATGTGATATCGGCTTTGAGTGTCTTAGTGGACCTAGAGAAGGTTGAGCCAATTATGAGTTGGGAGGGACCCAGTCGATCTTCGAGATCTATGACTGTGGGATTGGTAGGAAACTGAAGGAGGTTCATTGAACTTCTTGATTGGTGTGCCCTATGACGAGTGACCCGAAGGGGAGATTAAGTTTGGAGTAGAGATGACTTGTGTGAAGAAGGCACGACGAGCTAAAGAGGCTTACTTGACTCACGATACGATAGTCAGAGAAGAGATAAAGGTACATAGTGTATTGACATGACTGAACTGGGATATGTTTGATGCAATCAGCTTCAGGTTGTGGCTTATGGTTCTTGGCGATTCTGAAATAGTGAGATTACAGCGGCTCTGGAATTGGTGGCCACATTGCCTTTGCAAGATTGACGCCGCTACAGTATAGTAGGCAAATTCAGTATTTTTGGAACCACAGTCTGAAATACATCACTTTGCAACGGGACCTCGATATAAGCAGCGTGAGTGGATGGAGTATTTAGAGGATTATGAGTTCACTTTGCATTTACCATCGATCAGGCAAATGTAATTAGGCGATGCATAGCGGAAGTCATAAGGAGTATTGGCTAGTATAGCTTCTCGAGAGTGGCGGATGCTCGAGGTTGTAGGAAGTGCTGGCTGCACTATGGAGATCAAACTCAGGGTATTTTGGGGAGTTTGGTGGCTATGCCTTCCCTACTAAGCAGAGTGATTAAGTCCCAAGGACAAGGCACAGAGATAGCGTCCATCATGAATCAGATCTGGTAGATGCGTGGCGAAAGGCCCGATTTATTCACACAGGATGGTGATCTTTGATATAAGAGAGCGGGATTGTGTGGTTCCCAGGATTGGTAGATTTGAGATGGGAGATCCTCGGGGGTTCATTGCTCTGGATTTTTACGTACACATCCAGGGTAGCGCAAAGATGCATACCTTGATCTTCCATCGCGATATTCTTGGAGTGGAATGAGTAACAAGTTAGGGATTTTGTTCTTTATTGCCTCATTATCACGGGTAAAGCTATTACGGTCGATGGGGATTCTTTGCCATTGGAGTAGCATAGAGTGGGAAGTGGGACGAAATAACGTGATGGATTGTGAACTCGCCTGCGAAACATCAGGAGCATGGCCAGCGGTGTGGGTGATTGTGGGCGAGCTACAGAAATGGCGCACTTTCTAGTCGTACAAATGACTTTCAATCTGGAGAAATTCTGTAGATTATACATATGAGATATTATCCAGATGCATGGAGTGCCAGTCTCTATAGTATCGGATCGAGGAGATTCTGGAGTTTGATCATTTTGGGAGAAATTTCGAGATCCATGGGGACTCAGTGATTATGAACCTTGCTTTTCATCCCATATGAGCAGTCTAGTTGAGAGAGGACCATCTAAACATTAGAGGACATGCTACGGGCATGCATCCTGGATCTTAAGGGTATATGGGAAGAGCATTTACCCTTAGTGGTCGCCTACAACAACAGTTATTAGGCGAGTATACAGATGACACCCTATGAGGCACTACATGGGAGGCCATGTCGATCTTCGGTCTATTGTCTAAAGGTGGGAGAGAGATTAGCTATAGGTCTGAATTTGGTAAAGGATGCCTCGAAAAAGGTGGACTTGATACAAAAGCATCTTCTCATGGCTTAGAGCCTACAAAAGAGCTACACCAACAGACGGCAACGACCTCTAGAGTTTAAGGTAGGTGATCATGTCTTCTTAAAGGTGATGCCTAAGAGAGGAGCGGTCATATTTGACAAGCGGGGAAAGCTATCGCTGAGGTATATTAGGCACCCTTTTGGCAATTTTCGAGAGGTGGGTACGGGTTACGTACGATTAGCATTATAAGCCTAATTTTATCGATTGTTCATCACGGTATTCCATGTCTCCATGCTCCGAAAGTACACTTCATATCCGACTCATGTAGTGGATTGGGGTGAGCTCATTGTTGATGCAGATGGGACCTTTGAAAAGGGACCTATGAGTATTATGGATAACCAGGATCAGGTTTTGCGATGCAAGACTATGAGGCTAGTAAAGGTGTTGTGGTAGCACCGAGGAGTGGAAGAAACATGGGAGCGGGTTATCGGCGTTGCATATATGCCTATTTGTGAGGATGAAGGTACGTTGTTTAGTCATTTGATAATAAAAAAATTACTATAGCATATGCATGTGATTGTATGTATATGTACGTGTGAATCTCGGGACGAAATTCTTTTAAGGGGGGAAGAATGTAAAACTCAAGTAAATTTGAACTTTTCCAAAAAAAAAAATAGTAAACATAGTGAACTTGCTACTACAAAATAGGTTGAAAACCTGGAATTTTTTTAGATCTCGGATGACAAAACATACCTCACCGTTGAATTCGTATCGCGAAATCTAGTTACCTAGGCGATTTTCGTTGAATTCCGAGTTAGTCAGAATTTCATGTTTTTTGAGGCAACGGGTGTCGGGTGACACATGGATGTGAGTGACACATGCAAGCCATGTGTCACAAGGCATCTGAGCAAATGCATATGGACACATGGCAGAAGCCATGTGTGACTTTGTATGCATGCAATGGAGAGAAGTCTATAAAAGGGGAGGGAAATCAGTTCGTAGAGGAGTAGAGGAAAAAACAAGAAAGGAAGGGAAAAAAAAAAGAAGAAAAAACAAAAAGAGAAAGAGGGAGAAAGGAAATCAACGTTTCGACAATCAGAATTCGTCGGACCAAGAAGTAAAGTCCGTATACTCGACGAGGGCTACACTCGAAGGTAGAGGGTTCTTCTACTTTGGTTTGCCTCACCGCAAAGTTGTGGGGACTATGTCTTTGCCCTAAGAGGTTGTTTGGTCAAATTTCGAAATATGGGAATGCTGCCTTATTTTGATCCTACACACTAGCCAGATTTTAGGACTGATTTTTAGGTGGGAAACCTAGGGACTTTGGACTCTGATCCTTCATGTAAATTGTAGCTGCATCAGTGAACTTGATGTAGGCTTTTGAATCACCCAAATCGGATGAACCTTAAATGCCAAGATTATGGTCCATTTCCCACAGGTACGCAACGGTTAAGGCTGTTTATTTGTTGTGTCCAGATTTTTGGACTGATTTCAGTGCAGATTTCATACTAATTTCATGAATTTATTTTGGTGATGCATTGCTTGGCCGGTTGTTAGTACTAAATGAGGGCTTCAGTTCATAGCTATGTTTGGGACTTATTGTGCCCTGTTTTGGTGATCTGTTATGGCCAACTTGTGAGGTGTAAAATCGTGGATTGTTTTAAAGGGTTATTGCTTGATTTTGTGATAACATGCTTGATTGTTCTTGCTGATATTTATGTTTTAATATGTTGGAAATTTGATGAAATGTTTGGAAACCTGCTTTTGTTCATTATCAAATGCGTAATGAGTGTATGGTAGATTGTCCATATAAATTCATTACCATATGGAGACATGGAAATAATGCAAATAAACATGCATTGTATATGCCTTTGAGACATCGCATTTCATGGGGTTGCCAGTTGTTGCCGCAGGTGCAATCAAACACCATGCCGAGTGGTTGATGGGGAGTGGGCTGAGCCAGTGGCCCGGGGTTCCAGTAGAGTCACCTTTGTTGCGAGACATGAAAATATGTGTCGAATGCTAACAAGCGGATAGATATCCCCTGGGTGAAAGAACTCAGTATTGTTTTGGTTGCTCACATTATGTGTCGGCGGTGAAAGCCAAAGTGAAAGTATGGGAGCGTGTGAAGTGCGGTGATACCGAAAATTTACTTTCACCCACAAAGGGCATGATTTTGTAAAAAGAAAGTGTGAATGAAATCAAAGGTTTTGACACCAATAAAATAAATTTTGTTTGAAATGATCATTGGATGCGATTAATCAATGACCGTTTTATCACGCATGGGCATTGTGGTGTGTGATATGAGTCGATGATTGACTCAAAATTTATTACTCTTTAGCATCACACTAAGTAATGGATTCGGTAATGACTCAGAGTATGGTACATGATTGAGTCTCATCTCATTTCATGGCATGGCATATAGATTTCATGATAGAATTGTATAATCTATATGGAATGGTTGATGTGAATTGTGAACATAACCATTGCATGTGCACTTAGGTGGGGAGTAGCCTCTGTAGGTAGGAATTTTCTCTACTGGGCATGGCTCACCCTTTATGGGAAAAATAATCCAGGTGCAAGGAAGACACCAATGGATGGTGCTCATTCAAGGCCGCAGTAGAAAGAAAAGCCGACATATGGCTTTTATAATTCTTTTTGTAAAATCTGGTGGCTTAAAAGAATTGTAATTAAAACATGTGAACTATTTTAATGTATATATATCCTTGCATGTTTAAAAAAAAATGAGTAAATTAGACCCGAAGTGGACAAATTGGCCTTGTAAATGGGACACAATGGTATGTATTGGGTTAACCGATATACACGAGTATTCCATGGGTTAACGATTGGTCAACAGATCCCCAGGTTTTGGGGTGTCACATCATCTGTATCACATTTTCTAGCATCATAGTTTAGACATTCAGACTTCGTCTTTTGCAGATCCGGCTTTCAAATTTCGCCTTCATATGGATCAGATGTTCATCCTTCATCTACATCACATTTGCTAGCATTGCAATCAAACGTTTAGACTTTGCCCTCATATTGGTCAGATGTTCAAACTTCATCTGCATCACATTTGCTAGCACCGCAAATCAAACATTCAGACTTCGTCTTCTATAGATCAGGCGTTCACACTTCGCCTTCATATGGATAATATGTTTAGATTTCATCTACATTACATTTGCTAGCATCGCCCGATTCAGATGTTGAGACTTCATCTTGCTGAATTGGCATTCAGACTTGCCTTCACCGCGTCAGGGCATTCATACTTCGTACCCATCCATCTGCATACACTGGTTGCCGACGTTATGGACTTGATCTTTTGCAAATAAGGGCATTCAAGGTGACTCTTGAGAAAGCTCTCCAGGCTGACTCTTGCTGTTAAATTATAAGCCTCTCTCGAGGTCGAATAACCTACCAACTAACACTAGGTCTTTTGCTTCTCAGCTCAACCCTAAGCATTAGAGGTGTTTTAAGACCCAAGAATCTCACGCGCCTCCTAATTACCGATAATTTCTACATTAACAAACTAGGTTAATTAATCTATGTCAAATTCCTCACTCCCTTCTCAGGTCTTGTAAGGAACCACTTATCATGTTGAGATTAGCTAAAAATCAACATGCAATTAACACCTAAGCATGAATTAATAGATATGCAATCCCACATAAATAATAGAGAAAGGAAAATTAACATTTAAATATAAGCTTCATGTCCAACATATAACAAAAACCCTAGGTTAAGAAAGTAAAACATAATAAAGGTTTGGTACATCAAAAATCTAGGATAAAACATGAGAAAAGAGAAAGAAGAAACTCTAATGGCCATGGTGAGTCCTTGTCTTCTGTTCTTCAAGTCTCGTCAGTTTATCCCCGAGCTTGAGGCTGCTATTAAGCGCTTTCATCTGATTTAAAGTGTTATGGTTCCAGGCAGGAAAGAACCTAAGGGTTTCACTTCTCAAAGAGTCCAATCTCAACTCACAAAATTGTTTATTTGATCTCTCTTCCCTCCCCTAAACCTTAGAACATGTCCCCAATTATATAGGTCTTCAAAATTTGTTGCGATGGACTATACGTGTTGCTAGGTCGACTGACGCTTCGTCGTGACGAACCTGTGACGATCATTTGTTCAATCTTTGGGTTAAGTCGCAGCGAAGGGTTGCCAGTTTGCAATGGAAACTTCATTACGTGCACAGTAGCATATTACGTTGTTGCTCTACGCTTCATCTTCTTTTCATAACTGTTTTATCTTTTTTGGCTTGAGTTGTTTGAAATCTGCAAAACACATTCAAATGAGGGATTAGTTCATTATTTAGATATATTAGTGTGAATCTAGCATTTAATGTGAATAAAACACCCGAAAAATATGCTAAAAATGCTAACAAATTCACAATTATCAACCAACGACTTGCATTTGCTTATTATCTCCAAGTCCAACTTCACTTTTATGTGACTCATTAGGCTCCTTATACAAGGACTTTGTTCCAGACATATGATTAGAGCATCCACTATCCACAAACCACACACCATCACTTACTTTCCTCTTCAACTTTCTTGGTAAAATTGGCATGCTTTTGTTTATCCCTTTGCTTGGTCCAACGGTCGACTGTTGCAATGTTAAAATTTGCATCTGCACGTGAATATTGATGGAGTTGATCTCCTCTTGACCCTCTTCTCTTCCGATCTGCACGGCTCGACCACAAAATGTCTGCTTTTCCTGTCCTTTGTTGTATTTTATGTTTTTCTCTACATATTGATTAAACCATTCACACGAAAGGCTTTCTCCTCAACCTTTTCATGATATCTACTAAGTCTGGTGATTAGTATCTTAAATACTCATTTTATCACTATTTTTTACTTAGCTTTTTAGTTTTTTTTTTTCTGTGTTAAATAAGTGTCCTAATGCTCTAAAATTTCACCTTTATTACAGATTAAATAACAGCCAAACTATCTTTTGAGAGTGGAAAACAAAGCGAAAAAGTGGAAAATCAGCAAACACTGCTACAACATGCAGCAGCAGCCACTGTATTTTGAACTTTATAACTATAATATGAGCTTCAATATTTATATTTATGGATTCTACACTTCAAGATCTTTCCAACGACACCAGGATTGCTCAATTTGAAGTTCGGACGTGAAAGTTATGGCATCCGAGGACGGAGGAGGAAAAAGCGGGGCGAAACCTCCCGATAAATTCTCAGTTGCGGCAGGTTTTCACGTTGTAGCGTGGATATGCTTTCCAAGTACCAGTAGCTTCCATTTTTTTCACGCTGCAACATAGAATTGCAACGCAACAGCGTGTCTCCACGCTACCTAATGTCTCCATGCTATAGCGTCAGAATTTCCACACTACAGCTTGTCTCCACGTTGAGGCGTCAGATTCACCATGCTCGTGATTTAGGGCCAGCTGTTTGGCAGAAGCCGTCTCCTCTTTCTAAGCGGGTTGGCTCATAAGGTGGTGGGGCATTTTGAAGGTTTTTAGTAGGGGAGTTGGCCGCGGCGCGCAAGAGGAAGCCCTCGGGTTTTGGCCTAGGCAAGCTCTCTTTAGGGAAAAAGAGGAGATTGAGCATTCCATCTTCCATATAGGCTATTTCTTCTCTATTTTGTGTTTTACTAACACTTTTTTTGTATTTCCCTTCTCCATGAACTAATCCCATTTTCTAGGGTTTTGATGTAGTTTAAACAATGAATCATGGTGTTTAGTTTTGATTTGTAATTTTTGATGTTTGGTTACCTGCATACTAACAGACTTGTCATTGACCCTTTCAGATATATATAGGAATTTGTTAGATGAAATCAAAACCCTAGGATTCCTTGTAATTACATTTTCCCTTTTGCATGTTAGACATTTTAGTTTAGGATTTATTTAATTTAGTTTGTTTTTATTTTAACTTCCCCTTTGTGTTAATCTAAATAAAGATTGGACTATTCTAATTTCGGTATTTAGTAACCCAATCCTCGTGGGACGATATTTATACTTGAGGCGACACGTGCACTTGCGTACATAGGCATATACATTTTACATAACACAGAATCGCCTATCAAGTTTTTGGCGTTGTTGTTGGGGATTGGTACTTTTACTAATATTATAAGTTCTTCTTTACTTTTGGGAAATTTAGTTGGACCTTGTTTATTTTCATTTTTCTATTTTACTTTACAGTTTGTATTTTTATTTTTGTATGGAATTAACTCATTATGGATGCTTTCAACGATTCAACTACTCGAACCCACTCTTGCAGTTTATTAAATAAATGTTTCTCACGAAACAACTTCTAATGAACAATTTCACTTAATCTTTTGATTTAAGGCCAGTGATGTCCAGTATATACCTTGTAGGTATTGTAATGAACTCATATGAGAGCATAAGATTGTCAAAATGGAGAATCATTGCAAGCTCAACCACCCAAACTTCACAAGGACAAAATTTAAGTATAGCGAAGTGGATTTGTCTCATCTTAAAATTCATGGATGATGCTAAGCAAAGGATAACAAGTCATGAAGCTTACAAGGAAATTTTTCTTTGCACCGTGAAGAGAATACGCGAAAAGAAAGATTTGAGGCAGTTCTTTGTGGATGTTTCATTGAGAAGTGAGGAGAAATTGAAGGAGTAAGCTGAAAAGAAATTGAAAGAGGTTGATGAAGAAGATTATTGAGAAAATGCGAAGAATGGCCAGAGAATCGCTTACAGAGATAAAGGTGCGTTCTTAGCCTAGTTTTGTTATCATCTTTCGAATGAGTGAGTTGAGTTTGGTTGAAAAGTGTCTTTGAACCTCCATCTACATTTGATATCTAACATACCATTTTCACTGAGTTTCTTTATGAAGGATTCATTAAGAAATTGAAGGCAAAGCTTGCCTTGATCACCATTCCCATAGATGCCTTGTCTTTAAAGATTTTAAATGTGTTAGGATCCCATGTTTGCTATGCTGTTTCCATAGAAATTTGTCATGGTATTCTCCAAACTTGTTGCTAGCACCATTCTCTACTCATATCTTTTTTCAGTGTGTTATATATATGTGTGTTTTTCTTTTGCTTGAGGACAAGCAAAGATTTAAGTTTGGGGGTGTGATGAGTATCTTAAATACTCATTTTATCCCTATGTTTTACTTAGCTTTTTAGTACTTTTTATGTTAAATAAGTGTCTTAATGCTCTAAATGTTCATCTTTATGATTAGGTCAACCATTTGGCGAAATTGTGTGAAATTGAAGCGAAAACAAAGTGAAAAAGTGGAAAATCAACAAACACTGCTACATTATGTAGAAATAGCCACTGTATTTTGACATTTTCAACTATAATATAAGCTCCATTGGAATAAATATTTTTATGGATGGATTTTACACGTCAAGATCTTTACAACAACTCAAAGATTGCTTAATTTAGAGTCCAGACAAGAAAGTTATGGCATCCGGAAGCAGAGGAGGGAAAACAAAGGAAGCTGCTAATAATTCTCATGCTATAGCATGAGTTTTCACGCTGTAGCATGATAAACTCACGCTGGAGCGTGGATATGCTTCCATGTACCTGTAGCTTCCATTTTTTTCACGCTATAGAGTAGAATTTCCATTCAACAGCATGTCCTCACGCTGCAGCGTCAGAATCACCATGCTATAGTGTATCTCCACTTTGCGGTGTCAGATTCGCTACTCTACAACGTGGATGTCAGGCCCATGTTTTTGGATAAAGCCCATCTCCTCTTTCTTGCTTGGTTGGCCATTAAAAAGGGGATGAGGGCATTTTCAAAAGGATTTTTTAGCATGGGAGGAGTTCTAGAGCAGTGGAGTTCAATGGATGCAATGAGGGAAGCCCCTAGGGTTTCTAAGCCTTGGGGCAAAGCTCTCTTTGGGGAAGAAGAGGAGATTGAGCATTCCATCCTCCATATAGGATATTTCTTCTCCTCTTTATGTTTGCTCTCTTTTCCTTTGTTGTATTTCCCTCCTCCATGAACTAATCCCATTTTCTAGGGTTTTAATTTAGCCTAAACAATGAATCATGGTGTTTAGTTTTGATTTTTAATTTTTTATGTTTTGATTTATATATATTGAATGTTCTATTCAATTTCTTATGCTTGTTGATGATTTATCACTATTAACATGATTTGTGACCTAATTTGAGGTTGAGAAACTAGAATTAGGTTAGACCATGAATCATTTGTCATGTTTCTCAATAGAATAGAGATATTTGTGGGTTACATGTGACTTTGTGGGTTTCTAATGTTTAATTCATTCCTTGGTTATGGTGGTTTGAGGTAGAAATACATTAGAACCTTTACCCAAAAGAATGAATTGTGCTTGAAAGAATAACTGTAGCCTTTGGTGAAATCCTCCATTAATGTATAATTGAGGCATCATTGGGACCATTTCGAATCTCACCATAAGAATTTGTTAGATAAAATCAAAACCCTAGGCTTCCTTGTAATTACATTTTCTCTTTTGCATGTTAGACATTTTAGTTTAGGATTTATTTAGTTTAGTTTGCTTTCATTTTAACTCCCCCTTTGTGTTAATCCAAATAAAGATTATACTATTCTAATTTTGGTATTTAGTAACCCAATCCTCATGGGATGATATTTATACATTCACTTTGTTACTTGAGGTGACGCGTGCACTTGCGTACATAGGCGTATACATTTTACATAACACAAAATCGCCTATCATTTGATTTCATGGGCTAAGAGAAAACTCATTAATTCATCAAAGGAGTAAGTGGACATGTCCTTAGACTCTTCAATAGTAGCAACAACATGATCAAATTTCGATGTTAGACTCCTTAAAACCTTACAGACAATAGTTTCATTACTAATATTTTCTTTATACGACCTCATGTGATTAAAATTCCCGCACACCCTAGATAAGAATGCTTGGACCAACTCCTTTTCTTTCATGGCCAAAGTTTCAAAATCACGATGAAGGGTCAGTAATTACCTTCTTGTAGCCTAAAAGCTCATGCTTTCGAATATCCCATGCTTGATGGGAAGTGCTTGCTGCTGCATTTTGAGAAAAAAATGTCATCATCAAGAGCTTGTTAAATGAGTAACAAAGCCCTTGCATCATTCTTTCAAGTCTCCCGGAGTCTTTGATCAAGCTTAGTTGGATTGGCATCTTCAAATCCTTCCTGTACTAGGTCCCACAACTCTTGAGACTTGAACATCGTCTTCATTTTGAGACTCCATAAATGGTAGTTTTCCCCTTTAAAAATTGGAACCAAGGGCTGAGAAGATGGATTCACCATTGCGTAATCATTATTGTTCTTCTCTATCAGGATGATATATTATCGTTGTTGAAGAATATGATAGAATGAACATGAACACCAAACACATACCTCGTATAATCAAGTCTGATTCAGCTCTGTGTTCGTTAACTATATCAACCTACAGACTTCATAGCAGGATTTAAGACACTCATATGTATCCTTTATATCAGGATCATAATTTTAACAAAAATTAGGCGAGTCTCTTCATATGAGAGCTCTATCCAAAATCAATACGTACAAAACATAGTAACATGGCCATCAGGCCCCGATATATCTGATGACCTCGCAGGGAGTCCACTTATGAGTAAAAAATGACCACACAGGGTCCATAAATCCATGTTCATTTGAAACATACAAAATTATATTTAAAACAATTCATAAGAGTTTAATTACAACACTCTTACAAATATTACACATTAGAACAAGATTGTTCCAAAATATTTTACAAAACGGTAACAAGGCCACATGTCGTATGCTTCCTAGTGCGGCCTCGAATGAGCATTGTCCACGATATGCATCACCTTTTTGAAGTTTCCCATATAGGGTGAGCCACGCCCGAGTCGTAAACTTCCTACAAAGGAACACTCCCACCTAAGTGCATATGTAATCAGTCATGTTCCTGATTCACACATTCGAACAAGATTATTAAATCCCACAGTTCAGATTCTACATGCCATGAGATGAGATGAGACGAGACTCAACCATGTTCCATGCCTCAAGTTCTTACCAACTCCCATCACACTCGAGTACTTACCGACTCCTATCACACAATGCCAAAGCCCATGCGTGATAAATCCATCATTTATGAATTACATCCAATGATCATTTTACAAAACAAATTCATTTGTTTTCAAACAAAAACATTTTTGGATGTTACACCTCAATGATCATTTATATTCAAAACTATGTGTCTTTTTATGGGTAGCAAATTTTACAGGGTCTCACCGTGAAAGCCATAAGCCTTCCTACACTCACGGACTCCCATAGATTGGACACATATGTATAACCAAAAGCAACACGGCTTTGCCCAGGGGAGGTATCTATCCACACTTGCTGTGCAGATACATATTTTCATTTTAATGTATGCAGTTGTGCGACCTTATTGGACGTTGTCCCACCGTACCGAGCCCACCCAATAAAAAACAAAACGCAATGTTGATTATAACCATGCACTCACACCCATTTCATGCGATGTCCTCGTTCATATGCAATGAGATATTCCATGTCATGCCTATACCATGTCACATATATGATGAATGCTATATGGACAATTCTACTTATGCATATCACCCATGCATCATGGACAATTATATCAATCAGCATAAAATTTCCAAACGATCTAACATTTCATGTCAACATACATGCACACACATATATCAACATCAACAAGTCATCACCAATCAAGCAATGACATACTTTATCCTCTAGGCAGTGTGACTGCATGTCATAAATAACCTAAAACAAGCCATGCAATGGCCTTATCCATACACAAACTCATCACATGTCAATACATTAGGACAAACATATTGACCTCCAATCAATTACCACTAAGCATGTCACTCAAACTCAAGCAACGAAACTTGATCCTCAAGACCAGTTGTGGCATAGAGATTCCCACAAAACATTCCACACAACAAGCCATAATTGACCACTAAATAGTTTTGAACTTAGTTCAGAAACTAGTCCCCTAACCGATCCCAATGCGGACACAAACCATTCATGACCTAGGCGCCCAGCAATCGGGGAAATAGACCATAACTTGAGCTATATAGGTCCAATTTGGGTGATTCAAAAGCCTACATCAAGTTTATAGATACAACTATCACTACAACAAAAATGGTCTTATTGAACGTTTGACTTATGTCGTAATAGGCAAAAAAAATATCACTTTAACTTTATACCAACATTTTTACAAAACACTTATATATTTCGGCCAATGTCACTGATTATATAACATCAAAAACTTAAAATGTCGGTATATACGCACATGTATATCATTATGACATTTTACAGTGTTGTTAAATCCTTTCAATTATGTGTTGTAATGCATAGTTATTATGACATGTTATTATCTGCCAAAATATACTATTCGATACTTCAAGTGTCACCATATCAATTTATTATGATAGATTATATGACATTTTAAGGTATTTATTGTAGAGTCATTCTGAAATTAATATGTGTCATAATGATTTATCATTTATAATGACATGTTGTTGTGTCGACAGTATAATGCTCACGGCGGCTTCAAATGTCACCGTATTAGTTTATTATGATATGTGACTTCTAACATTTATAAGTGTTGTGACATCTGATTCGATTTACACAACATTATTATGCGTCGTTATCTTTGCTGATGGTGACGCTTTGGTAGTGTTGTTTGAACATAATGTCCCACGTTTGGACTACGTTTTTAGACGTAGTTAGAAGTCAAAAAAATGTAGTCTTTAAATATATTTAGACTACGTTTTTATCAGAAAATATGGTCTATAGCGTACAAAAGACTACGTTTCGACTGCTCGTCTATTATGAGCTCAAAGACTACGTTTTTAAGCGTAGTTAAACCACCCAGCGCCTCACCCGTCTGTATGTACAAAGACTACATTTTTTTACTTTTAACTATACCTTAATTGTACAAAAGATTACTTTTTGTTGAAAACGTAGTCTACTATGAACATTTGATTACATTTTTTAAAACATAATATAATATCATTATCTTTATCTTAAACAAATGCTTTTGATTCCAAAAATACCAAAAATATTGAATTGAAATATCAATCTTATCATACAAATATCAATCTTTGTTTTATAAACAAACATCCATAACATTTCTTCAAATGAAGCCTTGCAAGTACTCGGCCCATTCTCCGCGCATAATGTCGATCTCTTCTTGTTTATAAGTTTTCTTCTCGCTAAACTACATATATACATAAGTTACTCAAAAAAAGAGCACTAAATAACACAACATAAAAATCTAAAACCATAAAAAATACTACTTATATGAGATAAAATCTTGTAATAATAACTGCCTTTTCATCGGAGTTGAAATTCTATACCGATTTTCAATGATCTCCTTCATATACGCGACATAATAGCCACATTCAAGCACCTGATGGTTGCAGACACTTGAAAAATGAATTTATAAGTTTTATAAGATTGAAACAAATAAGATCTAATTTATGAATTATTAAAGAATGTGCAACTCAATATACCTTAATAGACTCTCAAATAAGTTTTTTCTTACCGCGGCTGATCGGCTTGGCATTGTATATTTTGAGTGCACTAATTTAACAAAGTATAATAGTGTGAGACTCATTATATAATTGAGAGGCAAATTACTATAAAAATAAAAAGAAATAAATACTTACATATTAATAACACCTTTCAATTCTTTTCCCATTGAACGTCTAATAGAATCACAAAAATATACTTTGTCCCCATGAGGGTCAATAACCACCAATGACCAGTGATCCCTTCATAAATATAATAACAATAATCAACAACTTAATATCAAAAATATCTATTTTCATTAAAAAACTACTTACGCCAGAGTTATAAGGAGCTAGAAATAATTTATCCACATAACAACGCTCTAATCTTTTAGCAATCAAATCTATTCGTGCTCCAGCCGATCCAGAGTGTATAGAGATCTGTCCAGGGTCTATGAAGCCATACATGTTGAGCAGTTTTGATTTCTTGAGTTGGTTGTACAAATAACTACACAAATCAAATTATTCAATTCCCATAATTTTATTAGAAACTTGTAACATATAATGATAATGCATAGCAAATGCAAAAAATATAAAAATATCCTTACCTCATATATAGCACAAGCCACAACTAGAAGTAATCTTCCTCCATTGAGCAAAAAAGTTATAGATATCTTCTCAAATAATATAACCAGACAGTTCATAATCAAAGACGCAGCGTCAATACCACAATTATTGTATTTGTATCTCCCAAACTTTTTGCAATGTGATTCTTTAAATAGAAGAAACTCCACATGGACCCTTTTTTCTTTGTTTTCTTTGTAACTTTTGCGGAACAATCTTAACGCTGTTTCATAATAGTAAAAATTCAATTCACCTCACGATTACATAACAAAATAGATTTATCATTATAAATTAAACATAAATTTATAGATAAGGTTAAAAAGGTTTAAGATACCTTGACTCGATCGTAATAACTAATGATCGAGGCCATGCAACGTGAGAACTTAACAAAATCTTTACCTTTCACAGGGATCATACCAATTGTTATTGGAAGGAGAGCATGTAATCAAGTAGGCATCAATAGATACTGCAGAAATGTATGAATATCGAAGGAACTCCATGTACAACAGAGTTTGGTGCTACATTCACCAATCAACATGCCATATCCAATTATATTATTAATCGATTCTCTTGTCAAATTTGCATAGTTTTTCCCAGCTAAGCAATAACATTTAGAAAATATAAGTACTATGACTTGAAATAAATGCTACAAATATAAGGCAATCAAGAATAATGGGAGCAAGCGAAAATCTACCGGCAAGAGCTTAAAGAGTTACCTTTAAGTTGTTTCCGCCGATAGATAAATCGAAATTATTTGGCAATGCACGACCTACAGTTTGCCAAAGAAAAAATTTAAGTTCAGGTGAAAGGTGACTCAACCTATGACAAAAGCATTTTCAAAGAGGTTGTCGAAAATCATTCAATATATATAAAGAAAATTTTTAAAAAAAACCAAACGACTTCAGAGAGAATACATTCAAGATATGTTTCAAAATCTACACTTAAAAAAATTTTCAAAACAACCAAATGGCTTCAAAAAAATTTTCAAGATATTTTTTTAAGAAAATTTCGAAGCGAAACGACTTTGAAAAACAATTTGAGAATGCGATAAAGTGCCATTTTTGAAAATCATGCATTTAAAATTTTTGAAATAACGATCACATCAATAAGAATTTCAGAATCACGACAATAAAGAAAATTTTTGAAGCACGCACTTCCTCAAAGGAAGTTTCGAAAATTTTCATCAGTGATTCACCAAGCATAAAGAAATGTTTCGATATTTTTCAAAGAAATTTCAAAATGATCATTATCGAGAATCTGATTCAAAGCGAATATCGTTTGAAATTTGTTTTTTGAAGGAAAATACATAGAAGTGATGAAGGAGTTTAAATGAGGTACAGCACCGCCCCTTGTGAATGTTGGAAGGCTCTAACCAGCCGACAGCAGCAAGCATGATCTTCTAAGCGACGTGATTGCGGCAATGGATTTTGACAAAGGAATGGCCAAGAAAAAAATCATACCGCTACTATTGGTCTTGAGGGTGTGAGAAGGAAAAGACCAAACCTTGCGGAGGAGGCGATTAGGCGTTGAGGAAGGAGTGCAGCGGGGCGGTCGGCGTCGAAACAAAGGAACGATTTCGCGGTGGTGAAATGAGCGCAGCCGGGTAGAAATGTGGCGTCGGCAATAGAACTCACGGCGTCGATCATCGTCGATATAGTTGTGAAGCGTGGTCGGCGGGCGGCCGGCTGCGGTGAGATCGATCGGCACATCGATCCCCGTATCTGGGCTTTAGTGGTGTGTGGCGATCCCGGTGGAAGAAGCGTCGATGCGACGCCGACGAACAAATTCGGCGAAGCGATGGCGATCTAGTTGATAGTGCCCGATACTTGATGAGAGCGGCGCGAGTTATGAATGGATGGAGAAAGGAAGAAGGGGAAAAAAAATATTTTTCCAGAAAGGGTTGAATTAGGAAAGTCAAAATAGACTTTTAGGTATTGGGAAACTCCACATCATGGGCCTAAAACTAAATTTTAGGTCTCATGTATCGAGATGAACCTAAACCATTAAAAACATAATATTTTATATTATAATATAATATAAGACTAAGTTTATTAACAACGTAGTCTTTTTATATTATAAGATAATATAAGGCTACGGTTTAATTAAAAATATAGTCTTTTCGTATTAAAAGATAATATAAGGCAGTTTTTTAAATTATAGATGTAGTGCATTAATTGAAAAATTGTGAAAACGTAGTCTAAAATATTAGACTACATTTATTACTAAGCACGTAGTCTTTTTCCTAAAACCAACGTAGTCTATTTAACTTTTTTTTGGTAGTGGACATTTCACAAAAATATCATTGTTATTATATTAAAAAAAAACTAATATATATCTTCGTCATCATTTTTACGCATATAATTTTCATTTTTACATCATTATTATTAATCTCTTTACCTCGTCTAAAGTAATTAATATATATATATCATTATGATATTTATATTAGTGAAATAGAAATTGTCAATAAAATATGCATACTTGTAGAAATAAGAGTATTAATAAGACATTTAAATTTATCAATAAAAAAGTTTATATAACGATATAAATTAAATAAAACAATGCTATGCCATTAAATAATATCAAAGGCATTATCGCATGCTAATCCCTTATAAAGTCAAATCTCTAAATAAAATAAGAAAATAAAATATTAAACTATATAAATTAAACTAAGCAAAGTATTTCTTCAAATACGCAACTTCTTAGGTTGTAGGACCATCACGCCCTAGTAACAATATCACATTAATTTCTTTACGGTAGTCAAAATTGCAACTTGTTATGCGAAGCTCCTTGTTGGGCTCATTCATCTGTTCTTCACTAGCCTCTTTCTCAAGCATTTTGGGACTGATTTTGAAACCCATTCCTCGGACACAACCATTTTTATCTGGATCAAAGACTTTAGAAATTGCATCTTCTTTTAAAGGATCTATAGCCTCATTCGCTTCATAAGTTTCACCTTTTTCTTCATCGATGGTTAAAAGTTGTTCAATTTTTTCCTACAAATGAATTCAGTCTAAATACATACAAATATAAACTAAGAATTTAGAATTATTCAAAATAACCAAGAGTAAGAAAAATAAATTTCTTAAAGTTCTTTGCGAGATTAAAAATTACATGCGATCTATCTTTATGCTTATGATACTTCAAAAAGATCTTTATTCGGTTTGGTCGACGCCCATTTTTCTTAAACTGTAGTAAACACAAAATTAATCACCACTTCAATTCAATTTCAAATAAATAAATAACATTTCAAAATTAGGATAATTCAAAGGGAAAGAAAATAAAATTCTCGATAGTAAAAATTAATACCTTTGCTCCAGCCCTTCGAGCATATGAAATAGTCAAATCAATTATATTGTTCTAAACATATAAATAATGCTCAAAATATGTAAAAATATATTTTGATTTGACAGAAATATCAAAAAAGGAAATATAAAAAAAATATCATAAATATCTTAATGGATATTTTAAAAATATCCATAAAATATAAATGGTTCAAAAATCAAATTCATGAAAATATTTTAAACACTTAAAATTTGATAAAAATAATAACAAAATACATATAAAATATTTTATAAACTTAATTAAGGTAGGTATTTTAAAATTTTTTTAAACGTTTTGTTAAAAGTGTTTTGTAAAA
The DNA here is from genome assembly GCA_016808115.1 of Tetrastigma voinierianum. Lineage (NCBI taxonomy): Eukaryota > Viridiplantae > Streptophyta > Magnoliopsida > Vitales > Vitaceae > Tetrastigma > Tetrastigma voinierianum. The sequence goes on along the minus strand of JAEQBH010002338.1, from coordinate 495,612 downwards.
AATGTTTTATTATATTTTAAATAAAATTTTGACCCTTTTAATATTTAATTTCAATAATTTTTTTACTCATGGGATAAATTTTATATTTCCTTTAATTTATTTAAATAATTAAAATTATTAATTTGTGACCTCTAATCATGTTTTGGTTTGTGAGAGTGTAGTGATCCCGATACATGATGGACCCTACCTGCAGCACACCTGCTACGCCTTATCTGCTCACCGACCTATTCAGAGGCTGCTCTCCTCGTGCATTTCTCTCTTACTCTCTCTCTCTCATTACATGATCTCATATATAACAAACCACATAAAACATATAATTAAAAATAAATTTTCACATCAAAATAAAGACCAATTTTAAAACTAAAGTAGATATTTATTTATTTGGTACAAAATTTTAAATTGAAGTTTAAAAATAAAAACAAAATTAAAATATTCTTTTTTTAAAGAAAAAGAATATTTTAATTTTTTAAATTAAAATTTGTAAAACTGAATGATAATTTTATTTTGAATTTTTTAATAAATTATTCTAATTAAATATTTTCCTTTTATATTTATTTTAAAGTAAAACTAAAGTTAACTTTTATTTTTATTTTTAATTATATTAAAATCAATTTTTTGAGTATTAGAAAACAATTGTACAGATGTCTCTGTCTCAGTTGGTTAAAGCCTTTTAAAGCCCAGGCGTAGAGAGATGAGGTTGATGTAACTAAGAGGCAGTTTCTTATATTGTAAAAGTGATTAAGAGCTTTTCCAAAAACTTATTAAAAACAATTAAAGAACTTTATTTGTTGAGCAGCGTGGATATCTCACATGCTCAAATCAGTTATATAGTTTTTTTTTAAAACTCAAATCAATTATATTGTTAAACATATAAATAATGATCGAAATATGGAAAAATATATTTTGATTTGTGAAATATCAAAAGGAAATATAAAAAAATATATCATAAATATCTTAATGGCTTCATTTTTAAAAATATCCATAAAATATAAATGGTTAATCAAAATTCATGAAAATATTTTAAACACTTAAAATTTGATAAAAATAATAACAAAAATACATATAAAAATATTTTATAAACTTAGTAAGGTAGAGTATTTTAAAATTTTAAACGTTTTTTTTTGTTAAAAGTGTTTTTTGTAAAAAGTTTTTATTATATTTTTAAATAAAATTTTAATTATTTTTTAATATTTAATTTCAATAATTTTTACTCATGAGGATAACTTTTGATATTTCCTTTAATTTATTTAAATAATTAAAATTATTAATTTGTGACCTCTAAGCATGTTTGGTGTGTGAGGAGTCTTGTGACGATAATGAATTGAACCACACCTTTACGCTACGCTATCTATAAAATTTTCTGCATTTATGAATACGACTTTAATCATATAAATTATTTGACAATATAATGCAAGTAATTTAATAGGTATTTAAATTAATCGGATATATTTTTAAACAAAATTAACATAAAGTTAACTTAATATTACTTTTTTGTTCCTTAAGACCATTCTGTTTTAGTAAAATAAATAATTCACATTTGAATTAATAGATTTATGATATATTTTGTAATTTTGTTAAATTATACAAGTAATATCACTAACATTGTCTTTATTGCAATATTTTGTCGAAAAATCACCATATGTCACAAAGTCTGGAGTCTATAGCTACGATTTATAAAGCATTTAAATGTCGTAATGAAATATTGACATATATACAAATGTCCTTTAAAAATGTTGGCACAAATATATTTGTAGATTATATTTTGTTTAAATGTAGGTTATATGTCACAAAACATAGCAATGTTGTTAAATTGTGCAAGCAATGTCACTAGCATTTTTTACATTTACCCAACATTTTGACAAAAAGTTATCATGCATCCTTGAAATATAAATCTAGAAGTAACATTTATAAAACATCATTAAAATGTCGCAACAAATTATCGACATATAAATATGTATTGCTAAAAACGTTAGCCGCAAAATAAATTTGTAGCTACAATTTATTTAATTATTGGTTATATGTCACAAACATGACAAGTATTTGTTAAAATGTCGCAGAAGATGTCGCTAATATTTGCTCTATTGCACTATTTGTTAAATAATCATAAAAATTATCCTTTGAAGTTATTTTATACAACATTTTATGGAATCGTTGCTAAAATGTTGGTTTATACCGTTTAAGTGATGTTTACAAAAAAACGTCGTCTTAGTAATGTGGCTATAGACCAAATTTGTTGTAGTGTATAATTTTCATGGAGAACACTAGTCAAAATTCTCTCTTTTTCTTAACCAGAAATCAGTCCCAAAATATGGACAGTGTATGGGGTCAAAACAGGGTAGCCTGTAGCAGTCCCAGAAAATGGACCATAACTCGAGTTATAGAAGTCCAATTTGGGTAATTCAAAAGCCTAACATCAAGTTCTCAGATACAGATACAATTTCCATGAAGGATACTAGTCCCATTTCCCCCTTTTTCCTGACCAGAAATCAGTCCCAAAATTTGGACAGTATGTAGGGTCAAAACGGGGCAACCTTTGGAAATCCTGGAAAATAGACCATAACGTGAGTTATAGAGGTCCAATTTGGGTGATTCAAAAGCCTAAGCTCAAGTTCACAACTGCAACTACAATGTTCAAGGAGAACACTAGTCCAAATTCCCTCTTTTTCTAACCAAAAATCAGCCCCAAAATTTGGACATCATATAAGTTCAAAACATGGCACTATTCCCACATCCCTAAAATTTTGCTAAACAACCCCTAAGGATCCATAAAAGCTTTTTTTTTTCAACCCAAATAACCCCTAAGGAGATATAGAACCAGATTATCAGTCTAAACAGCCCCTAAGGAGCCTTAAAACTTGATTTTTCAAACCAAATAGCCCACTGAGAGGCATAAAGCGAGATTTTTTTGGTCAAACGGCAAGGAGCTATAAAAACTGATTTTTTTTTTAACCCAAACAACCCTTAGGGCAAAAAAAGACAACCAAACAACCATTAGAGTGGAAAATAAACCAAAGTAGGAAGAATCCCTACCTCTTAGAGCGTAGAAGAAACTCTAGGAAGTCCCGTGGACACTTCCTAAACCCGAAACCTTTGATTTCCCGAACTCCTTGCTTGAATCTTCAATGAAATCCTGTGTTTTTTTGGTATCCACATGATGAGTCTTAAACTCATCTATTTTTAATCCATTTTTTGACATGTTTTTAACAGTTTTAGATCTATTTTTATGTCAAATTATGGAATATTCACCAACTTTGTGTTTTGCAAGCATTAATTGAAAAATGAGAGAATTCCAACAGAAAAGAAGCAAAAAAGTAGAAAATGTAGTAGTCTTTGTCGCGACATAGTTTTTTATGTCACGACACAATTCTAAGCAAATCAAAAGCGCATGCGACCGGCAACTACATGTTACCTTAAAGCCAGGTAGAACTCAAGGAAATTTAAGAGCATTTCTATCGCGACACAAGGTTTGTCGAATTACATTGAAAGAGAAGATTTGTAAAAGAAGACTATCGCGGCAGTCCTCGACTGCGCATCCGCAGTGATGATCAAGGCAAATAGCAAAGGAGCTATGTCTTGACAATATTTCCTCTATTGCAACATAAAAAAAAATGAAGACTAACGAGATGAACTGCATCACGATAAAAGACGATTTTGTCGCCCTGAAAAATACTAAAGGAATACAACCTACATTGAAGTAGACAAATGTTTTTATGTTGTGACAAAGTTTTCAGCATCAAGCCAGCTCAAGGAGGAATTTCAGTCGCAACAAAGAAAATCAGGTCGCGACATAACATCAAAATTCACAACCAAGAGCAACAAAGTCTCTATCGCGACAAAGATTATTTATGCCGCGACAAACAAAAGATGAAGGAGGTGAATTTCATGTCATGACAAGAAGTTGAAGAGCAACACAAGAAGAATGGGGACAAAGAAATTCTTATTGTGACAAAGAAAAGAATTGAAGGCAAAACCTCTTTCGTGAAAAAGAAGTTTTATGTCGCAACAATAAAAGCTATGGAATGATAAAATTCTATCGCGATAGAAGAAAATTAATATGCGATAAGTGAATAGGCTGAGGTTAGCGATCAGGATTTGTCGTGACATAGATTTCTATGTATGACAAACAACAACAAGCGACAAGAACCAAAGAAAGAAAAGTCACATTGCGACAAAGAAGTTTCTAATAGCAGCCGAGAAATTGCTAAGGAGATCAAAAGAAATGCGAGTCGCGGCGAGTTGTGGTAAAGAGAAAAATGCTTGTCGCAGCAAGGAAAATTATGTTGTGACAAATTCCAGAAGCTTCAGGGCGGCGAAGTTGGTTCTGAACAGATTTGATGTCGCGACTCGGAGCTACCTGTCGTGGCAAGAACAGGCATACTACATCAAAATTCTATCGACATTATCAAAGTCTGCTCGCAGCAGAATCCTAGTAAAAGCTCCCGGAAGAGCAGTCGCGTGAGAACCACAGCAGCTCAATGAGACAGCGACAAAGACTGAAAACTCTATCACGGCTGAAGGCCAATTTGGGCCAAATTTTGGGGATCCACAGCACCCAATTATTGAAGTGCGGTAACATTGGAAAGTCTATAAATAGACGCATCTACGTTGATATCTGCGGCTTCATAACTTCAAGACGTTTGGGTAGTTGAAGACTCTTGTATTTTTTTTCTTTTTTTTTTTCCATTTTAGTAGATTTCGTTTCAGTGTAGTTTTTAGTTAGTTTTCTTTTAAATTTCTAGATTTGGGTATTGAACTGAAGTGTATCTTCGAGCTGAAATTTATTGATAAAATCTTCTTTCTCATTACTATTTGATTTAAATGGAGGATGGAAAGTTTTATGGAGTTCATTTATTTCAATTCGTTTACGATTTCAATTAATTTTTCTGATCAGTTACTCACTGATATGAGTGAATCAGTTTTGAAAAGTTGAGCTCTCTCTGGAAATGGGTCAATGATGATAGTCATTTTTCTACACAAAGTGGAAGAACACCTTAATTAGAATTCTTGAATTTATTTTATTGATATTTTTTTTTAATTTATTTGTTCTCATTACTAGTACCGTGTACACAAGCAAGGCATTGTATCTCACTTTGATTTCCAGGAGGCCCTCTCAGTGACACAGAGATGGAGAATCCTGAGAGTATAGAGCAATTTCTTGTGCGTATGGTAGAATAATATTATGGAACTAATGAACTTTGAAGGGTTACTCAAATACATCACCATTTTACTCATAATTTGAGGATAGTTGAATGAAGTATCAGTTTAATCATTCGGAGGTCTCTCATCTTTCTAATGAATTGATCCTGTTCCCATGTTAGCGAAGATCTAATCAAGGAGATGGAAATTTTCATCAAAAGTGTAGGATGAGGTGTCAATCAAATTGGAGAAGGCTTGCAATATTTTGTTTTTGGGGGCAAGAATTCTTCAGTCATAAAATTTTGATGTGAAGTATTAAAAAGGAAAAATACCCAGATCTTAGAAAGAGGAGTATATCTTACAAGTAATTGATTAGACTCTTGTTTAAAAAATGAACATGAATCTCTAATCAATGAAAAGTATGGTTAAGAGAGAAATCCAAACCTTATTACCATGCATCTTTGACAAACTCGGTTTTCTAACTTATGGTTGAGTTATAAATCGTTATGGTGTAGAAATTGATTATTACCCATTTATCTAGTTCCAGTTTTGTCTCAGTCGGTGAATTCTCAAACCATTTTCATTAAAATTTATTTGTATGTATATTAAAGAAATCCATATAGGATTACATATTTTTAGTGCTCTCATCATCATAACAGTGGAGTTCAAATAGTAATGATCTTGAGTAAATGAGGTAGTTAGTCTTTTGATTCATCATCATTCCTCGATTAGGGAGCGATGTCACGGACTTTAAATGTCGGCTTTATTGCTTGTATTTTATTGCACTTGGTGGTCAGACCCTCGACTTTTAATGAATCATTTTACAAAAGAACAAATCCATCTTTTCATATATGCTCTGAAATGGGTAGCGCAAGTTTTTGGGCGTCGTTGCGGGGAGATTTGAATAGTTCTTGGGTGGCAGTACTAGAAGTTTGGCATATACTAATCACATCATACAGTATGATCATAACAAATTTTTGACGCCGTTGCCGAGGACTGAATAGTTCTGGGGTGGCAATACTAGAATTTGGCATATACTGATCACATCACACAATTTGATCATAACACCATGCGTAGCCATCGTCAAGTAGATGAACTTTCGTTCTTGGCCAGATGAATTCCTACCGACGAAACTCTGTGGATCAAGAAAGAAGATTGGATTTCTCTCCTCCTCTCCTCTTTCTCTCTCACCGTAAGAATAGCAGGAATCAAATCCTCCTCTCCCCAAAATTTGACTTTTCAAACATCTTAATTTTAGATAAGGCTACGTCGGCATCCCAGTACCCACGTCTTTGTTACGGAGTGCGTTTACGCCTCAGAGCAAATTTTATTTTGTTAAGTTTCAGAGTTCATTTATTTTAATTGGAATTTGCCTAAATTTATTTTCGATTTGATTTTTCTCGAAAATCAAAACTTTTAAGTCAACATTAGGCACGTGTGAAAATTGTAGTGATTTATCTGGGTGTTGGTCGTATGGTGTATTAGATTTCGTAGGGCAGATCAATGATTGAGGTCAGGTTTAGTCATCAGAGATTTTGAAAATTCGGGTTTGCAACTGTCTTGTAAGTGACAATTCTTAGTTTGCCATTTTGGAAATATTCAAATTTACGGGTTTCTGATTACATTAACTAAAAGCAATGATTAAATAGGTGATAACCTTAAATTCCATGGGGTTCACATGAGTGCGACTAGGAGACGTAGATTTACCGCGATGTGGGTTGGTGGATAGTGGATGAGGAAATGGGTGGTGTGCATAATGTGGACCTTCAACTGAAATAGAAAGTGGAAATAGTGCCTGTACGTGACTATCATAATGAAGTGATTCATTGATTTTCAAAGAGACCGCTTGGGATATTAGTTTCGCCCGAAGCGATTCGCATTCATCTCCCGATGACCTATACTCACAATTATATTATTCCATATAATTGGTAAATCTATTTATCTCCAATAACATACACACAATTATATTCCATATATTCAACGATCATATTTGCTCTCAATGGCTATACACGAAACACAACTTATTATATAAATTGCTGCTCAAACTGGCATTACACGATCACGGATTGTCGAATGGGCTCAAAATTCTCCAAATTTCACCGCCGGTTCAATTTAGAGAGATGAGTCAAATAACCTCGCGACCTCCGACTTCAACCTGGCATTCAAAACAGCCAAACAAGGGTAAAAGCAATTAGGATAAAACCCTACCTCACGAGTTTGTGCAAACTCCAAATTTTTTCAGTCTCAGCGTGGCTCTTGTAAAATGAATCAATTTTACTGCTAACCAGATAAAACTACGATTAAGACTTTATTAGATGAGAAAGAAGCGAAAATCAGAAAAAGTCGATTAAATCCTCTCTGCGCTCTCTCGGAACTGTCACCTTTTTTTCATTTTTCTTTGTTTTATGTATTATAATATTATATTATTATTATTATTATTATTATTATCATTTTGAATACATAATTTATATTGTCTCATTCGGGTCCATTTCTCTCTTAAAAATTTTTATTTCTTAGTTGATTATATTAAATGGACTTCTTTCAATATTCATTTGAGATTTTCATAAAAATCTAGTCCACGAAAGAATCCTTGGCAGATTCTCACTTGAATCAGTAAATATTATGATTTGTCTCGAGTGTGGCTTTTAAGGTCGCTAGATTTGCAAGGCAGATTTGCTTGGCGCAATTCGTTTCATCGTCAGAGATCTAGAAGGTACTAGGTTTCAGCAAAAATTACCGTTTATCCTTTTTAGAAGAATTGAATTTTTTTCAGGTTTCCACTGACCCACCGTGATCTCCGTGTAGTGAAACTCACTTCTTGTCAAAGTGTGCGACGGTGGATCTCCCACGATTCTAGAGAGTTCTCTCTCTCAAAAAAACACCATTCAGTAAGCCACTTGCCCCTCCTCTCTCTGGTTTTTCGTTTTTTTAGTGCTTAATTGCTTAGGAGATGAGCAACGTACTTTATTTTAGCATTATTCTCGTTAAACAAATTCTATAATAACCATTATGTCCTTCTTTTCCCAGTTTTACATTTAGCACTATCTCGTAGTCCATTTTCACATTTCTCTACTCATACCGCGATGGCACATGATCGTGTTATATGTGACTTTTTCACATCAAGTCGTTTTATGGCTTTCGAAATGCTATGCCTCGAAAAATATTATGAAGTGAAACTGTCTCGGAATTCGACAGCGTGCTAGCTAGATTTCGCGAGGAACCCGATTCGGTAGTGAAATCGTTTGTCTTAAGGATCAAAGATATTTTAAATTTTTTAACCAAAATTACGATTTGTACCACACAGTGAATTCTGGGTCACCTAAATTGGACTAGTATCCTTCAAGGAAAATGTATCCCTAACGAGAACTTGATATATTAGGCTTTGAATCACCAAATTCAGAATATAACTCAAAGTTATGAATTAAGTTTTAAGGCGCCACGAGTACATCTGTTTCTGAATCTTGTCAGTTTTTGGGACTAATTTTCGGTTGGGAAAAAGTGAGAATTTAGGCTAGTATCCTTCAAGGAAATTGTAGCTCTATCTGAGAAATTGATGTTAGGATTTTGAATCACCAAAATTGGACCTCTATAACAGATTATTGTCCGTTTTTCGGAGTACGCTATAACTTAGTTTGTTTTGTGGTCGTGTAGCTTTTTTACAATTGGTATATGATTGCTTAGTATATCATTTCTTGAATTAATTGATATACTTGGTTGAAATGTGTGGAATCAAATTGGCCAATATTCTAATGGTTTGGCTTGTGATGTGTTTGTGTATGAACAAGGCCATTTGCATGGCTTGGTTGTGAAATTTATTTGTAGACATGAATTGTCCTGATAAGTATGAGTATAATGTAAGTCATTACTTGATTGGTGATGACATAGATGTCATCTGTCATGTATAATATATTTGACATATATTGTGATTTATTTGGAAATTATGCGTTAATTGATATGATTATCGAATGATGCATGGGTATTATGCACATGGTTTAAAATGTCCATATAGCACTCATCATATATATGGCATGGTATAGGCATGGAATTCCATAATTGCATTTCATATGCACGAGGACATCGCATTAAATGGGTGTGTGTACATGGTCATAATCATTCATCATTCTTGGTGAGTGAGTGGTGAGCTCGGTACTTTGGACTACGTCCAACAGAGTCTCATGGGTGCATTTCATGCTTTTGATTAAAGCGGTTTATCGGAGACTGTCAAATGCTTTTGAATAAAGTTGTTTATCGGAGACTGTCAAATGCTTTTGAATAAAGCTGTTTATCGGAGGTTGTCCAATGGCTTTGAATAAAGTGTTTTATCAGAGATTGTCCAATGTTTTTTATTAAAGCGGTTTATCGGAAATTGTCCAATGGCTTTGAATAAAGCGTTTTATCAAAGATTGTCCAATGGATTTGAATAAATCGGTTTATCGGAGGATGTTCAATGAGTTTTAAAAACAAAAACACACGGAACTTGGTAAAAACAAGTTGATATCAGAGATTGTCCAATGGATTTTGATTTATAAAAAAAAAACTTTTGTATTGAAAAAATGGTCATTTATGGAACATAAATGACGGTTTTCACACTTGGCATATGCATGTGTGAGGGAGTCAGTGAGGACTCGGGACATGGGACAGGGTGAGTCACATTCTCATCCATGACATGTAGACATTTGAATAGAAATGTGTATGTTTTTACTTGAATGTGTGAAATGGCATTGCACATGCACTTAGGTGGGGAGTAGCCCTTGTAGGAATTATTCTCTACTGGGCATTGCTCATCCCGTCGTGGAACCCTCTTTAAGGTACAGGGAGTGTGCAGGGAGACGACGCTCACTCGAGGCCGCAGTTATGAAGAAAGCCGAGTTGTGGCTCATAATTAATTTTTTGTAAAGAAGCTTGGAACAAACTAGTTCTAGCTTGTATTTTGTGTAAAAAGAATTGTAAAAATACTTTGGAACAACTTTGTTCTAATTTGTAATATTTGTGAGAGTGTTGTAATTAAACTCTTGAGGAGTATGATAATTAGTCATGTATATTCTGTAGTGTGGATGAGTGGACTCGGATAGACCACTTTCACTCATAATTGGACCCAGTGAGGTCATTGTATTATATTGGGCCATGTTGTCAGGTTTTTTGTACAGGTTGTATTTTGGGTAGAGCTCTCCGTACAAAGTAGACTCTATCCTATTTTCGTTAAATCATGGGTCCCGAAAAAGGGGACACGGTGGTGTGGTGTCGAGTACTCGACATCCAAGAGTCTTCTGCGGGTTGACGGGTGGGTTGTCAACGGACTCACGGGTTTTGGGGCGTCACAAATAAAATAAAGTCATTTTATTTAAATATTGGAAGATTAGTATGAGGATTAATCATACATGCTAATTATTTCTTAAATAACAAACTAAAATATTTTGAACAAAGCAATAGTTCAATAAGAGAAGATAGAAAATAAAAATGAAAACTACAAGAGTGAAAAGAAAATTACCAAATTATCAAAATATAATTTATAATTTTAGAAATGAAAACAATTGTTTAGCTAAACAATTATTTTAATTTCAAGTGATTTTTCTATTTCTTCACAAACTACTAGAAACTATGAATGAGAAATTATTATAATTATCTAAAATTTACACAATTGGAGAGCATTATAATAAAAACAGGGGAAGTAACGGAACAAAGCAAGGGCTTAACTTTAGAAAGTGTTTTGGGGTGCGTGTAAGACCCGGGAAAAACCTAAAAATTTGAATTTTTGCTAGGAAGGGCAAAATGGTAATTTTGTCGAAATTCTTTCTAGATCTCGGATGATGAAACAGACTTCACCGTTGGAATCATCTCGTGAAATCTAGTCACTCATGCGAATTTCGTTCCGAGAGATAGTCGGTTTTCCACGAATTTAGTGGCAGTGTTAGTGAAACGCGAAGCGAGATTTTAGAAAATGCGAAAAATGTCAAATATTTAAAGAATATCTATTTAAGATAGATGGAACTAAAATCATGACGAAATAAATTGTTTCGGGGCGAGAACAGAATCGAAGAAGTGTGACACGTGGCGCGACGTGAGCCACGTGTGGACATTATAAATATCCTAAAATATCTAAAATGCAAGGGATGCCGATTTTTTGTAAGAAAAGCGTGATAGAGAGAGAGAGAGGAAAGTACAGCGCTCTCTGGCGATTTCGCGGGGTTTTTCTTGATCGAACTAAGCGGGACGAGAGTTAGGCACTCTGCGGCGAGGCTTCACGCGTGAGCCGCTGGATGCAAGTTTCACCAAGATTAGGGTTTTTCACAAAAACTCGAGAAAAGCGTTGTCGATCATAGGTGAGGTAGGGTTTTTATCCTACTCGGTTTAATTTTTATCTAAGGGCATGTGTGTGTGTGTGTGTGAAAGTGGAGAATGTTGTCCAGTTTTTTTTCTCCAACCCTATAATTGTATTTTGTGTGAACAGTGTCCTTATCTGAATTGAGTGATTCAATTTCTAGATGAAAGCGAACTTATAGAACATATTTCCTTGAAATAGATCTGTCAAAATTCGACCCCTTTTGGAATTGAGAAATGCATTCAAGTGGAGCTATGTTCGGCGAGTTTTCGGCTACATTTTGAGACCCGTGATTGATTTTAGTCATAACTTGTGCATCATTCATTTCGATTCAGTGATTACAATCATTGTCTAAGCTAGACTTATAGGATAACATATTTCCTTGATCGATCTATCAAATTCCGACCCTTTGGAATGAAATGCATTCAAAGTTGGTATGTTCGAGCGAGTTTTCACCTTTCTGTTTTGAGACCGTGTTGAGTTTTGGCCATAACTTGTATCACTCATCTAAATTAGTGATTCGATTATTGTCTAAACTAGACTTATAGAATAACATATTTCCTTGAAATAGGTCTATCCAAATTCCGACCCCTTTGGACTCAGAAATGCATTCAAAGAGGAGCTATGTTTAATTGATTTCTAGTTACATTTGGAAATGAGTAGTCCGATTGTTTTAGGACATATCTTGAGTTTGTTGATCAATTTGGTGATTCCAGTTTGAAAGAACCTAGACATATTCAAATGAGTACCAAACCAGTGTTAAACTGGATTAAGACCCTGATAATTATCACGGGTACATTTCCGATTAATAAGCCAAATCGTGACCGATTTGAATGAAAAGGCTACTCCGCGTCTTCGTCAGAACTCCGTTTCAGGTGTTCTTAGACTCTATAGGCCCGATGATTAAGATTCAGTCATACCTGTGGAGGTAGTAGGTACCATTTGTAATGGAAAATCGGGTAGGCTAATGGGTAAAAATTTGCCTATTCATGTGTGTTTTCCAACTGGAAGGTCTGCATTCTTTGTCGAACACCGATTGGTGTTCTTGGACTATATGGGCTTATTGAGTCAAGATTCAGCCATATTCTGTGGAGGCGGTGGAGTGCAGGCTGGCGAGGAAAGGGGAGATCGGGCAGGTCAGATTGACTAAGCCGGGTAGAAATTTTGCCCTATTCATGTCATGACCTTCAACGGTCATGCTTTTGTCGAACTCGATTCGAATTCTTGGACTCTATGGAAACCCAGTGAGTCAAGATTCCATTCATATGCTTAGTAAGGAGGGCAGTGGGTATGGATCTGGCCGGAGAGGGAGGTCGGGCAGGTCGGATTATTGGGCTAGGCCGGGGTTGGGCTGCTATTCATGTGTGACCTCCTCAACCGGAGGTGCCAACTATTACGTCAGACTCGGTCGGGTGTTCTTGGACTCTATGGAAGAGAAGCCCATTGAGTCAGATTTCAGCCATGTTCTCTGGAATGGTGGTGACATAACCTTGCCTGATCTATGTTTTGCACCAAGTGGTCAGGTTGCATGGTTACGTCGAGGTGAATAGCCAGGATATAACATGACCATTGCATGGCAAGTTGTAGGCTACTGTATTGGGTATGGTATGGTTGTCTATGGGAGGCCATGAGAGGCCATATGGTTTAGTTCCAAAAACTTGGTATTGGAGGATAAAGGATTTTTATGACTGGTTTCACACAGTCAAAGACTGTGGTGGGTTGGGGTTTGAACTAGAAACTAAAAGTTTCTAGGTTTTTCTGGTGTTGTTCTGTGGATGATTAGGACCAAGTGGTTCATGTTTCCTTGAAGAAATTAGTGAGGTACCTGTTGGATGGGTCTAGATTGTGACTGGTTGTGTAGCCACAAGAAAGCGGGGTCGGGTTGACAACCGTCAACTGCTGAATCTTCGTGGATGGTAACCGACACCCTCCATGAAAATCGGCGAGTCTCCTTTGTGCGGGGAGCTCTGCCCAAAGTCTGCCAACTGTCCCGACCATATAGCGACCACCTGGGGTTAATCTGATAAAATAATGGCCACTTGGACCCTTGTCAATACTACTTAATATAAATATCCCAACCAAATATATCATGAGTTCGATTTTCATTTACTCTTAATACATATATTAAGCAAATTTTAATAGATGTATAAAATAACTACAACCACAGAACTTTCTTCTCAAAGCGGCTCTAATGAGTGCCGCCTTCCCGATAGCTCCTATACAGTAGATCCTCGAACCAGTGAGAAAGCCCAGTAGAGATAATTTCCCTCGTGGGTTACTCCGCCCCTAAGTGCACATGCATATGTACTCACATTAAGCGGAGTTTCACTTGAACCTACTCAAATGTCTACATGCGATCCATGTCGAGTCCTCCAGGCTCACTCACATATACTGGCCAGAATCATTAAATGCAGTTTTCAAAACAAAAGCTTTTGTTCTCAAAAGCTGCCTCTAGGAATTTTGGTAAAAAGTATTGGACTACCTCGGGCGAATGTGTTGAGAACTTCTAAACAATTCATGGGCTCCTTCGGCGATGTAGTGTTGGATATCTCTGACACAATTCTCCGAAAAATCATCCATTGAAATTCCTTTCCACCAAACATGTTCGTTTTCTTTTCTTTCATGTCATTGCACTCATCCTAATATTCTGAGATTATGTTGATGCATATGGAATTATGATGCCCAGTTCCAACACATTCATGCTAATATATTCACATACATATATATTATAATTAAATCATAAAACATATTATACAAATTCACAATCATTTACACAAAAATTAGCTCACTTAAATTTAATTAACAAACATACAAACAATTCATTTTGAATCATCAGCAAACACATTTCTACAAAAATAATTTCTTGTCACCATTCAGAGCGGTGACCAGCAGGTTCTTGTTCACAACCACAAAAATAGAATTTTCTCCTCCCGGTTCAGCTTTTGAGACCGGGTTCACGGCCTAAAACAAAGCCTCGAACATTCCTAACCATTTACATAGCTCTTAACTAAGATTAACACAAGTAGGAAAGATCCTACATCTTGGAGTTATCGGAACTCCTCCGACCGGCGTCACACTTGGCATGGCCCTCAAATCGCGTGGCGACACAACGCGCTCGTCGAGAACCGTTAGTCCGATTTGCGAATCCACACAGAAAGTGCTCTCTCTAAAAAAAAATCATAAAAATCCAGCCTTTATGGTGATAGAACCCCTTTGCCGCATTTGCGAGATCTGTTCAGTTTGTCGTTCGTTTGTTCGCCGAATTGTGTCATATCGCCGGATTTGTTTGCATCTCGATATCGCTCTCTCTCTGCTCGATATATCGATTGCGTGACGCGGGTGATTGTCCATCCTTATATAGTTCATTTAGATAATGCCTCGAAAAACATGCAAATTCCGGTGTCTAAGGTCGGCGGTAGTAGCTAAGATTTCGTGAGGCGATTCAATAGGTGAAAATCCAGTTTCATCATCTGAGATCTAGAAAAATTTTAGATTTTTACCGAAATGACCGTTTTGCCATTTTTCCGAAAATTGGAATTTTCTTGGGTCTTATAGGTTGTGTGTTATTGCTTGTATGAATAACATGCATTGTGAATATGATCTGTTAATGCATTCTAAGTGATGTGTTAACATGAATGGTATGAATTATATGAAATATAATTGTGTATGAGCCATTGGAATTGGATATATGAATTGACATCATTGCATTCATGTGCATGGTTACATTCCGTAATTAGTTGTGGGTACCTTGTAGTTGTTCACCAACCTTAGTAGCGATGTTTATGTTTCGTATTGGAGCGCGATCGATAAAGACTCATGGTTAAGATCATAGTGTGTGTTGGGCAAAGCAAGAAGGGGGTCGTTAATCCCCATAGGTCAAAGGCTTGGAATTTGGGTGTAAGACACCCGCAGAGATATCCGAAAGTTCAGTATGGGTGTAAGAGACCCATGGCATGAGCCAAAAGTTCTGTACAAGTGTAAGAGACCCGCGGTGTTATCCGGAAAGTTCTGTGTGGGTGTAAGAGACTCACGGTGTAATCCAAAAAGCTCTATTGCCCAAAAAAAAAAAAAAAAAAAGAATACACACGGTTATGGTTATCACATAGACTTCGAGTTGTGTGATAGGACTCGGGATTAGTTACCCATTGGCACTTGCATTGGGTACTAGTGAGCCGGTAAGGGCTTAGTACATGTGTGTCATTAGTACTACCAGTGACGGTTGTCACACTTGGCATAGGCATGTGAAGTGTTGAGTGACTCGAGATATGGAACGCAAGGCCATTTCATGCATGACATGTGACATTCATGTAGACATTTTACTTGGACGTTTGTTTGTTTGTTTGTGCGACCATTGCATGTGCACTTAGATAGGGAGTAGCCCTTATAGGAGTTATTTCTTTACTGGGCTTTGCTCACGTCGTCGTGGGACCCTCTTTCAGGTATGCGAGAAGACGGCTCTCCTTCGAGGCCGTGAGTACGAAGAAGGCCGGGTTGTGGCTTTAAGAAGCATTTTTGTAAAATATATTAGAACAATCTAGTTTTAATATATTCTGATATGTAAAAGTGTAGAAGAGTTGTCCATCAAACTCTTGTAAAAATACTATAAAAAATTAGAAAAATATACAGAAATGGGTCTCGATGTATGAGACATGTGAGTGTGATCGGAGCACCCGATATTCACAGGTTTCCATGGGTTGATTGGTTGTCAACGGGACCCCCGGGATAGGGGCGTCACAACATGGTATCAGAGCTAAGGTATACAATTACCTGTAGTGTGCTGAGCATGGGCCTAAGATATGGAGTTACGTGTAGTGCACGGTGCGGATTACACGGCGATATGCGATGCAGCTTCCTTAGCATGGTATCGGGCATAGGTATCGACTACCTAGGGCTTGAGGGACATGGGCTTAGGCCATGGCTATTGTGGTGAAATTGATGCCAGCGTCACAGCTTGGTGTCGGAGCTTAGGTATATGAATACCTAGGGAGCTCGAGTTTGATATCCAAAATAAACAGTTTGGTATCAGGATTTAGCTAGGTGACTACCTAGGAGTTTATGGGACGGGTTTAGATCACTGCATGCATTGTGTGTTTCATGTTGTGTTCTGATATATGTTCCATGTTTGTGATTGCGTGATTGTGTGTTATGAATTACGCAGGGAGAGTATACACATGGTAAAGTGTATGTAGGACAAGTGGAATGCTAAGGTTAGAAAACATGACCTTAGGGGTTCGAAAAGATAAACTGAATGTGACATATTGTATAAGGCACATACTTGGTACATGGTATGTGGGAAATGAGTATCTTCTAAATTCGAAAAATCGAATTGGTTTGTGTTAGTGGTTGGCAGTTGGCACCACTAAAGGAGAAAAAGGTGATGAACCGGTTAGTTCATGGCATGTGAACTACTAGTAAGACTGGGATAGAAAATTTATTAACTCTGTTGTCATTGACATGTGTAAATGGCATGTCAAGGACGGGGCAATTGTTGTTTGATGCATCATGTTCATTATTGCATCTGATGTGGTAGGTTTGGGCTTGAAGGTTGAGGCCTTTGGAAGAGCCGGTGTCCGGAAAATTCTCCCCTAAGACCTAAGGTGAGAGTTGACGAGGTTGGTTGAAACTGTGAGTCAGAGATCTCAAGGATTCTGCTCATGGTGGACCTTCGGGTGGTAGACATATCGGATTTTGATATCATTTTCGACATGGATGAGTTGACGGCCCATCGGGTTGTCAGTGATTGTGACCTTAGGAGGTCATCGCTTACACACCAAGCAGAAATTAAGTTGTGTAGGGTTACATATGCATGTGATTTGATGCTTATGTGTGTGGAGTTTTGGGACGAAATTCTTTTAAGGGGGGAAAAATGTGAAACCCCGAAAAATCCAAATTTTCGGATAAATGATGAAACGGTAATTTCGGTCAAAAATCCAGAATTTTTCTAGATCTCGGATGACGAAACAGACTTCACCATTGGAATCGTCTGTGAAAATCTAGCTACGTCATTGTTGAATTAGGCCCGGTAGAATTTATGTTTTTCGAGGCGCGGGGTGGTTGAGGGACACTTGGTACATTGTAGGTGGCTCGAGAGGTGCCACATGTCGTAATGGGAATGAGTCAAACATGAATGGGACCCATGAGAGACATGTAGCATGTAGTGGGTGAAAATCCATGGTAGGTGGATAAGTCGATAGGGTGTAATCCAAAGAGTCACTTAGAAGTGGACATGTGGCAAGTGAGAGGACATCTCACTTGACTTCTATCTTCTCCCTACCAGTTGGGAGAGGGGGAAGGAGAGGGAGAAAGGTAAAACCAAATTGGAGAGAAAGAGTTGTAGAGAAAGTGACTCCACCTTCTCTCTAAGTTTCCCGACGATCGAACCGACGTTTTCAGGCTGAGCAAGAGGAAGATTCATCCTCACGACAAGGGCTTCGCATAGAGACCGGAGTTGGGGAGTTTCAAAACTCCAAAAGGTAGGGGTTTTCTCCTACTTGGTTTAATCCTTGTCTAAGGACATTAGATGGCGCTAGGTTGTGTGAGGCGGTAGTGGGCGTGAAGCCGTCCAAGACTTTGGGACGGTGTCTTTGGAGAATTCAGGTATTCTCGGATAGATCGAGGACTGATTTTTGGGACTAAGTAATTGTCCTTGTGTGCTATATTTATGTGTTAGAGTTAAAATGAATAATGGTGTTGGTTGTCTGTATGTATATGGCGAATATACATACAAAATGAATAATGCATAACTTGGACATAAATATTGCAGTAAAATACAAATTGAATTGAATAATGTCATCTCCCGATAAGAATAGCGTCATGTCCAAGCATATTTTTCACACTATTTCCAAGTGGAAATAGTTCTTGAATATGAAACAAAGGAACTTATATGTGGCTGAGTATGAGAAAGAGTTCAGCCATCTCAGCAAATATGCACCGAAAGCGATCCTCATCGAGGCATTTCGGTGTAAGCAATTTTAAGATGGGCTACATGATTCCATCAAAAATTATAACATATGAATTCTCTCAATGAGTGAACTTTTCGATTGGTCAAGCAATGAAGTGATGGAGAGACTGGAAACTAGTAGCAAAGAAAAGTCTCAAAAGAAGAAGTTCTCAAAAGGAGCCTCCTCATCTTCTGGTAAAAGAACTAGAGATGTTCAAGCCAAGTCAGTATAGGGTTTGGCTACAAGAGGTAGAATACAAGGAGGTACTACAGTATCTAGTGCGGGTAGAGGTGCTTCAGTTGGACAGGGAGAAATCCCGGAGTGCACTCATTGCCATAAACGGCATTCGGGTGTTTGGAGTTATTGACGGGAGGAGGAGTGTTTCGGTGTGGAAGCCTTGAGCGTTTGATAGCATAGTGTCCCCAGAGTCGAGGGATAATAGAGTCAACAAGGAGAGTAGCGGAGATCTGCGGCTGCTTCGACTCGTTATCGAGATAGGGGTCGTATTGGCCCATCTCGTATAAGACGGCATAGTTTGACGATTGGATGGAGTCCTATGCCTACAACACCAGTACTAGCATATGCTATGAAGGCTCGTGAGGATTAGGATGTTCTTGAGGTTATAGCTGGTATATTTTCTTTATATGATATTGAGATGCATGCATTGATTGATCCTAGATCTATTCATTCATATGTGTGCATGGAGCATGTATTTGACAAAGTACTAACAATGGAGAAATTAGCATATGACATGCATGTGACTAGTCTGTTAGGGCTAGCGTTAGTGTGATAAAGCATATGAAATTGCCCCATTTGTTATACAAGCGAGAGAGTTTCGTTGATTTGATAACCTTACCATTCGGAGCCAAGTGATGCATCAGTTTGAAGTAGGATGAGACCGGGGTTATCAGAGACAAGAGTACCAATAGAAGCATGAATGTTTTCTTTGGTTGATAAGAATAGCGCCATTAGTAGTCTACCAAATAATTCAATGGTGTTGGTTGTCTATATTTTACTGCAATAGTAGTCTAATATACCCACAAATTGAATGTTCCAATTTGGGTAATTCAAAAACCTAACATCAAAGTTCTAGGATGATTTGTTTCCTGCAGATACTAAATCCATTCTGTTGATCGATTAAATTTATGACGGTATGCATAAAATCAAACAGGTGTTTGAAATCACCAGAAAATAGACCACTCACGCAGCCGAGTGGGATTCATTTGATCATTCAAACCAGCTCAAATCACCCTTCCGCTAATATTAAAGACTTACTAAATCAGCTCTTATTATTAATGCTCAAGCTCTGGACATCATATAATTTCTTTTATATTCACATTCCTAAAATTTTCATGACCCCTAAGGATCCATAAAGCTTTTTTCAGCCGAGCCTAGAGGGCTATAGAACCAGATTATCGATCTAAGCAGCCCTAAGGGCCTTAAACTTGATTTTCAAACGAATAGCCCTAAGGAGGTACATCAAAAGCGATTTATTTTTAGTCCAAACGACTTGAGCTGGCTTAGTTTTTTAAACCCAAACAACCCTTAGGGCAAAAAAAGACAACCAAACAACCATTAGAGTGGAAAATAAACCAAAGTAGGAAGAATCCTACCTCTTAGGCGTAGAAGAAATAGGAAGTCAGTGGACCTTCCTAGCTTAAAACCTTTGATTTTCCGACTCCTTGCTTGAATCCTCAATGGAATCCTGTGTTTTTTGGTATCCACATGATGAGTCTTAAACTCATCTATTTTTAATCCATTTTTCTGACATGTTTTTAACAGTTTCAGATATATTTTTAGGCAAAATTATGGAATATTCACCAACTGCGTTTTAGTAATTGAAAATGAGAGAATTCAGTAGAAAAGAAGCAAAAGTAGAAAATACTTAGTAGTCTTTGTGACATAGTTTTTTATGTCACGACACAATTCTAAGCAAATCAAAGAACTATGTATGACCAACAACTACATCTCATAACAAAGCCCGGAGTAGAACTCAGAAATTTGAAAGAGCATTTTAAATCCATGACACAAGGTTTTGAACATTATTGAAGATTGTAAAAGAAGACTAGTGTGGTCCATAACTGTACGATGACAATTCAAGGCAAATAGCAAGGGCTATAATCTTGACAATATTTCTGTTCTTGACATAAGTGAAGCTATGGTAGACTTTGTCACGATAAAAGCCGGTTTGTCACCTACAAAATGCCGAGAATCTAGCACCGTCAGCTAAGACAAGTGTTTTATGTTGTAATAAGTTTCAATATCAGCGACTTAGAGAATTTCGGTCACAACAAAGAAAATCCAATTATGACATAACATCCGGAGAATTCACAACGAAACCTTAAAATCTGTCGCGACAAAGATTATTTATGCCGCGACAAACAAAACATGAAGGAGGTGAATTCCATGTCATGACAAGAAGTTGAAGAGCAACACAAGAAGAATGGGGACAAAGAAATTCTTGTTGTGACAAAGTAAAATTGAAGCCAAAAACCTCTTTAACGAAGTTTTATGCAACAATAAATATATGGAATGATAAGAATTATCGCTTGATGAAAGAAAATTATCAGCCATGATAGAAATTAGTCATTGAGGTTAGCCAAGTGAGTTTGTCACAGCATAGATTTCTATGTCATGACAAAACTAACAAGCGTGAACCGAAAGAAAAGTTTATTCTGTGAAAGTTTCTTATGCTTGTGAAATTGCTAAGGAATCAAAGAAATGCGGCGAGTGTGAGTTGTGAATAAAGAATAATGTTTGTCGCAGCAAGGAAAATTATGTTGTGACAAATTCTAGAAGCTCAAGGACATGAGAAGTTGGTTGCAAACAGATTTGGTGTGGCGACACAAGACACCCTTGTCGTGACAAGAACAAGACTGCTACATCAAAATTCTATCACGACATTATCAAAGTCTACTCCTTGACGAGTCCTAGTAAAATCTCGGAGAAGCAGTCGCGTGAGAACCGCGACATACTCTGTGAGAGGCCAACAACAACGGCAAACTCTATCACGGCAGGAGAGACTAATGCAAATCGGTATAGATCGCGGAAGCGATGCGGTGAGCCTTTTTGGCTTTCTGGCGCTTTTGCTTTCTGGCGGTAGAGGGGATATCTTGTCCTCTATCCTTGTCTTACCTTGCATGCCTGCGGATTGAACACCCGTGCTAAGCTTCGCTTGATGGGAACATAAACATGGACAACCACCAATATTAGTATGCAAGCTTATACATATGCATATAACTTTATATTACTTATCATCTTTACATTACTATTACGTATCATGTTCTCTTGTCTTTATTATATCTCCTATCTATACTTTTCTTTGTATTCTTGTGCTTTATCATCACACTTATCTCTATCGTTCTTTGCATATGCCTTTCTAGCATGTGTTCATATCGTATTCCATCTATTAATTTGGTATAATACATCATATATTTGATTCTAGTACTTATCCTTTGATCCATTATCTTTCTAATGGTTCATATTACATATCCTATTTTGCGTATCATATTCTTATACATATATGACTTTCATGATTATATACTATATCATTTGTTATGTTCTATTTACTTACCGTTATCATGTCTTTATCATATCGTAATACTAATTTCATATATTGTATTCATGTATAGTTTCATGTACTATTTACATATACAGTTTTCATGTACTGTTTCATGTACTATTTTCATATACTGTATTCATGTATAGTTTCATGTACTATTTACATATATTGTTTTCATGTACATGTACTGTTTCATGTACTATTTTCATATACTATTTTCCTGTTATACTTTTCAAAGTACTTTCTCTTTCATGTACTGTACTTGTTCATATACTTTTCCGTGTCATTGACACTTCTTACTTATATTGTATGCTATCATCACATAGCGATTCTTCTCCATATCATGTCATGTTTTCTCTACATTTCATTTCTTTTATGCATGTCCGCATAAACCTTAGAAGTGGGATAAAGGAAACTAACCGTTCAGATCAAGGTACCTCAGATACACCGAAGGTATCATCACCGTATCGAGACAAAGGACCTATGCCCGATCATTAGTACCTTAGGTATCATCACCTTACGAGTATACGTTGACCTATGCCCGAATAAAATTATACCCGAAGGTATCATCATCAGACGAGACAGCATGAGCGCCAGAAGGGCCAGGTGACCCTCTTTCGCCACCCGATCCAAACGGGATCTATGTCATCACCCTAAACGGTCCCGATTCGAATAGAACCGATATGTCGCAGACATTCTTCCTAATAGGCATGCCTATCTATCCTCTACTAGTTCTAAGCATAATCCATGTATATATTTCATGTTCAGTACATATCTCATATTACCGAATCATTATTGTCATTTGGTAATCATATGTGAGATATATAAAATTATTTATTCTTAACTTTGCATTTTTCATATCTCATATCTCACTTTACACATTTACACATAACCGATCACATACTTATGTCATATTCTATACATGTTATATACCTATGATTATATATGTTCCATACATATAATTTACACAGGCATATGCAATATATACTATCATTACTTTAATCTGTATTCGTTTTCATATCTGTAGCTTCATATTATGGTTCTCATATTTCTTTCTTTACAATACATGTATATCATTTCATATATGTCTATTCTATATCACATTTCGTTCATGTTTTAGCTACTCATATTCCATCTCTTCACTCTTGTATTCATATCATATTCTATCATATATTAGCATATAGCATTTGCATATAACCTATCATTGTGCATGCATTTACTCATTCTTATATTCATACATGCTTATCATTCGTGGTAATATCTTATATCTGGTAACTTATATCTTCATATACTTTATTATTCTATCATATCTTATGACATATACCAATACATTTCTATATTTGTACGTTTATCTACTTTCTATACCTTTCATGTGTTCATCTTTCATGCCTTATAATTTTATTCTTTTCTTCTATATTCCTTTACCATATCACATCTACTTATGTTGCTATTTCTTGTTCATATTTACTTACTGTTTTTCCTTATTTCTAGACCTAATATGAGTTCCACTTTTATCATACTATGTATGGCTGTATTCTTGACTCAATGGGCTTTCCATAGAGTCTAAGAACACCCGAATCGGAGTTCGGACGAAGGAGATATGACCTTGCGAAGTTGGAGGTCATGCGTAGTCAACCTTGACGAGCTGACCTGAACTGACGAGCTGCATAGAAGTGACGAGCTCAGTCTAACACCTTGGTCTGACATCTAATATCTTCCTCAGGCATATGGATGGATTCTTGACTCAATGGGCTTTCCATAGAGTCCAAGAACACCCAAATCGGAGTTCAAACGAAGGAGATATGACCTTCCTAAGTTGGAGGTCATTCGCAGTCAGTCTTGACGAGCTGACCTGGACTGACGAGCTATACTGAAGTGACGAGCTCAGTCTAACACCTTGGTCTAACATCTAATATCTTCCTTAGACATATGAATGTATTCTTGACTCAATGGGCTTTCCATAGAGTCCAAGAACACCCAAATCGAGTTCAACGGTATGAGGAGATATGACCTCCGAAGTTGGAGGTCATGCGAGTCGGGCCTTGATGAGTCGACCTTGACCGACGAGCTGCACTGAAGTGACGAGCCTAGCCCAACACCTCGGTCAGGCATCTAATATTCTCCTCAGGCATATACCGTATTCTTGACTCAATGGGCTTTTCATAGAGTCCAAGAACACCCAAATCGAGTACAAACGGCGAGATATGACCTTCCGGTTGGAGGTCATGCGCAACATGCTGACGAGT
This sequence comes from Tetrastigma voinierianum, assembly GCA_016808115.1. Classification (NCBI taxonomy): domain Eukaryota; kingdom Viridiplantae; phylum Streptophyta; class Magnoliopsida; order Vitales; family Vitaceae; genus Tetrastigma; species Tetrastigma voinierianum. The sequence goes on along the minus strand of JAEQBH010002338.1, from coordinate 471,408 downwards.
CAATCTTCGACCAATGAGCTGCATTGAAGTGAAGAGCTCAGTCTAACACCTTTGTCAGGCATCTAATATTCTCCTCAGGCATATGAATGTATTCTTGACTCAATGGGCTTTCCATAGAGTCCAAGAACACCCAAACCGAAGTTCGACGGCGAGATATGACCTCCGTCGAGGTCATAATGTAGGGGCAAAATCCGACGAGTCGACCTGAATCGACGAGCTGACCTGAAGTGACGAGCTCATCTATCACCTTGTCAGGCATCTAACATTCTCCTCAGGCATATGAATGTGTTCTGACTCCAATGGGCTTTCCATGTTCAAGAACACCCAAACTGAAGTTCGAACGAAGGAGATACGACCTTCCGGTTAGAGGTCATGTCGGGCAACCGACGAGCTGACCCCGATCGACGAGTCGACCTAAGTGGCGAGCTCTTCAAGACGAGTCGAGTTTCCACATGACGAGCTGAGCCTCACGACGAGCCTGACCTCTACAGATGAGGTCCGCTGACCTCTTTCCGCATGAGGTCCCGCTGACCTTCGCCGCATGAGTCCGCCGACCGTTTGACGACCCTAAGGCTGGACCCTCACCCATTTGACTGTTTAGAATAAAAAGACCATAACTTGGTCTACAGGGGTCCGAATTGAGAAATTCAAAAGCCTAACATCAATTTTACTAATGTGGCTACAATTTCCCAGAAGGACTTACTACTAAATTCTCTTTATTTCTGACCCTAAAACCCGTTCTAAGGTAATGGCTATGACCGAACTGGACGACCGACCGCCGATGAATGAAATGACTGAAAAATGACCTATAACTTGTCTACAGTGGTCCAAATCGAGAGATTCAAAAGCCTAACATCAAGTTCATTAATGTGGCTACGATTTACTAGAAGGACTCACTTCCAAATTCCCTGTATTTCTGACTCGAAAACCATGTCTAAGGTCCAGCTACTGCATATAATCAAAATAGGGAATTTTCTGGGTTTAACTTTCAACTAGACCCTTCTCAAAACACATATCTAGGAGCCTTAGAGCTCTTCTCAACTCAACCCTACACGAAATGAGTTTAGGAGTTCCCAAACCCAAACCATACACAAGATAGAGGGTTTCAAACCATGTATCTATACTTTTTATACCCAGAACTATACAAACCCATAGTTTTCACATACATATTCCTAGTTCCATACACACCTAGTTTACATACACATATTCATGGTTCCATACACACCTTGTTTATATACACATATTCATGGTTCCATACACACCTAGTTTATATACACATATTCATGGTTCCATACCTGTGATCTTCTCTTTCCTTTTCCTTCTTTCTTCTTTTCTTTTCCTTCTTTCTTCTTTCTTTTCTTCTTCTTCTTTCTTCGCTTTCGTTTCTTTCTCCCACACCAAATATGAGATATTTCTTTTTGGTCTTATCCTTATTTGATCTTATCCCCTTTTTATTTCATTTCCAAGGAGGAAACTTCCTCCCTCTTTCTTCAAGCTACTTGTCTCTTTCCACAATTTTCTTCCTTATTTTATTCCACATTTTCTTTATTACTCTACTTAACTTATGCTTATTCTTACTTTGGCATATGAACTTATTATATTATGACCCTTTGGGTCATACTGGTACTTAGCACTTACTCCCAACTCGTTGTATTAATTCTAAATTCTTGCTTATTTATTTTCGAACAATTCCATTTAGCTTTTAATATACCCTTAACAAGTCCAAAACTGTTAGGGTATATTTCGGGGTGTTACACCAGAAGTTTGGCATATACTGATCACATCACACAATTTGATCATAACACCATGCGTAGCCATCATCAAGTAGATGAACTGCTCTCGCCGCATGAATTCGACCGATCGAAACTCGTGGGATCAAATGAAAGAAGATCGATCTCTCCTCTTTCACCGTAAGAATAGCAGGAATCAAATCCTCCTCTCCCCAAAATTTGACTTTTCAAACTTCACTACAAGAAAAAAGGTATTCAATGACAGTTTTTCATCGTCAAGATAAGGTATATATGTTAAGGTAGATCGATATGCACATATGTCATCTATGCGTTGTCGCAAAGGCTACGACATATGCATATGTTAAGATTGAGCTTACTTCTATTTCAATATCGTGGATCTTCTATTAATTTGACATATGTTGCTGTTTCTTCACTTTCATTAAGACTAGGTTAAACATATGTCAAGGTTGATCTACTATTCGCCAAGGTTACATTTTGTATATGTTAAGCTTGAGTATAATATATGTCAATTGTTTGATATGTTCATGAGTAATATATAGGTTATACTAATAATGAAACCCTATGCCCAAAAAAATTATAAAAATTAAATTGAAACCCATTGTCAAATTAAATCCATAATTAAAACTAAAATTAACTTTCATATTATAGAACAAAAATCTATATATCCAACTTTGTTGGGTGTCCCATCCAAAACATCACAACTATTAACATGAGGAGCTCTTTGATAACTTCTCTCTGAAAATTTATGGTCCCCAACTCAAGTTTGTTTGAACTAGCACTTCCCTTTCCTTTCGAGTTTCACATCATCAACCTTCTTCATACCTTGAGATCAAGACACTAATGATTTTCCTATTAGTTCCGCAACTAGGACAACCAACAACTGGGAGGAAACAACAAATACAATTCGCAAACTAGCGGGCGATGAAGAAAAATATCAAGTTTTTGATTTGAAATTGGGATTTGAGAATTGGATCTACATGCCAATACTAGCAACTTCATCAAGATTTATAAATAATTTTGGCAAAACTTGAAGATAAGTATCTAAGAAGAACTATATATTGAAAATATAAAGCATATGCTACAATTGGCTTGAACAAAATAATTGAACAAATTTAGCGTATAATTCCTGAATTTTGAATATGCATATGGGTTCATGTATGGATTGTAAAACTAGTAGAAGTGGATAAAATTATAAGTTGATGCAATCTTTTATACTTTGAAATATATTTACTTAAAGAAGATAATGAACATCGCCTTAAGGCATGGCTCAAGTGGTGAAGGGACGGATAGGGTTAAGTAGAAGGTTCAGGTTTGAGTCTCAATGCGATAAAAATACAAAAAAAAATACATTTACATATAAAAAAAACAGTAAGCAATAGACCTGCGCTTTATGAAAATCCTTCCACCCCAAGTTCAATCTCCATCATCTTTATAACTTCAATGGACTCAAGCAATACAATAGAATCCCAAACCAAATGTCAAGATCAACATGTAAAAGCTCCACCAATCAAACTACCTAACAAGAAATTGATAGAAACCTTTTTCTTATGAACAAGAGGGTCGCCATCTAATACAAAAATGACTTGTCCCCTTCTAGTTGAAGGCATATTAATGATTCTATCATTGTGCCAACCCTGTGAATTTAAATGGCAATATGACCATCAAACACAAAAGCAAACCTAACAAATGTAGCCATAAGCTAAAATCTCCTACAAAGGGGACTTGAATTGAATTCCATAAGAAATTTTGTGAATGCCTTGTAAACTTGCTCATCCCCTTCCATTTCATTGGTTCTTCAAGTCTCAAAGAATCAAAACCACCATATGTCTTCCTTTGATCCCCATAGGACATAATCAAAAGGCCCGACGGCTTAAAAATACAAGAACTAAAAAAAAATCTTCTATCACCCTTACGAGAAAGGAAAGAAGTATATGGATATGCACTTAGTCATATTTTCTATTGTCATGGTTTGGAAATGAAAAAATCCCAAGGAAAACGTCAAGAAAAGAAAAATTGAAAGGAAAGAAAAAGGTAAAAGAAAATAATATTAAAATAAAATTTTATCTTGTTTGGTTATCCATGAAAAGTTTAAAGGAAAAATAAGGAATCTATTTTATTATTATTTTTCACTTTCACCACTTTAATAAATGTTTTTTTTTTCTTATTCCATATAGTATAAGGATATAAAAATGTAAAAAGATACATTTTACATGATTAAAAGATATATATATGATCGGGAATAAAAAAATTGCATAGTTTTAGTGCATAACAACCTTTCCTTTCCTTTTCCCTCTTATTTTGCTCCTTAATTTCTAAAGAAAGTAGTAGGGAAAATAGTACCATATTTTCCGTAGCATTTTTATTTTATTTTTTTTCCTTTTTATTTTTCATGTCATCCAAACTTAAAAAATGATTTTCCATAGTAATTTTTTTCCTTTTCCTAGCATTTTCTAGAACCAAACATAACCTTAGTCTCTTACTAAAAACAGAAGATGCCATGGAATAGCATTAGGACTAGGGTTTACATAATTACTTCATTCTACTCTAATCTAATCTAATCCACTACCTAAAAAGGGCTCCTGAATCGAGGATTAGAAATGGTTTGGGGAGAAATATTTTACATTTAAAACAATATTTAATCCTTGTATTTTTCTCTGTAATTACCTCCATTATCATCACTTTAATAGAACTGCGGAGAGATTAGTTTTGTAGTAATATTTTAGACAACACTTCCATAAGCATATTTACAAATGGCCTTATTTTTGGAGGAGTCAGAAGAGTTTGTTTACATACTTACAGGTATTATTCCACAAACCAAAGGGAAACATAAGAAATTGAAGTGAGAAATTTTTTTTCTTCCCTTATAAATGCTCTTAAATAAGGAAAATGAATCAAACACTTGAAATCTTTTACTTCCTATATTCTCAAAGCAACAAAGAAACTTTAAGGTTGTGTTTGGTTCCCGGAAATTACTAAGGAAAGAAAAAAAATACCGAGGAAAATGATTTTCTAGTTGTCTTATGAAAAATATAAAAAAAATCTAATATAAATAAAATTACTTGAAAATGAATATATTCTTACATTATTTAATCTACATTAATGAGTTAAAATAAATAAATTGATTTTGAAGGAGCAAATAAAAATAGCATGTCAAATTTAATTATATTTTTATTCTCTCCTTCGCTTTTTTCTTTTCTTCTACTTTTTCTCCCCTCGCTTTCTTTTCTCGCATTTTCTCAAATTTTCGGAAACTAAAGATAGTCTAAATTTCGCACTTTTCCCCTTAAAATAGTAGCGTAATCTTCCTCTATTTCCACCAATTGTTCTAAACAATAAAGGCAATAATATAATAATCAAATAATTGTTTTCCTCTATTTTACTACACTTTCTTATAGCCAAGCAGAGTAAAATAGTGGAGTTTGCTTCACACCCAAACCTCCCACTCCCTACTACCACACCTAATAATCGAATAAGAAAAACAAAGGAAAACACCTTTAAAAATCAAACCTAATTTAATTTAAAGTTTCAATGTATTATAGTTCCTTTCTCACTCTACAAAGAAATTATGAGAAATTTTTCCATCAAGGGTTAAAACATGAACAAAAAGATAAGAATAAAACATTGATTTCAGGTTTCAACAATGTCTTACTTCCTAATTTATGCAATTGGCTCTTCCCCTCAGACTCTTCTACACAACTTAAAAATGAGCTTACAATTCAAAAGTCTTAATTTTTTTATGCTTTCCAATCCTTTATGAGCAAATTTTAATAGACCTACTTAAGAGAGGATTCAACCAAAATTTGCTCATTTCGAAAGATTCCAAATAAAACAAATACTTAAGAATCCCAAAATCATACCGGTGTCAACAATGTTTCTACTTTCCCATTACCTCGACATTCATGCGTAACCCGAAGAAAATGAGACATCGTAAACATTAAATATTATGACCATAACTAAATCTATAGACAAATGAAATGAAATCAAGGGAAAGAAAAGCAGCATCTTACTGATATGGGTTTGGATCTCTATGATTGTAAATGATGACAACCTCTGGTTCCTTCTCCAAAAACAACACTATTTCATCACCGACAAAAAAATAAATAAATAAATAAAATTTCCTTAGGATACGGTGTTAGTTCATTGTTTGCTTCACCATCATCATCGAAATTTGGAGGTGATTTAGGTATAGAAGAAGGGTCGTAGAAAGAGTTGATCTTGGTTTGCATCCTCAAAACGAAGCCACTCTTTCTTCATCCGATAATGTCGATGCGCTGTAGACAAGATGCCTCCACGATTCCTCCGATGGATCCGAAGAGGGCATTCATGTGACGCGAAAAATAGAGCTAAAGTTAGGATCGGGAGTTAGAGGGTAAAAATGAGGACAATGGAGAAGATGAATACGAAGAAATAGAAGAAGATAAATGGGTTTTGCTTCTTCTCCTGGGTTTGCCGCCACATATCTCAAAGATTCAGAACATCAAATTGAAAATCGATTGTGTCTTTTCACCAAAACCTACACCTAACCTTTTGAAATATAAAATAATATATATATATTTTTAACTTAAATTTATGTGTCAAGGTAGACTTGTTATGAGTAAAACTTAATCATGTAAAGTTTACTTATGTCATGGTTGCTTTCCCGTATGGTACATAAGTCATCAATGTCAATTGAAATAAGAAACTATGACCTATATTGGTCATATGTCAAAAAGTATATGTTAAGAAATGCTCTTTTTCTTGTAGTGCTTATCCTTAATTTTAAAGATAAGGCCCACGTCGCGCCCCATGCCCATGCTTGTTCTAGGTCCGTTTCTGCCTCGAAACAATTTATTTTGTTCCGTTTCAAGTTCATTTATTTTAAATGGAATTTACCTAATTTATTTTCCAATTTCGAGATTTTTTTTTTCTCAAAAATCCCGCTTTTAGGGTCCACTAGGCACCTGACACCTTGAAAATTGTGAAAATCGGACTATCTCAGAATTCAATGAAATTCGTATGGGTAACTAGATTTCATGAGACGAATCCAACGGTGAGGTTCGTTTAGTCATCCGAGATCTAGAAAAATTTCAGGTTTGCAACCTGTACTATAGCGGCAATTTACCGTTTTGCCATTTTTTGGAAATATTCAAATTTACCCGGGTTTTACAATTACATTAACTAAAACAAAGCAGATTAAATAGACTGATAACCTTAAATTCATGGGTTCACATGGTACTGACTAGGAGACATGGGTACACAATGTGGGTTGGTGGATAGTGGATGAGGAAATGGGGTGGTGTGCATAATGTGGACTGTGAAACCCCAGAAAATCCAAGATTTTGGATAAAGGGTAAAATAGAAATTCTGCTGTAACCGGAATTTTCATATCTCTGATGACGAAACGTACTCTCCTGAAATCGCCTCGCGAAATTTAGCTACCACGTCGACTTCGTTAGATTCCGAGGCGGCCCAATTTCACGCTACGCTGGGTTTGAACACTTAATACTACGCAGAAGATAGTTAAGATGCCACACAGACCTCAAAAGGTGTGACACTTGGCATGTATGAATGGCTCACATTGAGCCACATGGTGGCACGATTTTACGCTTCATAAGCCATGGGTGATGATGCCTATGTTATTTAATTATAAATAAATAAATGATGGAAAAGCCAAGTGCCACACAATTATTCATACAGAGGAGAATTTCTCACGTTTTGTCTCATATGTATAACGATTCAAAAGGGGAGGAGAAAGTGCGAAGAGAAATTATAGAAATGATGGTAGTTAAAAGAAAAGAAAAGCAAAAGTAAAGAATAAAACAAAAGGAAGGGAAAACGTGGAGAGGAAGAAAAGAAATGGATGCGTAAGTGCTTGTTCTTCACTTTTAGAGAGAGAACGTCTCCTTCTCTCTAGATTTATAGCGATCCGACCGCTGGATTCTTTCTCGAGACAAGAGGAAGTGGAAGTGTTCTATACTGAGAAGCATAAACACCTGCTGAGTTTCAACTCTGCTATGCGTGAGATATTCTACTTGTTTATTTTTTAAACAAAGGCTTTATAATGGTAGGGGGTCGCATGAGCTACGAGCCGCGCAGAATTAGTTCCAAGCCTCTGGGGACTATGTACGGATTTACACCTGGTGAGCATGACTGCGGAGTTGGTTTTACTAGAACCGAAAGTTTCCTAGATGTTGTGATTTGTTGATGAGATGATAAATGATTGGAACCAATATTGCCTTATGTTTATGAAAGGGGCCGTGGTGGAACACCGTTGAATAGTCCCAAGTTGGTGACCCAATGTGTGTTGCTGCTTCGAAAGTAACATGCAAAGTGTGGAATGTTATATTGATGCTTTTTTGATGTATTAATATGTTTTGTATGGAGGTACTATATGTACCAATTATAATTATCCATGGTGAGTAAATGTTTTATGTAAGGTTTTATTCACGATAATACGAGGAAAATGCATTGGTATCATGCATTTACACGCACGGCCACATCGTCAGTCGTGTGGGTAAAAGTGGTGGTAAGGTTATTCATCAGTGTTGGTGAATGGGTCGTGAACTCTGGAAAAAATGGGACAAAGTCCAAGGTAGAGATTCACGAGAGTGTAAATGATCAAAATGATAACTTACATGTTTCGCGGAGCAAGTCAAGGTATCCTCTCAGTGGTGAAAGTCCCACATATTATTCACTAGACATGAATCCCGCGATGTAAGTTCGTGAAAATGTTGAAAAGGCGTGGCGCGCCCCACGGTAAACCCGAAATCCGCGCCCACAAAAATAAAGGAAAAGAATCAAAATCAGTTTTTGATAAATAAATCGGAGGGTTTTCCAATGGTTTAGTCAGGTGTGTGACTAGCTTTTATTTCATATTGGCATTCTGGTGTGAGGGAGTCGGTTGGGACTTCGTGGTGAGTACAGGGTCGATTCATGCATGATATAGACATTTCATATAGAAAATAATTGTATGGAATGATTGCTTGTTTATATATGCCATTACATGATTTTAAAAGGGAGTAACTCCTTGTAGGAAAACTTTCACCGGCTTGCTCACCCCGTCGTGGACCCCTTCGTGTACAGGACTATCCAGGAGACGGTACGTAAAGGTATCTATTGAGAAGAAAGCCAATGCGGTTTTTTAAGAAAGTATTTTGTAAATATGTATACCTTTTGTAACAAACATGAAAACTATGAGAATATAGTTAGATATTTGTTATATGAGTATGGATATTGGTCCCATGTGGCTATTTTACTCGTGTATGCCTCGTGATACGAGATGTATAAAATTTCCAAGAAAGACGGAATGGTCAACGGACACCCCGATTTGGGGGCGCCACATGGACCAATCAAATAGAAAGCGGAAAACAGACGATCACCGATTTAGGCCATTTGTCTAAGTAAATAACGACCAAGTCAACCACGTCTTGAAGCACTACTCAACAATATCTAGCAACGAAGACTAGATACTCTTGTTGATTGATCAGTCTTTCTTCCAATAACTAAAATCTAGCCGATCATTGTAATATTCATGATAATGCTCGGTACTAAGCAGCTATCCTACGAGGGATTTGCAGTTCCTGCTTGGATATCCCTCCCATATTATATAATCCTAAACGAGGATTCTGGACAAATGGGGTAACACAATCGGTAACACAAGGTTTAAACCTTTTTATCTAGAACATTGCATCTGGTTGCCTTTTTATCTTGTTAGCTGCCAGCAGATGAATAATGCACTTAAAAAAAAAATATTGTGGAAGCATTTGAGCTTGTTCAAGCTCCATTATCAAGCATTCAATCTTTCTCCACTTTGCATAATCTGTAATTCCCTTTTCTATATCTTTTTCCTAATTTGGTAGCCATATACATACAGATTCCCTCTCCCTTTCACTCTCTTTTATGGCAACTTGATAGCTGCATATATATTCCCATTTCCATAGGCAATGATCATGTGACTCCAATCATGTATATTACTTCAACATTTAGACCTTATTAGTCCACAATTCTATCTCGTAAATTATGGCCCAAACTTCTCGAGCAGCAGACACAATCCTAAGTAACCTGAAATACTCTTAAAATTTTACTAAACACAAAAATGGTTCCATGTGCTTGTGTTATAAGCAGGAACCTTTGTAAAATCTTAGTAAACATGGAACCTAGCTATGTAAACACAAACACAATCCTAGTAACTTAGCAGGGAGGATTCCACTTGGTGTTGCTGAGCTACCTAATTTAACAATTAAATTATAGTTTTTTATGTTTCACCACTTAAGGTTTTGTTTAATAACTTAATAATATTTTTAGATTTGCGAAATATTCATTTATGAAAAAAAATGTGACTTTTGTTACGGAAAAAAGAAATACAATTCTGGGGACTTATATGAAGAATAAAATTATACTTTTCTATACAACATTGGTTTTCCCTTGTTTTTGCTGATAGCAAATTTTTGTTTTTCGTTTTTCTATGAAAAATTGTGAGGAAAAGTGTGCATAGGAAAAATAATTAAAATAACAATGTATAATTTTTTGGGTGCCTTATAATTGATTAAAAAATTAATTGATTATTATTTTGTAAGAATTACCTTAAATGTGTTAAAAGCACAACATGTACATTCAATGCAAATCCTACAACTTCAACTAAATGTTAGAACTGATTTGGTGGGAAGTTTTGTAGGTCATTTGCATTTGTTTGTCTGTTTCTTTCCGGTTTGTCTATATCTCTCACATGTGGAGGAGGGGTGAGTGTTAGAGAGCAAGATATGAATCTTTTTTTTATTATTCAGTGAATTATTTATGTTTATATACACTTATTGAATTAAGTGTTATTCAATTTCTAATATTTGTACTAGATCTACAATTTTATAACTATTGGTCAATTTATTCCGCTTTCGTTTATAGTAACTTGAGAACATTAAACTGATCTATTATTATTAATTAAGGAGGCATTATTTTCTATAGATTTGAAAATTTAATTCTTTTAATACTACAAATAATGGGAAGCTTGCTAACTTAGTTCCTTCATTATGTAATAGTTTTGGACCTAAAAATGATTACATTCAATGAAAGTTTTTGCAACTTTTCGTTTATGGGTCATTCACAACGGAGAAGACATAAGTCAATGCCATATAATATAATGTGAAGAAGAAAAATAATATAAGTGGTGAAGAAGAAAAATGAAAAGAAAAAAGAAAAAAAAAATGAGATGAAAATCTCTACTTGATTTTGAATTCCACTTTTTACCTAGTATTCTCTTTAAAAAATTAAAGGTAAAGAAGAGAAGGATGAAAAGAAGAAACTTCTTGTAAAAAATAAAAAAAATTAATTTTCTTTTTCTATATTTCCTTCTCAAATATGAGTTAATATAAATATCCTTTGTTGGGTTTAGAATTGGCACTTTCTTCGTCACAAGTAGATAACAGATTATTGATGAAAAAATGAGGATTTACACGGGAAGTCTCTTGAAGCAGTCATAATAAAAGAAGGAATGTAATGTGAGTTGTGTGAGCAGTTAGAAAAAGAGTCAAAACTTGTGTAGGATGTGAGATTAAATTCATTATGTGAAAACCATCACACAAACAGGAACATTCATATTGAATCATTAAGAATCAAAACACTGGATTTGTGGAAGTGTACCTAAATCCATAACAAAATGTTGAAATATTTGAATCTGAGTCTGAAGATTTATGATCTGCCATATCTACACTGGTTTTCTGTCTAATATTTCTCTCTGACAATGGGAATCAGAAGAATTGAAAACATAGTGTGATCTGGGGACCATGACCCCTATTTATAAACAATCGCTACTTTTTTATGAACAAATACAGCCTGTCATTGCAATTTCTATTTTAACCTATCATAAAAATAGAAATTGCACTTGTCTCTACACATTAATGCCCACACTTCATAATATATTAATTAAGGCCCCAAAACTTAAATTAATCACTTTAATTAGCCTAACTTTATTTGATAGCCTATAATTCGCATTTTTTTTTAATATATCAACCCATATATTTGATTTTACTCCAACAATCTCCCACTTAGGCTATATATGTAACTTTATAAACGTGAATTATACTTTGTGAGCTCATGAGTTTTGCTATCAAAACTTTATATATTTTAACAATCTTGTCCATTTACCACACCAATATAGAACCAAAGCGATCACACATATTTCATAATTCAGACCCATCAATGATCACATCTATCAATACAACTAATGACAAAGATCATGTGGATGTGTAGCATGGAAATGGCGTACGTGATCTAACATGCCTATTTTCAACTGGTTCTCCTTAAACCTTAATGAGATCAAACCATACAAAATCAGAGTGAATGAAATTGAATACTTTACTGTAGTAAATAACCTTAAAATCCATAATATCCATAACAAATGTATCTATAAATAAAAGCATCTAAAATACAAACTCCCACTAAAACGACATATCCTGGAGAGAAACCACACCCATATGAGCGGGGGCGGTGTCGAAAGACCTCGGGTGGTAATCCCAAGTCAAGGCTGATCTACAATCACGGAGTCATTCCAATGTGCTCTATCGATATAAGTCCACTATGAACCCTTTCTTTGACAACTAGGAATTTGATGTCTATAAATTTTGACTTCGTTGAACTCCTATTGTTATTGGAATATAGTACTGCTGATTTATTATCACAAAATAACCTAAGTGGTCTTTCAATGCCATCCAAAATACGCAGCCCCGTGACAAAATTTCGCAACCATATTCCATGATCGATGCCTCACAAGTTACAAACTCACCGCCATGGTGGAAGTTACAATAGACTGCTTAACACTCTTCTAAGATATAACACCTCCAGCAAGTAAGTAGATATAGCCTAAAGTAGATTTCATGCTATCTCGGCATTCAACAAAATCGGAGTCAGAATATCCAATGATCTCTAACTGATCCAACTTTCGATAAGTGAGCATGTAGTCTTTTGTTCTCTGTAAGTACCTCGCGACTCGCGTCGCTTATCCAATGATCCTTTCTAGGGATTTCTAAGATTCGCTTCAACATACTGCCCAACAATGTACGCACATTCGGACGCCAGCATATTACCGAAAGCATTACATCGACTTCCTATTTGCCGATGCCATGAACTGTTGTATCTCCTCAAGCTCAAAATTATTCTCGGGGCATTGATTTGTACTAAATTTGTCTCCCCTAGCCATAGGGGTGTCACCTGGTTTGCAATCATGCATGCCAAACCCTTTAAGAATTTTCTCAATATAGCTCTTTTGTGATAAACCAAGTATACCTCGAGAGCAATCCCGGTGTATCTGTATACCTAACACAAAAGAAGAATCACCAAGATCTTTCATCTTAAATTTCTTTGATAGAAATCTCTTGGTTTCATGCAACATGCCTATATTGTTAGTGGCAAGCAATATGTCATCAACAAACAAAACCAAGTAAATATGCTTACTACCACTGAACTTATGGTATATACAATCATCAACCATATTCATCTCAAAACTAGACGAAATAATAACTTGATGAAACTTGTAATACCATTGACGCAGAAGTTTGTTAAGTCCGTGATGATTTCTTAACTTCAGAACCGCTTGTCTCTGTTAATGCATAGACTAAACCACTCAATTTTAACACCTCTACAGAGCTTTACACCCCACGTGGGACCAAAATTTGAGTTAGTTGTTTGAAAATTAGAAAATGGTCTTATGTTATGGAAATTATAAAATGAATTTAGTCTAAGACACTATAAGTGCATAGGTCATACAAGTAGTAAAAATTGGATGCAAGTCCAGATATCATTCCCTCATAGATTGACAAGAATTTTGAAATCAACTACCCTAACTACTCAAGATCCACACTATTTGCACCTCCTTGTAATGGTTTGAAAATTGGAATTTGAAAGACAAGATAATCATATTTTATATTCTCTAATTAAAATAAAATTTGAATTAAAACAAATAAAATAAATCAGACCCGTGAATCATTCTTCCGCTAGAAATGAACACGATACAAGGAACTCATTGTGAACAATTAATTTCGCATTATAATCCATTGATTTTCTCAATCCTGATTTTAGATCGGGATTTGTCAAAGATGCCTGATAATGCAACATGGATTTCTCTATAATTCACTAATTAGAGGTCCCTGCTTCTTTCAAAGACATTGATCTAATTAGTTACTTACATTCAGAACACTCTTTGTAAGATCTGAGTATTTTTCTTTTTCAATACTTCAGAAGACTGCAGATTTCTTTCACCCCAAGTCTGGGTCATTGCAAAATCTCTACAAATTGCTACTGACACTCTCCTTTTAGATTCTATGGATTTTTCTCTCTTTGATTAGACTTCGCCTAACACAGGATCAAGATTTTTCCCTCATATTAAGGTGAAATCTCTTATTATTTAAATTGATAAATAATCCCCTTCAACTTCAATTATGAGTGAATTGGAAATTTATCGAAGTGAACTCTCATAGCTTTTTAGTTCTTCTATAGTAGTCTAATATACCCACAAATTGAATGTTCCAAGCTCTTAGGAATCTCCATCTCTTTATCACTCAGAGGGCCTCCTGGAAATTAGAGCAAGATACAGTCCTTGAAATGGTATTCGATACTACTATTGGGAACAAATCAATTCAAGAACAACATCAATCAAATAAATCCCAAATCCAGGAAATTCCTTCTAATTTATGCAAAAAATACTATAACAATAATGTGTCCATTCAAAGGAAGTCGCATTTTCTAAAAATCGACTACAACCAACGCATGGAGTATTGATCAAGAACGCCCATTGTAACTGCATTAAATCGAAAGAACTAATTCCGTAAATTGTCTGCATTTCATTAATCTCTGCGTAGTAATGAAAAGATATTTAATTATTTGGTCCAAATTCTTCTGCTAATTCATAACGTGATGCCGGTTCGGGATCCGCAAAAAATCAAAGCGATTCTAACTAATCTATTCTAAAAATATGCAAGTAAGTCTTCTTCAATCTCCTAAGGATCTGGGTTCCGGAAGAGCTGCTTCCTCCTGACGCAAAGACACCTATTTATACATTTCCAGCAATTGGGCTTGATTCGAAGGCTTCAAGTGGATTTCCCCAAATTAAATGGCCTAGCTCACTATTCAGGTCGCGACATAAAGGAGCTTGTCGCAACAGAGTTTGTAGTCATGAGCTTGCGAAGTCTGTCGTGACTTCAATTACTTTTCGCAACCTTTGTTTTGTTTTTAGCAGTAGGGAGTCGCAACCTGATGTCTTCTGTCACAACATCGTTCCTTGCAGCTTCTTCATTTGGTTGTTGCAACATGAATTTTTATATGTTCGACCTAAGTTCAACTGTCGCGAGTTATGATTCTTATTATGACAAAATTTTCTCGTTCCTACATTTGTGTCTCACCTCAATTCCATGTCGTGACCTCGTTATCCTTCCCATCAGTTCCTATGTTGCGACCCGCCTAAGGGTGTCGCGACAATACTTTTTGTTACTAAACACTGATTCTAATCACAACTTCCTTTTTATGTTGCGACATCATTTGTTTGTCTTCTGCCTTCATTCAGGTTGTGACTCAAAACTATTAATCTGTTTAGTTCCTTGTCGTGACATGTAATTTGTGTCACGATCAAAGTCGCTTTTCTTTGTCAGACTTTCGTCAGAACCTGCAAGTAGGTCACGACCAAACTATACGTTTTTACCTCCCACCTTGTCGCAACCTCATTTCTCAATTACAACTGTTTTTACTCAATTCAGCTTCTATTTTTGGTCGCGACCTAGAAAGTATGTCGCGACTGGATGGTTGCCCTTCTCACCCTTGCTCTTGTCGCAATTGTTCAAACTTAGTTGCAACATGCCTTAACTGTTCAGCTCATTTTCATGTCGCAACATGAAATCCTTGTCGCGACCTCAACTGGTGTCTTCAGCTTGTATTTTGTCGCAATAGTAATTCCCTTGTGGAGACCTTGCCAATTCATTAAGCAATCATTCCTCGTCGTGACATCAATTATCTATTGCGACTAAAGTTGTCTACTTTCGGTGTCGTGACATACAGAACGATGCCGCGACAAGATCTTTCTTTGCAACCCCTTCTCTATCTTCAAAGAACTTTTTCTCTTGTCACAACAAAATCTTCGCTTTGGCCTAGACTCTTCTTTGCTGCAACCTCGAAGCCTTTGTCACGACCGACGCTTACTTAAGCTATCATTCGTCGGGGACATCATTTTTCTGCCCCAACAAGAGTTGTCTTCTTTCAGTGTCGCGACTTATAGAACGTTGTCGTGAGAAGATCCTTCTTTGAAGCTTTCTCTCTCGCATCCGTCTCGTCGCGCGAACATCCTTCCCGCCCCGCATCAATTCTGTCGCGACGGATTTTCTCATGGCCTCAAATCAAGTTTTACAATCTTCGTTTTCTCTACATATGACAAACGCGGTTGCATCAGTATTTTAGGCTTTTATTTGTCGACTCGCAGCACATCCTAACTCGCCAGTCAGACCGAACCACTGGCCATAGTTCTTCACACGACCTCAAAGTTTGTCGCGACCTAGCTGCCTTGGTCATATTTTTCTAGTTCTTTGCTGTATTTTCCAATTCTACTGTAAAAACCTAAAAGACATAAATTGGGTAAGGGTTCCATATTTCTACATAAAATTCAGCAATTTCCTTTGAACAACAGGTCAGAAAAATGGATTAAAAATAGATGAGTTTTGGACTCATCACGAACCATCTTCTTTGTATCTCCCGACACAAAATTTTCTGGTTGCACCATATAGATTGTTTCATCAATGTCACCATCAACGCAGCCTAACATCCATCTAACGCCTCGCCGCCAAAGCCGCATCACAAGCTACTATTATCGCCCTAAAAGCAGCTCTTTTCGACTTAAAACCGAAGAGAAAGTCTCTTATAATTGATGCCTTATTTTTCGTATAACCTTTTGCAATGACAAGACGAGCCTTTGTATCTCTCCACATCACCTCGAATCCTAGCGTACCATCTATTCAGAACCAAATCGGCTTCACATTTTCAAGAATGACAAAGAGTCCCAAAAGCTCATCGTCTTTCATAATTTTATCTCTCATTCATGGCATAATCCACTTTAGATTTAACTTTCAGGGCTTCCATGGAAGTTGATTGGATCATCTTCCACTGCACCAATGCCAACCTAACATCTTATCCACTTGAACTCAATTTTATTGACTATTAAAAATAACAAAAACCATATAAAAATAAAAATAATCCATTACCAAATTTATCACTTTTAATATTTATATCTTATTTTGTTTCAAAAAAATATTTATATTTTATTTTATTTTTCTCATAAGCCTTTCTTCAGATCTAACTTTGGATATTCTCCTAAAAAAACATTTCCAGCCACAAACAGAACTGTGATCCACCCCACAGTTCATGATATTTAAAAAGATGTAATAAAGAAACAAAAAGGAAGACAACAAACATTTCTTTAAGGATTGAGATTCCCATTAAAGAAAGAAAATAAGAAGTGTGGGACCTTTCAGCTTCAGCACTTTCTTGCCCACAAATTTAGAAATATTGTTCTTTTATTTTCTTTTTTACACAGGGTTGCATCCTGCCGAAATTAGCGTTATCCAATTTCGTTTTCAATTTTTTTTTTTTTTGGCTTTTTGTATAATCATAATTTTTTAAAATAAAAGAAAATATGAAACACTACTTGAAATAGTAACCAATTTTTAAACTCACATCATTAAGAGTAAACAAATTAATGTTTTCTTCTAAATTAATCAATAATAGCTTCAATGTTTCTATAATGCAATTGTTTTTTATGATGTGGCTTTTACTGCCTTACGATCCCTTCTAACACAAGATTATGATTAATTTGTACACAGATCGTTAAAAGACTTTTTCCTACACAGAACGATCTATTCAAACACCTCACGATCTACCAAAAATATAAAGATAAAATGACGGAGGGCTAAACTCAACGCCCAAAAAAGAAACAAAAGAAAAAATCTTGCTTCACTTTACTATTTTTTACAAAACAACCTTGAACACTTTTTAGTAAGAAATATCATTTTTTTTAGTGGTTTCTCAGCACCTTCATTTCACCACATAAAATTGACAATGGATTTTAAAATAATTGCCTGTAAAACACCACGCATGGAATCTCTCAAAGCTTATGGAAATATCATGGAACCAAATCATTCTTTTAATTTTGCAAAATATTTTTGGTATTTGTCCTTTTAATCCAATTTCTCCTAATTTTTTCTTCCATTTCTGTTAATTAAGGCCTATTCGGTTCCTGTTTTTGAAAACTGCTTAACAGTTTTTGAAACCACTAATAACACCAAAAGGTATTCTTTGAAAAACTCTTCTTTATTTTTAAAATTTTGTGGTTTTTACATTTTTCAGAAAAAGAAAAAAACAAATCCTAAACCAAACATGTTTTTACTGTTTTTTTTTTATTTTCCTTATTTTCAAAAACAATAAACAAACATCCCCTTAATTTATAGACACTATAAAATAGTTGCATGTCATTTTGTATCTATATATATAAACTGGTGTAGTCCGCTTCTGAAGCTAGCTAGCTACACAGCCATGGCTTCTTCTTCTTCTCCATATCCTTCTTCCCTTCTTCTCTCTCTCTTTACTCTCTTCTCTATCCTTTTCTGGGCATTTTCTTCCGAAGAAATTGAAAACACACCTCTCACAATCACCCTCCCTCTAACCCCAATATTTGAAAGAGAACCATCCACAGATCCCATGGTGTTTCTCCAACAACTTGCCTCAGCATCCAAGTCCAGAGCCCATCTCTTGAAATATGGTAAAACCAGCCATCCTTTGAAAACCCCTCTTTATCCTATGGAATACGGGGGTCACACCATCCCTCTTAGCTTCGGTACTCCTCCACAGAAACTCTCTTACCTGGTAGACACAGGAAGTACTGTCGTATGGGCCCCATGTACTGCTCACTACAAATGCATCAACTGTACTATTTCAGCCAAAGACGTCCCCTTCTTCGAGCCTCAACTTTCGACGTCTCTTACAAATTTGAGCTGCAAAAACCCCATATGTAACACCGGGTGCCTCCGCTGCAAGGCCAATTCCACAAACTGCCCTAAAGTTTGCGCATACTATCTTCAGTACGGCACTGGGGCAGCGGTTGGATACTATCTATTAAAAGACCTCCACTTTCCCGGGAAATCAATCCATAATTTCATCGTCGGATGTACAGTAACCGGTCTCCGTGAGAGCTACACTGACGCAATGGCGGGTTCGGTCAAATTAACGTTCTCGCTACGGTCCAGATGAAAGTGAAGAAGTTTGCATACTGTCTCAATTCCCACTACTTCGATAACACCCGAAACAGCAGAATATTGATTTTCGACTACAGAGATGGAGACACTAAAGGACTTTCCTACACTCCCTTCCTCAAGAACCCTCCTGACTGGCCAGATTACTATTACTTGAACGTCAAAAATCTGAAGCTCGGAAACAAAATCCTCCCCATTCCAAGAAAGTATCTAGCTCCGGGATCCAACGCCACCGGCGGCCTCATCATAGATTCCGGTTTCTCGTACGGATACATGGCAGGAGCTGTTTATAAGATAGTGACCAATGAGTTGAAGAAGCAGATGTCCAAATACAGGAGATCACATGCAGCAGAAGAGGAGATTGGTCTTGGACCTTGTTATAATTTCACAGGCAGGAAAATAGAAATCCCAGACTTGATTTACCATTTTTCAGGTGGGGCAACAATGGTGGTGCCAGGAAACACATTTGTATTTTGATACTGACGACAGGAATCGGTTGTTTCCTGTCGATACTGATGCCGCAAGACTTGGAATTCACCCAGACCTTATTATTCTGCAATTATATAAGTGAATCAATATATCGAGTATGACCTTAAAAATAACCGTTTTGGTTTTTCGACAACAAAAATGCTATACAGGTATGGTAATATGCTATATTTATGAGTTGGTAAGGCTGTGTTTATGATCTAGTGTCTGAATAAAAAAGAAGCCTATTAAATAAAAAAATTTAGACGGTTTTTTTAATCTTCTTTTTCTTTTCTTATAACTATAAAATATACACAATTTTTGGAATTGCGCATCGCTACTGCGATCAGATTGTCAGGCTATATCCAACCCGAAGGCCCGTGCGTGATTATCATAAAAGCAAAAGTTAGAAAAAATAGGGATATGTTGTGACAACATAAGGGTTAAGCCGTTATGGTTTATTCTCTATTCCATTGTACTTTGTAATTTCTCTTGGATTCATAGTGAAGCTTTCTTTGTTTGTAATTTCTCTTGCAAAAGTTTTCAATTAAATATGGTGTTTTTCTTTGTTTCATATTTCATTATTATGCCATTGATTTCAACCATTCATAGCATAATTTTTTACTCTTGATTTCCTAAATTTAGTAGAAAATTTTAAAATATACTATTTAAAAAAATTATTCTCAAAATGTGAAATGACACTCATAAGTCATAACTCATCCTTGTCATATTGATCTTTAGTAAATTAATAAAATTAGCATCTTGTTTGAACAAATATTAAAAAAATTATTGCAACTTAAAGACAGATCATTGATAAATCATTTATAAAAAATAGATAGTTATTATATAATTAATGAGAAAAATAGTTATTATTTTCCATTTTTCTCAAGAAAATAGGAAATAAATAATAATAATTTGTTCTAAAAGTTTATTTGGTTTCATTATCTTTGGCAAATTTTATGGAAATACAAGGCCTCAATTAATTAGTAATATTTTCTCACTAAATCTTTTAAAATTAGAGAAAATTTACAAAATATTGTAAATCAAACATTTATGTGAGTGGTGAATGGCCACATTCACATTCATGTATCCCATTAATCATATTCACATCATGAATGTATCTTCATTTATGATTTCCATATCTCACCATTAAGATGAGTTAATGGAACCATCCCTTATAAGCCTATAAAAGGCCCTCTATCCTACCCATAATGACATCCCGAGATTTATCTCTCTTTCTCTATATATCTCTATCTCCCACTCTCTCTCTTCTTTTTTTCAATTCTTCTCTCTTTCATATTTAAGAGAATAATATATTTCTCTTTCACTTTAAGTTTGCATATTATAGCATATTTTACAACACGTTATCAGCACATGATTGCTCTTAAGGTAATTCCCTAATCCTAGCTTGAAGTTATTTCGATTTTGCATATTTATAATTATACTTGGTTTTGCTTATAAGCCAAAATCTATATTGCTATTTATCGAAATCAATTCTAAAGCTATATCATATATCAAAGATTGTTGACAATATCAAATATCACAAAAGTTGAGTTTGTGGCACTTGATATTACCGGAAAGAATTACCTATCTTGAATCCTGGATGCCCAAATACATCTTAATGCAATTAATTTTGGAGCTACCATCAATGAAGGAAATCAAGCATCCCTATAGGATTGCACAAAAACATTGATTTTCCTTCAACACCATCTCCATGAGGATTTAAAAAGTGAATATCATACAATAAAGGACCCTCTCACTCTAAAGAATGAGTTGAAGGGGAGATATGACCACTAGAAAACTATGATTCTCCCAAAAGCTAGATATGACTGGATGCACTTGAGGTTGCAAGATTTTAAAACAATAAATGAATATAACTCTACATTGTTAAAAATCAGCTCCCAATTGAAGCTGTGCTGAGAGAAAGTCATAGAAGAAGATGTGATAAAAAAAAACACTCACCACATTTCATGCTTCGAATGTGCTCCTACAACAACAGTATCGAGAGTGTAGATTTACAAAATACTCTTGTTGCTGAGCAAAATAATGATCTTTTGATGAGAAATCCACAATCTCATCTAACTGTATTCAAACTATTCCCTAAAGTGAATGTGATATCGTACCAAACCTGTGAACGTAGGCAAGGACGTGGTCACGGTCATGGTCGTGGAAGGAATTTCTGATACCATGAAACTCATGTTACTAATCATTCAAATTCCTAGAAAAGGAAAACATCATGGAACCACTAGAAGTGGAATAGTACCAAGGTAAAACAAGAAAATGGGAAGTATTTACAAAATACACCTTCCAAGGTCCATGAAAATAATTGTCATAGATGTGGTATGAAAGGGCATTGTCACTAAGATTTGTTGTACTTCAAACATTTGGTCGACTTCTACCAAAGAATCGTTAAAAGGGAAAAGAGATAGAATGAATGTATTGATGGAAATGGATCTATGACTTAACGTACTATGATATCGATTTCTTTGGAGGCCGTAATGAAAAAAACGAATTATGTGATAAATGATGAAAATACTTCTATTGAATGATGTTTCTTTTATCAAAATTAAATAAAATATTATTTGTTATTACATCCATTACATTGTTATTTATACTTTTTATTAGTTGTAAATGAAATCATTGTGCTATTGATCTCAAAATGAATTAGGGTGATGTATGTCTTGCTGACTATGCAATCACACACACAATTCTTCAAGATAAAAGATACTTTCTATATTTTACATTAACAAATGCCAATATAAGTACCAAATCTGCTATTGCAAACTTAATTGAAGACTTTGGAAGAGAAAACATAATGTTACCAAATGGAACTAGGTTCCATAACAATGATGCATTATATTCTAGAAAATCTACATGTAATTTTTCTAAATTAAAGATATTCGTAAACGGGATATCATATTAAAAATATTTAACGGTTTAATACAAAATGTCTTTACATTACCTGTATTGTTTCTTGCAAAAAACTTATAATGAAAAAACTCTCAACTTTCTCCTTTAGGTTATATCATACAAATATAAAGTCTATCGAGTCATATGTTTTCGTGAACCAAAGTTCAATAACCCAAAACTTTTATTCTTTGGCATGACAGACTAGGTCACCCTAGTTCTTCAATGATACGAAGAATCATAGAACACTCACATGAGCATCCACTAAAGAACCAAAAGATTGTTTTACATATTGAATACTCATGTGCTGCTTGCTCACAAGGTAAATTGATAGTCAGACCATCCTTTAACAAAGTCACATTTGAGTCACCAGTTTTCTTAGAAAGAATACATGGGGATATATGTGGACCAATTCACCCAACTTGTGGACCTTTATGTTCTTTCATGGTCTTAATAGATGCCTATACTAGGTGGTCACATGTTTGTCTTCTTTCGACAAGAAATGTTGCCTTTGCTAGATTTCTTGCACAAATGATCAAATTATGAGCCCAATTTCCTAATTATCAAATCAAGACTATCAGACTTGACAACGCCGAGGAGTTTACATCCCAAACTTTTACTGACTATCGCACGCCGGGCTTGAATAAACAGCAAGACTTATCAAGCTCACACTCACACCCAAAATGGTTTAGTAGAGTCCCTCATCAAACGTCTTTAATTAATAACTTGACCACTACTAAGGAAAATCAAATTACCACCTTCTGCATGGGGACATGCTATTATGCATGTTGCAAGCTTGGTTCGTATTCAACCAACAACTTACCATGAATAATCCTCTTCACAACTTGTACTTGGTAAACAACTAAATATTTCCCATTTATGGTCTCTGCTGTGCAATTTATGTACCAATTGCACCTACACAACGCACTATAATGGGTCCCTAACGAACATTATGAATTTATATAGGTTTTGATTCTTTGTCTATCATAAGATATCTTGAACCTTTAATAGGACATGTTTTTACAGTCTGCTTTACGGATTGTCATTTTAATGAGAGTGTATTCCCACAATTAGGGGGAGAAAAGTTGGTTCTAGAAGATCGATGAGAAATTACTTGGAATGCATCTATAATGTCTTATTTTGATCCTTGTACAAATCAATATGAACTGAAAGTTCAAATGATCTTTCATTTGCAAAATCTTGCAAATCAATTACCATATTCTTTTATTGAAACAAAGAAAGTGACAAAGTCACATATCCCAGCACGTATTGATGTCCCTAAAGGACAGTTAGTAAATGAGTCTAAAATACATCTTAAGCATGGAAGACCTATCGGCTCAAAAGACATAACTCCCCGAAGAGAAGAAAGCAAAGAAAAATTGGTGCCCCTAAAGATGCAAATATAAAACAAAAGACCCTAACAAAGGTAAATAGTGAACAAGAAGCCCCTGTAGAAACATACATTGAACAAGAGACCCCTGATAAGGTTCAAGATAAAGAAATAGCCTCTAAAGATGCACAAGAACCTGAAAATTATTTCATTAAATTTTTATATTTTTTGTCAAGTATTTTTTCCATTATTTCAATTCAATTCAAACCCAAGTAATCTTGTCATATGTAGTAAGATCAATTTTCCCTTTAATTGATAATTTTCTTTTAATTTTAATTAAAGAAGGGCTATAATGTAGAGCTTACATTTTGGTAAAGGTAGGAGAATCAATTGATTTCTTTTTGAGTAGCTAGTTAATTATTTCTTTTAATTTTATATTACGATATAAAAATTAGTGAACCATTATTGAATTCCAAATAAGGACGAAAAAAGATTGGCAAATTTCTGTGTTGTCTAATGTATAATCTTTTCCCTTTTTCACAATCTATATGACATTGAAGTAGGAAACGAAAAAACAATTGATACCATTTGATGGAAATATAAGTATATTGAATCATGCTGTATTGAATTGAAACAATTGAATCCAAACGGTTAGTCATTCAACTTAGTGTCAGATAACAACATAAAATTAAGTTATAATACAAAAGAGAGAAAAAAAAGAATAAATTTTAAAGCTCATACTCTAGATAAAAAGTTAATCTTTTAATTGGTCCGTTCATATACATACTTCAAATAAGACTCAATTTATAATCTCCTCTTTTTCGGTATGTAGTAATATAATTAGTTAATTGATTTAGGCCCTAGTTGGTCCATTCATATAACCAGTCACTAGGGCAGAGGATGGATACTATCTATTAGAAGACCTCAACTTTCCCGAGAAAATAATTCATAATTTCATCGTCGGATGTACGACAATCGGTCTCCGCGAGACTTACACTGATGCAATGGCGGGGTTCGTCGGGCCAATGTTCGCGTCGTCCAGATGAGAGTGAAGAAGTTTGCTTACTGTCTCAACTCCCATTATTTTGATAACATCAGAAACAGTAGCAGATTGATTTTCGACTACAGAGACGGAGACACTAAAGGACTTTCCTACACTCCCTTCCTAAAGAACCCTCCTGACTCCCCGGATTACTATTACTTGAACGTCAAAAATCTGATGATCGGAAACAAGATCCTCCCCATTCCATGCAAGTATCTAGTTCTGGGATCCAATGCCGCCGGCGGTCTCATCATAGATTCTGGTTTCTCATACGGATACATGGCAGGACCTGTTCATAAGATAGTGACGAATGGGTTGAAGAAGCAGATGCTCAAATACAGGAGATCACATGCAGCAGAAGAGGAGTATGGTCTTCTCTTCTGGACCGGTTACATGAAATTTGAAAAATTTTGTTTCAGGGATTCTGGATTTTATCTTCTTGATATTATGATTTAATTATTTATTTATTTATTTTTCTAGATAATATGTAAGGAGATGTGATCACAACTTAAGGATCACTAATTTTTCTGTCTACCATTAATTTTGGTAATTTTGGATGTTATGCTAGAGTAACATTTGATTAATTTACTGATTGTCACAGCATTCTTAATTATGATAATGTTAAGTGACAAAATGTAATTTAATTATAGTCACATTAAGTTAATAACATCAATGTTTGTAAATAAATATTAAATTGATAATTTTACCCAACATGGTAATTATTATTTTTATATATATTTATATCCATTTACCCTTTACCATTGGTCATGTCAAAGAAAACTAACCCTAAAACCCCTAGAGGAAAGGATCACCCACCTTCCACAAAAGAAAAATAAATAAATAAAATTAAGAAAATAAAAAAGGAAAATCTAATCAAATAAAATCAAAATAAAGTAAAATAAAATAAATAAATAAAGAATTGGAACCCAAATTTGGGGCTTACAAACATGCCCATCTTCGATAGAGTTTGCGAATGTAGTAAGCAAGAACAATGTAGCGGCGACCGTGAAAAGCGAGCAACGTAAGAAACTCTATCGAAGAACAAAGAAAACCCCAAAAGTGTCCACAAAGGACATGACCTTGCTCGAATCGAGACGACCTAAGAGGCTCTAAAAACTTTAAAAGCAAACAACAAAAAAAGAAAAAGTCTAAGATGTCAATAAAGTCACAAAACAAGTCCAAACCTCCCCTAAATGGCCTCCTAAGGTGGTAAAAGAATTGGTGTCGGATTCAAGTGATAGTTGGACCACCAAGGAGGAAGAGAATGTGCACACAAGGAGAAATCTATAAGCTCAATATAGGGACACCAAGGAATAAGATCAGATAACTGCACCAAATTCAAGGTGAGCTTAAACCATAGAGAAACTATGAGCCGGGAGAGACCACAAAAACCTTTAAGTTATACCACACTTAAATTAATCCATATATGAGCCAGGAGAGACCGCAAAAACGATAAAGTTCTACCACATAACATAGTTGCATTTCTACGACTCGAAATCGAGACCACTGGTTAACCTCTACCACCTAGACTAATCCCCATACGAGTCTTATAGTAAGTATTATATAATCAGTAATCTCAACCTCTTCCTTTACTAAAATCTACTTACTCCCGAAATGCACTTATTTTAATATTACAATCTGCCTGCAAAAAAAGATCTTATTTAGGCATATGTAGGGTGAAGTTAAGTTGCTTTAGAAAGTTTCTAAATAGAGGTTGAATTTATATAAACTATAATCAAATTATGTATGCAGATTGTATAATGACTCATGAATTCGGTGACCTATGTCCGACGTGTATCATGATTCATGAGACCCCTTATTCCACACAAGGATGTAAGAACACTCAAAAAGTAATACAAGATTTATGGGACCTAATTAATTAGCTTACCAACATAAATGATGAAATGAGGAAGAAATCCACTGGATGGAAGACTATGGGTATGTTTGGTTTATGATTTTGAAAATTGTTCTTGAGAACAGTTTTTGAAAACTGTGCTTAGTTCTTTAAATTTAGTGTTTTTTTATATTTTTCAGAAAAAAAACAAACTAGAAACCAATCATGTTTTCTTTGTTCATTGTTTTCCTTATTTTTTAATAACAGAAAACAGTATAAAAAAACAAAAACCAAATCTGTTGGGTTCTTATTTTTTAAAACTGTTCTTGAGAGCAGTTTTGAAAACACAAAGAACGCTAAAAAAGTGTCCTCTGAAAACCCTTCTTTGTTATTTAAATTTAGTGTTTTTGTTTTTAGAAAAATAACAAACCGAAAACCAAACATGTTTTCTCTTCTTTTTTTTTTTTTTATCTTATTCTCCTTGTTTTAGAAAATAAAACAATTTTCAAAATCAGTAAACAACCTAAAAAGACCCTATCTATTTAATATTGGTGACGACAAATAGGAAAAAGACCTCCACCCACTCATCGTCTTGATGTCCTATGATCGTTGGACAATAAACTCTTGCAACCATTGCACTACAAGAAAATTGGGATATGGTAGTGTATTTTTAGCAAGGGTAAAAAAATTTCATGACTAAAAAATTACATATAGACGCAATTATCTAATTCATGCGGTCGAAGGAATTTCTAGACAACATGTAGCCAAGGAAATTAATAGCCCATTGTTGTATTGTGACCCAATAGACATGTATACTGCTGACCGCCACTATATCTTAAGTATATACTCTCTCAACCATCCGTATGGTCGAGATCAACCACAAACTGTAGCTATAAACCTTCCTTATGGTCGAGGTCAACCACAAATTGCGGCTATAAACTATGCCAAATTTCTAAACAATTGAAGAGCCTATAGCCGCAGTTTATGAAGTGGCATCGTCTATAGGATTTCTCCACACCACCTATGGTCATGCCATGCCGCGGTTGTCTTCATCTGTAACAATATTGTATAACTGCATTATGTACTACTTTTAGCTAGGGTCAGTGACCGTGGGTAACGGCTTTCTTTCTTGTAGTGTTGACTTTTGCAGATAATTAGTCAAAAACTATTAACTATATGAAGTTAATATTGATTCAAGCAATGTGGGAACGTGTATGCTATGATGTGAGGATGATGATTCCCTCTCGTGCCAGCTTTGGCAGTCGAATGTAATTATCATGTTTTTTACTCCAGTACAAGAAAAAAGTTAATCAATGATGCATTTATTGCATGGAAGAGTTACAATGACACTTTCCTAAAGTGTCATGGAGCAAGCCGACATCGTATATGTTTAATAACAATGACACCTGGTAAAAGCATCATCTTTTGTGAATAAAACATTGACACTCATTTGAAGCTTCATTTTCTACTCATCATATTTCAACCTAATTGCTTTACTATGACACTTTTATGAGCATCATTGATTTTTTTTATATGTTCTTGTGTTAGAACCTTGACACTTTTTACAAGTGTCATCATCTTTCTTACATTAATTTAATTTGTTATAAACCCTAATATAACATCTCATAGTTATTGAAATTTTGCACATAAATCAAAGTCATATAGATAAGAAAAATATTTCTACATATATTTAAATTGATCCAAGTTTAGATTTTTATAAATTCCCAACAAGTTTTCATAGATTCTATGAGTAGGAATACAAAATGTTCTTTGACTAATAGTGTGACGCCCCTATCCCAGGGGTCCCGTTGACAACCCATCAACTTGCATAAACCTGTAAATATCGAGTGTCTTGATATCACACTCATTTGTCTCATATATTGAGACCCATTCCTGCATATTTAATTCACAAATATACAAAAATATAGGATATACTATTTAACCAACAATCCATTTAATAGTCCTTTTATACAACAAAAAGGTATACATGTTTTGGTTATGCTCGAATATAATACAAGACAAAAACAAAACAAAACAAAGCCCGCATCCGGCTCTCATCCCTCATGTGGTCCTATATGGTGTCGACACCGCACCGACCTATACCGAAAGAGGTCCCACGACGTAAGTGAGCAAAGCCTAGTATACTGACTCCTGCCGCGGCTACTTCCCATCTAAGTGCACATGCAATGGTCGCACAACAAACACACATCCGGCAAAATGTCTACATGAATGTCATATGTCATGCATGAAATGTCATCGTAATTTATCATTTTGATCAATTTATTACATCCGTGAGTCTCAACCTTGACTTGTTCCATTTTTCCGAGCTCACGCCCCATTCACCAACACCGATGAATACTCAATACCACGCACCAACACCCGACTTGACGCAATGTGACCATGCATATGAAATACATGATGCCAATGCATTTTCCTTCATGTTACATGTATATATGAGTGCTACATGAATCATTAATACACCATGGACAATTATAATTTTACATATAATTTACATCCATGAAATCCATGTTAATACATCAAGAAAGTATATATTAACATGATTTTGACACACAACAACATGTTATTTAATATTTTATAACAATAACATACAAAATGGCCCAAATCTCAGACTCACATAAAACAGGGCACATCTTAGTCCTTCACTGTCACACACCATCGTGGATACCAAACACACCCATAAAACTCAAGACATTAGTCCCGAGATCAAAACTAAACTCTATCCAAATTGATCGAAACAGCCCCAAAAAATCATTTTCGAACTGTTTGAAAATAGTCCCGAAATTTCAACTTGAACTGTCCGAAAGCAGTCCCGAAATTCAGCCTGGACTGTTCGAAAACAGTCCCAAAAATTCCAAAAAATTCTTAAAAATTCCTAAACTCAGTCCAAAAAATTTAGGATTGAAATTTACGGCCTCTAAGAAAACCCCAAGCCGTTAAATGGCCTTTAGGCTAGAAATAACACAAGTAGGAAAATTCCCTACCTCATGGAGTTTGACGAAACTCCAAGATTTTAGTACTCCACGCTACAGAGTTTCTCGATGCGAGGACCGACTTTTGCTTCTTTGCTCCTGACGAAACCTATGGTCCGAGCTTCAGAGATCTTAGAGTAGAAGATGAAAACTCCCTTTTTATTTTCACTTCTCTCTCAGACGCCTTACTCATTTGTTTTTCCTTCCCTTTTTTTTTTTTCTTTCTTTTCTTTCCTTTTCTTATCCGAATTCCTCTTTTTGCTCCACTTTCATTTCTCTTTAATTTTTTTTGTTTTTTTTTTGTTTTTCTTTCTTTTCCTTTTTTTTCCTCTATCCCATTTGAGGGCCCCACCTTCCACCTTCCTTCATCCTCAACTTGACACATGGCTCAACATGAGCCATTCATCCTAGTGTTATGTGTCCCATGCATTAAGTGTCACTCGACACCCGATGCCTCGAAAAACATTAAATTCCGACTGTCTCGAAATTCGACGGGGTAACTAGATTTCGTGAGACGAATTCAACGATGAAGTCCATTTCATCATCCGAGATCTAGAAAATTTTTGATTTTCAACCGAAATTACCGTTTTACCATTTTTCAGAAAAATTGAATTTTTCCCAAGTTTTACATTCTTCCCCCCTTAACAAAATTTCGTTCCTGAAATTCACACATACTAGCACACACAAACACAATATATCTCCCGTGGAACATGTTAGAACACAAAAACAATCAATGCACACAATGTCGTGTTCTACACCCATGCCCACTAATCCTAGGTATTTGTATACCTAACTCTCGATACTCAGTTATGACAAGCCAATATCCGAAAACACTGCTGGATACCCCCACCCAAGCTCTTAGGTAATCGTTAACCTAAGCTCTGATTCCAAGATGTGACGCTGGTATCAATTTCACCACAATAGCCATGGCCTAAATCCATGTCCCTTAAGCCTTAGATAGTCGTATACCTATGCTCTGATACCATGCTGTGACAAGCTGGTATTAGGACTATGCCCATCAGCCCGGTAATCGCGAACCCAAGTCGATACTGCTTCGTGGCACCTCAAACTGGGGTCCCGTGACAACCTTTTTAACCTACTGCATTCCTATGGATTTCGGGTGACCCGATACCACACTGTTGTGTCCCATTTGTCGAGATCCATATTTTTAAAAAAATCGGGCAAAGTCTCCTTTGTTCGGGGAGCTCTACCCAACATACAACCAGTATAACAATAACCCATCCAGGGTCTCTCGATTTTGGACGTGGTCCCATTTTCGAGCTCACCACACATTCACTAAGAATGGTGAATAACAGTACCATGCACCCACACCCGACTCGACGCGATGTGACCGTGCATATGAAATGCAAATATACCATTTCATGCTATGTCATGTTACATGCACAATAAGAGCTACATTAAACATTTATAAATCTCGGATAATTATATTTTCTACATATAATTTCCATTTATCACAATTTCCATGTTAATACATCAAGCAAGTATATATTAACATGATTTTTACTCACAACAACATGTTATTTAATATTTTACAACAATAACACACAAAATGGACCAAATCTCAAACCCACATAAAACAAGGCACATCTTGGTCCCTTCACGGTTTGTCACCAAATTACTGTGATACCAAAACACACCACAAAACCCGAAGACATCAGTCCCGGGATCAAAACCAAACCTCTATCTATTCCGAGACAGCCTGAAAACAGTCCCAAAAATCATGTCCGGACTGTTTGAAAACAATCCCAAAATTTTCAACTCCAACCGGTTCGAAAAACACCCCGACTGGGCCCTGACCGGCTTGAAAACAATCCAAAATTCCTAAGAATCTGCACACTCTACCAAAAAAAAAAAAAAAAAAAAATTTAGGGCTGAAATTTAAGGCCTCTCATGGCCTCTAAGAAAACCCTAAGCCATGAAATGACCTTTAGGCTAGAAATAACACAAGTAGGAAAATTTCCTACCTTATGGGGTTTGACGAAACTCCAAGATTTTGGTACCCATGCGTGGACCGACTTTGCCTTTTGCTCCAACGAAAACCTACGGTTCGATTTCCGTAGATCTTAGAGAGAAGATGAAAACCCCTTTTTATTTTCTCTCTCCCTCTCTCTCTCGCACGCCCTCTGTTTGTTTTTCCTTCTCCCTATTTTTTTTTCTTTCTTTTCTTTCCTTTTCTTATCTGAATTCCTCTTTTTTCTCCCACTTTCATTTCTCTTTAATTTTTTTTTCTTTCTTTACCTTTTTATTTTTTATTTTTTTCTTTCTTTACCTTTTTTTTTGTTTTTCTTTCTTTACCTTTTTTTTTCTCTATCCCATTTCAGGGCCCCACCTTCCACCTTCCTTCCTCCTCAACTTGACACATGGCTCAACATGAGCCATTCATCATAGTGCCATGTGTCCCATGCATTAAGTGTCACCCGACACCCGATGCTTCGAAAAACATGAATTCCGATCGCCTCGTTATCTCGACAAAGTAAGAATCTCGTATTTCGCAGATTTAATCCAAACGATGAAGTCTGTTTCATCATCCGAGATCTAGAAAATTTTTTGTTTTCAACCGAAATTACCGTTTTACCCTTTTTCAGAAAAATTGAAACTTTCCCGAGTTCTACAAATAGGTGGTGAAATATCTTCTTATGGGAGAGTGCGTCAAGTCCATCAAAGTAGCCACATGAGGCCTTCTACTTCTGTTCAAAGATTTAAATAAAGTTAGTTCAATGAATACATTTATTACTTAGAAGAAGTTTGATGTTTTCATGAATCATCATTTTAATTAAATACATGAGAGGAAAGATGATAACCTCTAAAAAGGGCATTAGATAGAGCATAAAAGGTCCTAAAATATGGCCTTTGAATAAATTAACAAAAATCCATACAACACTTTGCATCAAGAAAAAACACTAAAATACTTAATCCAAAGCTTCAAAATAAAAATTACCAGATAATCAATTATAATCTAACAATAAAGTAAAAAATGGAATAATAAAATGAAAGGGCTTAATCACTACTAAACAGTGCAAACTCTATCACGGTAGCAACATGAACAACTATTTATGGTACTAGCATACATATACCACTAGAGTAACCTAAATTTCTATTAAATTTTAACAAATCCTTTGTCTTAGTAGCACACAAGTGTCTCTAGACATAATTTCAATAAATTTTTTTTATCAAAATAAACAACTAAAAAAAATTCAAGTAGAGCATGGATGTAGAGAATCTCTTCATAAAGATGCTAGTTTCTTCTTTGTGGAGGATCGATGAACATAATCTGCCTCTCTATTGCAATCTTTTTTTTTTCTTTTTTTCCTTCTTCACATATTATGACGAGGGAAGTCCTACAAGTCAAATCCAACAATTTTGTTTCATGACTTGATGCAGGCAAAATAATGTCCACTTCATATATATCAACAATATTACTAGCTAGTGTTGTCTTCCTCCTATATCTCTCTTATGAGGAACAAAAACAAATGATATCTGGAAGCCAAATACTCCTTGGAAGAGAGGAAGAAAAATGATTCACCCCGGGCATGAACTCAATAATCAAACATCTACCATCGTGTAAAGTAATAGACAAAGTTTTGAGGATCACAACACTCATCTTCCAAAGCCTACCGCTGTCTCTCTCTCTCTCTCTCTCTCTCTCTCTCTCTTTCTCATGCTCACTCAAATAATAGATTGTCAAATGAGTCCCTTTTTACGTGACTCAATGCTTCTCTTCTTGTCATTCAATTTGCCTATATTGTAGCATAATGTTTTCATTTAAACTAGTGTTGTACAATTTTCAAATAGAAAAATATTTGCAAGTAGTAAACTATGGAGTAGCAAATGAAGTGTTGGAAAATGTGAAATACAGTGCATCTAAGTTGTTTGGACTCCCATTGGAAGAGAAACAAATATGCAATGCCCTCATAGTATATTTTATTTAACTAATCATTAATTGAGAGTGGGCACTTGAAAGTGTTTTACTTTCATGACTAATATGTTACCACAATATTTTTTTATTGTATCTTGGATAAGATGAAATATGTTTTAAGTACAACAAAGTATAATTTGATGATATTTTCAATAATCATTAACTTTTAGAAAAGGGTGCTATGAATTTGAAAGAAAATAAATGAAATAGTTTGCACTCATCCTCTATGCCAAAAAAGGTTTAAAAGTTAGGTATGGCTTTTTGCTGAATGCCCATAACACGGTGGAGGGGGGAGCCTACAAAAGGAAAAAACTTTCATCTTTACACTTAGAACTATAGGAGTCATCATTGATAGTATTATAGTCAATCCCTTGAGAGAATGTCACTCATAACCCTCACGACCATGTAGGACATATTTTCCAATGGAGTAGCCAATCTTTGGCTAAAATGTCAAAAGTGGACGAAAAATTTAAAAATATTTGGGAAAACATAAAGCATCTATGGATATTTTGCTATTGTCATCCACTACTATGAGTACCATGATCCTTAAGATCCACTACGGGCCCGAGGCCCATATGGCCTGTGTTACGAAACGACCCGATTCCACTTAAACCAAGCAGACACTTCCCCGACGGAAGAGTCTTAAGAGACCGCTTGGGAAAGCAAATTCAAACTTTTCCAAGGCTTGCCCAGAAGGCAAATCTCGTCAACTTTCTCCTAGCTGGACCATCCCACGCCATATGGGAAGTCACAGAATACACCTGTGGTTTTAAAACCCGCAGTGCGATATTATCGACTTTCTGTACCTTCCAAATCCCTTACCCCTCGGAGAGATAATCATGGATAAGGGAAGGATAGTCCCAGATTTCCGCCCTTAAATTAGGAGATAAAATCCTACTTCGAGAATGAAGGAGAGGATTTCCTCCCTTAAATTAGAAGATAAAATCCTACTCCGAGAAGGAAGGAGAGGATTTCATCCCTTAAATTAGGCAATAAAATCCTACTTCGAGAAGGAAGGAGAGGATTTCACCGACATAACCCTATAAATCAGGAAGATCCCCAACTGGGGGAGGTAAGTAATCCCAACTAGGCCTATTCTCTTCTCCCTTTCCTTTTTTTTTTTTTTTTTTTTGCTCACTTAATCATCGGAGAGGTGGCCGGCCCACCGTCGCCGGATCGCCCCTTTTCTATAGGTTTACATCGCGCCACTGATGCTCAAGAAGTCAGATAATCGAGGTTCACATTGCGCTGTTGATGCTTAGGGAGTCTAACAATCAAGGCCCTTACAATTTGACATTCAGGGGATCCGACGTTCAAAGTCCTAATAATTGGCCCCGTCTGTGGGAAGCGAATAAAAAGTCTCATCTACGGGCTGCTAGGACTTGGCTTCAATGATTCTCTAGCAGTCCCCCATTACCTAGAACTATTTCGACTCCCCCTTCTGCATTTGATCTAGCCGAAACAACCACAATGTCGAGCAATTCGATGAGTCAAACACTTGAAGACCAGTTTCTCCACTGGCATCGGGAGATGGAGAGGAAGCAAGAGGAGCAAGCAAGATAGATGCAAGAGTTACAAGGACACACTAAACGCTTGCAACGCGAGAATGACCAGTTGTGAGCCCAAGTAGAAAAAAGCTGCAAACTTGGAAGGGATGTACGAGATGACACTCATGCTAAACATCCAATCGCTCGTTAGAAAGGAAAAGAGCCCATTATTTTCGACGACGACGATGCCCTAGCAAATGATGAATTGCTCTTCTCCGCAGCCTCTAGGAAGGAATGCTTGAGGTAGCATAAGGGCCAAATCGCGAAGGAAGCACTCGCACCGCCCTGTCCTCAGTGATGCCATCAGTGGCGCTTCCCGCTAGAACCAGTCGAATCATATGCATCGAATAAGCTAGACAAGACTCCAATGCCTAAAATGTGGAATGCCATGCATTTGAAGAGGTATTACTAATAAAATTTCCTTTGAAAGTATTATGATCAATAAAGATGGCATTTAAAATATTATTGAAAATTTGCAACTACCTCTTCTCAAAAGACCAGATGTGGCTCTAAGCCTGTTAGCACTCTTAAAATACCAAATGTGGCTCTTAGCCTACTAGTACGCTCAAAACATCATATGTGGCTCTTAGCCTACTGGCACTCTCAAAAGACCAGAGGTGGTTCTTAACCTGCTGGCACTCTCAAAAGACCATATGTGTCTCTTAGCCTACTGACACTCTCAAAAGACCATATGTATCTCTTAGCCTGCTGGCACTCTCAAAAGACTAGATGTGGCTCTTAGCCTCCTAGCATGCTCAAAAGACCAGATGTGGCTCTTAGCCTATTGGCACGCTCAAAAAACAAGATGTGGCTCTTAGCCTGTTGGCACGCTCAAAAGATCAAATGTGGCTCTTAGCTTACTGGCACTCTCAAAAGATCGGATGTGGCTCTTAGCTTGCTGTCACGCTCAAAAGACCATATGTGGCTCTTAACCTACTAGCACGCTCAAAAGACCATATGTGGATCTTAGCCTACTGGCATGCTCAAAAGACCAAATGTGGCTCTTAGCCTGCTGACACTCTCAAAAGACCAGATATGAATCTTAGCCTGCAAGCACGCTCAAAAGACCATATGTGGCTCTTAGCATGTTGGCACGCTCAAAAGACCATATGTGCTTATTAGCCTGCTGGCTGATCAAAATACCAGATGTGGCTCTTAGCCTACTGGCACTCTCAAAAGACCAGATGTGGCTCTTAGTGATTCGTGCCACGGTAGGCTGAGCTGAATCAACAATATTTATATACCTAAGTTCCTCCTATCGCGTAGTCAAGCTACCGCAAAGATAGTGGTTCAGGGCTCAACACGGGGATGGGTTTTCATCCTAAGAATGATTCGCGATAAGTGTAAAAAGTGTGTGCTTTCTATTCGGGAATTTTTTGATTTTTATTTCAAAAACAAGTGTAATGAGTTTGAAAACCGATTAACCGTAAAACCTAAAATGAAGTGAAAGGTAACTTTGAAGATTTAGGTCACTAACTGGTAACTTAGGGCAAACAAGTGTCCTCGGGTTTATCCTCGCTGCTATGACAAACAACCTATAGTCCAAGCTACACCGGATCTATGTTTAACTGAAGAAACTCACCCTAAAATCAACTCCTATTTGAGTCCAATACGCATAACATGCATTTATGGCCCTTACATTTTGAAACCCTAACATTAAACATCATTTCGTTGGCTCAGAAGACCATCTAAAAACCACAAGCAGTATCTAGCAATAAGTATACACTGTATCCTAAAGCATGGTAAGTATTGTCAAATCACTAACATTCAATGCTATTCAACCATATTTTGAGAAGATAGGGTCATAAACACGCATCAGAACTTTAACACAAGAGTGACAACATACATATGCCCCACCACCAAGCTAGCTTCCTTCCTCTTCAAAGAAAGAGGCTTAGCTACATCTCGAGTTGTCATCCTCAAGAGGGTGTTTACAGCCAAGAAATAAGGGAAATAGGAGAGAGAAGAGAGAAAGCAAACCCTAACTAAAGCTACTGAAGATATTTACAAAAATAAAACTTGCCAAAACGTTTCCTCAATTTGTCGTTTAGGGTTACAAAATGGAGGGGGCTTTATATATAGGCCACCCAATGCATGAAAATACCATAAAGCTTAACAATTTGGCTAAATTTAGGGACAAGGAGCACACACCAAAATTGAAGTCTGCTTGCATTAATTACAAAAGTGTGACAAGGCGCTGACTTGCCATAGATACAATTGCTTAGATAAATAAAATTTCGCTAGCTAGCTTAAATTTACCAAGAGATAGCGAAATCAAGAATTTTCGCTAGTAAAGGGCAATTTCGCATAGCTTAAATTTCGCTTAGCTAGCTTAAATTCTTGTGAGTATGGAAATGCACTGGCTAGGAATAGTGCTTTAGTTGGTAATTTGGGTTCAGCTTAAAATTCACAATTTCGCTAAGATCGCGCTACAGGTGATCCCGAATCAACAAAATTTGTATCCTGTTTTCTCCCACGCGTAGTCAAGCTACTGCATAGTGGCCTAGGGTCGAACACAGGGATGGGTTTTCTTCGTACAAATGATTTGAGTGAAGTCAAAAATGGTGAATTAAATTTGGATTTTAAGGTGGTGATAAAAACAAGGATGTGGTTAGCAACCGAACAAATTTAAATAAAATAAAAATGTAAAATAACTCCTTGAATTGTTAGGCTACTGGTTGGGTTCTAGATAACTCGAGGGTTCTATAGATTCTTTTCTCTCTGGGAGGATGACATATAGTCATCTCCTAACCGGGATCTTCATTTAACTTTGAAAACTAAAACCCTAATAATTTTCCTTTTGATAGAAAGCATTTATTTAACATTTATGGTTCCTTCAAAGGAAAACATGTCTCAAAACTCACCTTCAATAACTAATAAGAGTATTTAAACTAATTAGGCATCGAATCTAGTGAAAGTATCCATTGAACCTAAAAAGCTTGCCAAATACACATTAGAAAGCATGCTTAAGAGATTTTAACCCAAAAGTTGAAATCCAACCCTTAATCCTACCTCTAGTGGCTCAGAAGAGCACCAATGGATATCGTTGTATCTAATGCTAAGAATACATCGAATCCCCAAAAGCTTCTGCCAAGTATCACAAAGAAAGTGCATCAAAAAAGTTTTAAACCTAGGGTTGCAAA
This sequence comes from Tetrastigma voinierianum, assembly GCA_016808115.1. Taxonomy (NCBI): domain Eukaryota; kingdom Viridiplantae; phylum Streptophyta; class Magnoliopsida; order Vitales; family Vitaceae; genus Tetrastigma; species Tetrastigma voinierianum. The sequence goes on along the minus strand of JAEQBH010002338.1, from coordinate 433,213 downwards.
TTTTAGAACCAAAATGGAAAAAATCACGTGAAAAACAGGGAACCAAGAGGTTACCTTGGTCATAGTTAAGTTCCCTAGCCTTCCTCTTCAAGGAGGAAGAGGTTTTAGCCGCTCATCCTCCAATTTGTCATCCTCGAGGGTGTTTGGGAAACCAAGAAAGGAGAGAAAATGAGAGAAAAACAGAAAATGTGAGAACTAACCCTAATTTTATTTACATCAAAAAATTCGCCTTCAACAAGTATCAAATGGCTTATGTAGCTCACAAACTATGAAATACCACAATAATCCAAACATAAGTGATTACAACAATGGTAGAAAGAGAAAAACCAAAACTATAAATAAAAAGAACAAAAGCGTGAGATGCAGGAGAACAGGGGCTGCAAGAAGGAACAAGCAAGGCCGGAGCAGAAGAAACAAAGGCACGCTAGAATGTTTTTCCCAAATGTGTTTTTCTTCACATTTTGCTCTTCTTTCCTTCTCGATCTTTGATCTCGCAATGTTGAGTTTGACTTGAATTCTTCAAAGCTAGATCGACTCAACAATTTCGGCATAATTAACTCGCAAAACTGCAAAATTTGCCACAAAATGCGATCAATAATATAGTAGGGACCTTAATGTGCAAATCGGTTAATTAGTTACGATTAGTACACAAAAAAAGCACTCAAACCTATACAAATAGGGTTCAAATAGCACTTTTTTGGGCACTAATCACACACTTAACCTACACATTGCTAGTCCCTGAAGAATGTAAGAAAGAAAGAAAGAGCATACAAAATGATAACAAAAATTACGTTACAAAAAGGTTGCGCTCAAAAGGTCAGAATGCAATGCCTAACCCTAAGTAAGAATCATCAAAGCCGTGTCCAATAACTATCATGAGAGAATGAATGCCATACAAAATTGAGTATTAAAAGAGCCTCCTTTCGATGACTCAAACTTAAACTTCCATCACCTATGTTATTTGATTAGCTCGCAGAACAATAACCGTCAAAATGCACTCTCCCCCAACCTAGCTACAACCACTTACCTACATGCTAACCAACCTAAATAGATCAGACCCACCCTTATTCCATAATTTTTTTGCGCTGAGTAGGTGCAATGTTGAGGAATCGACTTTCACCAAAGTCCATGTAACGGGGATCTACCGATGACTCCCAACCAATTAAGGCTTAGGGCAATGTCATGCTGACTCACCTCACAAACTCTACATGTTTCACCCCGGACTTCGAATGATTTCGAGACTCCAACATCTACAACTTTGCTAAACTCCACCCATCCACCCATGTAACTTAACACTAAGTCCGTGACTCCCAACCGAAGGTTTATACACCGTGTTTTAGTTGCTTTCTTCACGCACATAAATTTCTGACCGTCTAAGCCAAGGCAAAGTATATACTTATTCTTTCTTTTCTTTCTTTTCTTTTTCTTTTCTTTTTCTTTTTCTTTTTCTTTTCTTTTTCTTTTTCTCGTTTTTCTTCTTTTTTTTCTTTTTTTCCACATTCTTAACCTATTAAAGTGTCAATGAAACTAGGGTAGGTTATGCAAGTAAAGGAGGTTGCACAAGCCAAATTCTATCATTGAAATCTAATGTGCTCGTGTGTGGTTAGCTAAAGGTGGAAGAAAAAAAGGTTGAAAGCAAGAAGAATTCTAACTAATCATCCACTCAATTATGCATGGAACCAATCTAACATCAATATAATTGACAAAGCTTCAATATTTCAAACCACAAAGTTAGGCAAAACACACAAAATTTTTTGGTTGCAAACTGTCCAAATTTTGAAAAGCAAGCTGTAAAGTATAACAACTTTATAGAAAGGGGACCCAAAGAAGCCACTAAACATCAAAAATGGGCTGAACAAAATAATAACAAAACATAACATAAAAGCCACTTCCTTTAACTCTCCTCGAACCCAAACATTCTGTCCGAAATGGGGCCTGATTGGAAAATTAGAGAAGGAAGCGTTACTTCCTTGATGAGATGTGATCATTAAGCGACAGGTGACTTCAAAGCTTTCCATCGACACGTTATTCACTCCGCCGCTTCAAACGAACAAGCTGGTGGGAAGAAAAGAGAGAGGGCAGGACCCGCTGACCATTTTTAAAATACACCTTTCATATAAAGTGTCAAAATGTTCTTTCTGGTCATATTTGATTCTAGATTCTCTTAAGCTTTCCAACTATACTCAAGAACGCCCTAAAACGGAGTTCTGATGAAAGCTACGAAATAAACAAAATCTAAGAAAATGGTCTATAGCGAAAATTTTACTAAGCTAATGAATCACAACTAGCTTAAAATTATGCGATTTCAAGACAAGTTATAAAAATTTCGCAGTTCAATAGCTTAAAATTTTTGATTTTTTTCTCAAATAAAATAAATAATAATTAAAATAAAATAAAAATAAAAAACTTTTTTTATATATATATTAAAAAACGTTTTTTTTTTTTTTAAGACAAACTTTTTTTTAAATATATATACATATATATATATATATATATATATATATATATATATATATATATATATATATATATATATATATATAAAATAATAAAAATTTTTTTTTTTTTGAAATAAAAGTAATATATATAAAAAATAAAATAATAATTTTTTTTTTTGAAATAAAAATAATATATACAGAAAACAAACGTTTTTTTTTTATATATAATAAAATATAAAATAAAAACAATTTTAAACATCACAAGATTGCGACATTTGCATTTCGCTAGCTAGCGAATGCATTCATGTTTCAATAAATTTTTCACTTGCTGTCTTCATTGTATTCGCTAGGCTAATGAATACACTAATGAATTCTCATCTATACGAACCCTCGCATTTAGAATCTCATAAATTTTCACATACATAAAATCGGCCACATTGATTTTCAACTGCGCTCAAAATTTGCAAAATATGTAAAAAATTAACACAATAAAAAGTTAGGAAAATTGCAGAAAAGCAAAAATTAATTTAAAAACATAAATTAACTAAAATTAGATAAAACCTAAGAATAAAATTAACGAAATCAAAATAAATAATGATAAAATAAAACAAAACAAGAAAACGAAACAAAGCCGGGAGGACTGTTTCAAACCACTTCCTTAGGCCTGATACGCTGGAACCGGGCGGAGCTCGTAAACGTCAAGTTCGGGTGCTCCAACCGAACCCACACCCGAACCAACCACCGCAGGCTACGCGATGAGCAAACGCCATCTTCGAGGTAGTGGCAAAACTCGCATTAATGGCCGCCACTAACTTCAAGTATCAGACAGCAAAGTGATGGTTTGACTAACTTTGGGAGTAGGTGTTTCGTATGTTGGCTGTGATGCGGTGAAGGCAGATATGCACTGGCAAAGGCTGTTATTTTTTGCTCAAGGGACTTTGGGGCTCTTCTATTTCTTCCTTTCCACTACCCTCCCACCAAACACAGAGCTCTTCTTCTTCTTCCTCCCATGGACGCATTACAGCACCATTATCCGAGGATTCAAAATTTTCTACCACGTCAGAGATTGTGGCTCCTCCACCATGGTGTCTACCAAGAACCCTCCTTCTCGGACTTTCTTCCTCTCGACAAACAAGCTATCATGAGCTTGGAGATGCATTCCGTAGATGTCCACTTTGATCAATTTCACTTTGGAACCCATCCACCCTTGTTCAAGGAGCTCTCAACTATCTCGCGATCAAGTTCGACAAATACTACCCTTTGCTCCTATGAAATTGTCCACTTGTTTGCTCAAATTCGTGATGGCTTGTTCAACAAGGACAAGGGTGGTGGTTGTCAAGTGGGAAGTCGAGGTAAAATGTGAGGCAGAGGCATATAAGTCGAGGAACATTATGACAGTGCACTCATCCATTGGTCTCTATATTCCCTCATAGACCTATATGGGTTTGGATTTCTCTCTCCAGGTTGCTGCCACTACCATGGAAGGTTCCTGTAGTCCCTCATTGTCATATATGCCCTAGGGTTACTCTCCCGATCAGATTACTCTTCATGTGGGTTCCATTTTCTTCTCACTAATTCCCACGTAACTCGAACCCGCTTGTTTAATTTTTTATCCACGTAATGGATTCCCTCGGGCAGCCATAAGGTGGCAACCCAAAAAACAAGCCCCGTGAACAATTTTTTTTTTTTTATATGAATGAAAGAACCGACAGAAAAGATAAAAGGAAAGTTCACCAAGACTGGTGGATGAGGGATCACAAGTGTTCCACTACCGTCACTTCTGCACTAAGGCACCATCCCCTGCTAACGGCGCCATTTGATCTGTGCCACAAAGAGGGCTTCAGCCGACCACATGAGATACCTGTTCTCCCACGCCGTAGCTCAAGCTTACGCATAGTGGTCTAGGGCTCTGAACACCCGGATGGGTTTTCATCCCAAGAATGATTTGCATATGAAAATAAGTAAGGCTTTATTTCGACTTTTGGATTTTATTTTCAAAAACAAAGGTAATGAGTTTGAACCGATTAACCCTGTAAAAAACCGAAATGAAGTGTGAAAAGGTAATCCAAGATTAGTCACTAACTCTGCAGAATCTCAGTAAGCAAACAGGTGTCCTCGGTGTTTTATCCCTCGCATGACAAAAGCAACCTATAGTCCAAGCCACAACCGGATCTATGTTTAACTAGCAAACCTCACCCTAAAATCAACTCCTATTCGAGTCCAATACGCATAACATGCATTTATGGCCCTTTGGCGCTTTGAAAACCCTAACATTAAACATCATTTCGCTGGCTCAGAAGACCATCTAAAAACCACAAGCAGCATCTAGCACAAGTATACACTGTATCCTAAAGCATGGTAAGTATTGGCCAAATCACTAACATTCAATGCTAATCAACCATATTTTGAGAAGATAGGATCATAAACACAAGACTGGTGAACTTTTAACACAAGAGGACAACATACATGGTGCCCCACCACTGCTACCTTCCTTCCTCTTCAAAGAGCAGGCTTAGCCACATCTCTCGAGTTGTCATCCTCAAGAGGGGTGTTTAGCAGCCAAGAAAATAAGGGAAATAGGAGAGAAGAGAGAAAAGAAACCCTAACTAAAGTGCTACGAAAGATATTTACAAAAATAAAACTTGCCAAAAATCGCTTCCCTCACCTGTCGCTGTATTACAAAACGGGAGCGGGCTTTTATATACACCAATGTATGAAAATACCATAAAGCTCCCAACAATTTGGCTAAATTTAGGGACAAGGAGTAATACACTAAAATTGAAGTCGGAGCCAGACACTACAAAAGTGTGACAAGGCGAAGACCCTCGCTTACAGACAAATTTCGCTTAGGGTAAATGGGGAAAATTCCCCGCTTAGCTAGCCAAATCACCAAGAGATAGCGAACAAGAATTTTTCGCTATAGGCAAAGGGCACTGCTTACAATAAATTTCGCTAGCTTAGCTTAAATTCTTGTGAGTATTTAAAATGCAAAAATTTCGCTGTGAATGCTTTAGCTTAAAATTCTCAGTCTAGCGAAATCATTACCCTCGCTAAGATTGCAAATTCGCTATGGCTGCGAATTTTTCGCTGCATCCCAAATAAATTTTCGCAATCTTAGCGAAATTCTGAATTGCTTATTCTTTCAACGCTTTGCCTCCGTCCTCTACGCATTGATTTCCATCACTTTGCCTTCATTCTTTCTTTTGATTTTCAATCGCTTGGATGGTCGACACCAATCTTCATGATTCATCATATGTCTCGCTATCAAACTCCCAAAGTATGCAAAAACCTGCAAAACAACCACAAATAACCTCTAAACGGCATAAGTGATACTAAGAAGACTTGAACACTTCAATTGGCATAAATGACATGATTAGCGCAAGAAAACAAAAAACCTATCTAATATAGAAAGTCCAAAGACTTCGGGCACTAATCACACTCCCAACCGAAACGCTGTTAGTCCCTTTAGCAAATGCAAAACAAAAGGAGATGGCTGTAGTGATTTTCAAAAAGTTTATGATTCAAAAGGGTTTTTGTACAGGTAAACATTACCTTTAAACTGAAAAATTGACACCAAGTTTGAAAACCGGTATGAAAGAACCAAAACCATGCAAGAATAATTTCAGGTCAATATTGGTTCCATGATTCTCAACTTGAATTTCCACCTAAGTCTAATGGTTCTTTATAAAACCAGATTAAGCCAATAAATTGAAAATTTTGTCCCCTCCCCCCAACCTAGTTAATCGACATGGCCTTGTTACTGCTGAACAACCCAGATGGGGCTAAGTTGCCACTCTTCTTTCTTTATTCAACTACATTGTAGGGTGCACGTTTAAAATTCGACTTCACCAAAGTCCTAACGGGGTCCACCGATGACTCCCAACCACCAAGGTTTAGGCATCAAGCCAAAAGGATCACTCGACCACAAACCTCACAGTTTCACCCCGACTCGAATGACTTCAAAAAATCAAGCACCTACAAATCGTTAGACTCTACCAAGCACCTACAAATCGTTAGACTCTACCTATCCACCCATGTAACGAACACTAAATCGATGACTCCCAACCAATTAAGGCTTAGGGCATCGGGCTTCAAAGGCTTTCGCCATATACCCCACGGACCGTGCTCGGGTTTTAAGGCAAGGCTTCACGACTTTATTTTCCTTTTTCTCTTTTTCATTTTTCCTTTTTCTTTTCTTTTCCTTTTTGGAAGACTACATTGTTCTTCAAATATGGGTAACACAAACCTATCCTAGGTTGCCAACATACCTAAGGCCTAAGATAAAGCTTAAAGTGAGCAAACAAATTCACACGTACCATCGAAACAACTGTGTGCAAGTAGTGAATTAGCTTAAGGGAGAAAATTTTCAAGTTGAGTATTGAACTCGTAATCGACCAAAAACTGGTTCAAGCATGGAATTTGTTCAAACATAAAGGCGACAAACAGGGTTTCAAATTTTCCATTTAAAGGCAATTCAATTGTCCAATTTGAAGCAATTCAATTGTTCAATTGAAGACAAAATGATTACTTATGGTGAAGGCACAAAACATGGTATGCAAAAATCTGTATATATATTGACCGAATAGCTGGACATACCAAACGGGCTGGTCATACGAATACAAAGTTAAACAAACAAAAAGTATCACCGCTACTTATGGCTAATACATAAATCCTAATCAAAATTAGTAGGCAAGCTGATAAAGCCGTAACTATACAAAAATCATAAAGAAACCCAACCACCTCACCGCCGCGGTGGTGGTTCGTCGCTAAGCCGCCGCAAACAAACATCCAAATAGGCTTCGCGCCTGCAGGCCTTCTCCATCGTGAACACAAGGGGAATGGTTCGGCGGCGTTATGATTCGCTAAGCATAGAGTGACACCGGGCCATCCTCCGATCCCGGGCTGTTCGTAGCCGCTAGTGAGCAGATGTGGCATCCATCACACCCGCTATCTCTCGCGAGCCGGGCGTGAACATACTCAGTGAGTGTCAATAAGACGGGCTGCGCAGTATCTCGCATACCGCTGGGATGTGGTGTGTGGAGGAGGATGGAGGTGACATCCGCTGAGCCTGACCCTTTGTATCTCTGGGCTCGGGGGCAGGCACATCGTCTCTATGAAGTCCCGCCACCCGACCCTGCACCTCCTCCCGAACCTGCTATCGAGATGGAAAGATACATGGCTTTCATCACCATTCGCGATGTAACCAAAGAGCATCGAACTTCCTATCTCAATCCTCGCTCCTGAATCCCATATGCTCAAGAACCCGGCAAGAGTAGTCTCTGCATCGCAGTGGAATGCTTTCGGCCGTACTCAGGTTCTTCCTGGGTGACCTTCCTCGAAATGCATCAAGGAGGTCATCACTATCCCAGAGGGACTGAACCAATATCCCTCCGAGATCCGGTAAAGAGCCTCCAAGATATTCTCCGTCGCACGTAATGCCAGAGCTGAACGCACTCGGGTCCACAAGTGGTCGATCACAGATCTCGAGGCGCGGAGGCTGCCTCCCGTAAAATACTGGTCCAGCCAGGTGTCTCCGCCGCTCGAACCATCTCTCGATGAGGTGGGTGGGCCCAATCTCTATAACCCGCTTTGGCCGACGGTGGCACGCAGCCCAAAGTCGCCAACATCGCCGCTTCTCCGAGTACTCCGCCGCGACCATCAATAGAGAATCAAGCTCACGCTGACCATCTCGCTCCTCGATGTCATGGGAGCGAGAACCGCAAAGACCACTCGTGGGTAATAATGGCCGTCCCGGGAGCCATGAAAGGCAAAAGAGGAATAATCCCCGATCAACCTCATAGACTCCTGGTCCTGGGATCAGCCTCGTCATTGACATCATAGCACGACCGATGAAAGCCCGCTGGAGCCATTCCCCTAACGGGTTCCCAACCCAACAACGGCTCCATCCCCGGGATGTGCCGCACAACCGAGGCGGCTGATGTCGCCCGTGAGCCGATGTGGACCGGGTGATGGTCATGTGGGCCGAGAGGAAAGATGGACTCACGGGGCCGCACGCGGCCCGGTTGAGGGCCGCCCTCCCAACTCTCCTCTCGAGGTACGTGACGGGGGCCCGGTCCCATCCGAAGCTCCACATCGCTCGAATCCCCGAGGCTCTCTAGACCGCCTGTGACGTGAACTGAACTGGTCGACCTCTCTCAAACGAATCTAACCTGGCTACCGGCTGCGGGACCCACCGAGTACGAACCATATCCGAAATCGAATAATACTCCTGGAAGAGGGCGACCATCAAAATGCAACTAAGGCATCAATATCCCCGAACCGGGAGGCTCACCGGAGGACCGGTCACTACAAGGTGGCACTACTAGTCAACCGGGAGCACGAGGGTCCCGAATCGGGCAAAGGGAAGCGCAATGAAGGCCTCTGCAGATGGCTCAGCCGCGCAGCCTCCACTGTGAATACTCCAGGCCCGCACTGCAATTGATGCCAAGGATACGGAGGCCCGCCAAGCTCCTACGCTGAGACCGGGATGCGTGCAAAGGCTCACATGCACGTATTACCAAGCAGGCGCAGGCACCGGTGTCACCGTGCAGGCAATCGGGCCGGTGGTGTCTACGGCCAGCGTTCGTGGTCGCAGACCGGTGGCTCAGAAAGAGACTAGAGAGGGAAAATACGAAGTGGATGAATGGCCATCCCCCCCTCTTTTTATAAGCCTGAGATGGCAGCCGAAGAGTCATTTTGCACTTAATTTCGCTAGTATAGCTAATTCGCCTACCAAGCTTCCCTCGTAATTAAAATTTTTGTAGATTAATTATATAGACATTAGTACTATATGAAATAAAAATTATTATAATAAAAAATTATTATATATAAAACTATAATTAAAATTGAATTCAAAATACTATAGTATATAAACAAAATTACTAAAAAGAGAAAAACTGCTAATTTAGGAAACTAAAAATAACTGAAATTATCAAAATTCCAATTCAAATTAAGACAAAAAAGCAAAATCTGTTGAATCGCAATCCGTTTTGAAAACACCGAATCCAGTCAATTTCAAATTACTCAAGGAGGGTCAAGGAGAATGATCTCCTCAACCCCGCAGCAGTCCGGGCTGACTCCACGGTGTCGATGTCCAATCGCTGGAAGCGGGTTCCTCACCGATGGCTTTTGAATTGGCTAAATTGGCCTGCAGTGGTGTTGATGGCAAGACCAATATCTCTTCATCTCCTTGGCTGATTACTCCTTGCAATCCCGACACCGTGCTTCCCGCATATCGAATGTTTGAAACAACTTCATCAGTTATTTGATTTTCATGTTCTAGCAACTTTTGCTTGTTGTTCAAATGAAAGATGTTTAACTCCAAGGTCATGTTACCAAAGGTAAGTTGCATGATTCCATTCCGGCAGTTGATGATGGCATTGGCTGTGGCCAGAAATGGTCTTCCTAAGATGATTGGTACATGATTGCCCACGGTAATCGCTCAGCAGCACTACAAAATCTACTGGGTAGTAGAATTTGTCTATCTTCACTAAGACATCCTCAACTATCCCCTTAGGGATTTTAACTGATCTATCGGCCAATGATAATGTGATGTTGGTAGGTTTAAGTTCACCTAAACCTAACTGCTTGTATACTGAATACACATTAGGTTCACACTGGCTCCTAAATCAAGCAATGATTTGTCTATGCACTTCCCACCAATATTGACTGAAATTGTGGGAGATCCTGGATCCTTGTATTTGACAGGGTATTTGCTTTGGATTATGGCACTGACTTGCTCAGTGAGAAATGCCTTCTTCTCAATGCCTAATCCCTTCTTAATTGTGCAAAGATCTTTCAAAAATTTTGCATAAGCAGGGACTTGTTTGATTATGTCCAATAGAGGTATGTTAACCTTCACTTGCCTTAAGACTTCTAAAATGCCTGCTTGCTGAGATGCCTTCTTCTTACCTCTAAGTGCTTGTGGAAATGGAGGTGGTATGCGGTATTTCATTGAATCTTCCTTTAGGAGAATATGCCTGTGACCGCACCTCTCCTTCGGGATTCTTCAATGCTTCGCGTACGGGTCGATCAACCTCTTTCCACTCCTCAGGGTGATTATAGCCTTCACCTCATCCATTCCTGAATTGTTGGATGATCCTACCTCATGGATTCCCTTTGGGTTTGGCACTGTTTGGGAAGGGAACCTTCCTCTTTCTTTGCACTCAAGAACTTGTCGATTCTGGTGATTGAACATCAGAGGCACCTTTCTGCTAAGATTGCCTCAAGCTCCATCTATCCCTCTTGTTCGGGCAGGCTCTACAAAGATCAATCCTTGTTGCACATTGATCCCTTTGAAAATCAAAGCACTGCTGATCTTAATTCACTTAATATATTTACTCCTGGAATGAGAGAGGTATTATTGAATTTGAACTAATCACTTATCTGAATACATGTGTGATTGTCGTGAAAGGTTAGGGTGATTCCTCCAATTGAAATTGTAGGTATTTTCGCATGGAGCATTGGGTTGTGGTGGCTTGTATCAATTCCACAAAGATTTGCACATTCCGACATCAAATCCTTCACCCAGAGTGGCCATAGACACCATTCTACTCGGATGCACAGGATTGGAAATTGTTGCAGTGGATTGGCTTGTGCAGATTTTCTGGCCATCGTATTAACTTCATGGAGCCTTTTCCTTCAAGCCCTCCACTTTCCTAGCTAAGGCTGGAAACTAGCTTTCATTTCTATAATATCCTCCGGGCAAGGTATAACTCCTCCCTGTGGTCAAAAGGGTCTCATTGTTTCCATTTCCTAGTGGTTCGCTCATCCCAACCCTTAGAAGTTTCAACATCGCACTTAAAAAAATCCATGGCTTCACAGATGTGCTTACCGAGAAAGTCTCCACATGAGCCTAAAGTCGCCCACGGCAGGAGACACTCACCATAGAAATGGCTTACCAAAGATCCATGTATCAAACCCATGATGAGGGCATGCACTGATGGTCTCCATAAATCTCTCCCAACACTGATAAAACCTCTCACCATCTTGAGCTGCAAAGGTGTAAATTTGTCTCTTCAAATTATTAGTCTTATGAGCACTGAAGAACTTTTCAGAATTCCCGCTCATAGCCAAAACTTACCCTAATGGTTCTTAGCCTCAATGAGTTGAGCCAAATCTTGGCCTTGTCCTTTAGGGTCAATGGAAATGCTTTTAGCTTCAGCAAATCCATGTCCATCATGCCTTCCTTAAAGGTAGTGCAAACCTCCTCAAAATCCCTAATATGAGTGTATGGATTCATTTCCATACCCATGATGGTGTGGGAGTAGGGTACTAAGTAAGGCCTCACTGCTACATCTTCAGGAGGAGGTATAATGCAGGAGGGGGCACTAACCCTAGGAGGGTGATGTGATCCCTCATGGCTCTATAGGCGCTTGATTCATCAGTCTAGGTTGCTCATGGTTCTTCGTGCAGATCCTTGATGCAGGTATCGTTGGTGTACACCGACTTCACCGACCGGGTCAAGTTGTGTACCGATTCTATGTAGTCTACCCATGTGTCTCTATCCCACCGAGCATAAACACTCGTTACAAAAATTGTAGAGACAACAAAGAGTACCCAACAAATTCAAAAAGGGCACAGAAGCAAAAATAAAACCGATTGTAAAACAGCGCAGTAGCTTATCGCAGTGATGAACACCGCGCCTTCCTCGTGAATCGGGTTACAAAAAAGAGGTAAAAGAGTTACCTTCACTTGTGATGTTGGATCACACACTTCAACTCATCATTAGTAGCTCGCACCATCCCCGGCACCGCGCCATTTGGATTCGTGTCACGCAGGTGATCCTAATCAACAAAATTTGTATCCTATTCTCCTACCGCTGTAGTCAAGCCATCAAGAAGATAGTGGTTCAGGGTCAACACGTGATGAGTTTTCTTCTGTACAAAATGATTTGAGTGAAGCCAAAATGGTGAATTAAATTTGGATTTTAAGGTGGTGATAAAAATGCGGGAGTGGTGGTTAGCAAACTCCAAATTTAAATAAAATAAATGTAAAATAGAACTCCTCGAATTGTTAGGCTATCAAGGTTCCAGGATAACTGAGGGTTCCTGTGATCTTTCTTCGTTGTTGGGGAGGATGACATATAGTCATCTCCAAACCGATCTTCATTTAACTTCTTGAAAACTAAACCTAATAATTTTCCTTTTGATAGAAAGCATTTATTTAACATTTATGGTTCCTTCAAGGAAAACATGTCTCAAAAACCTACCCTTCAATAACTAATAAGAGACAACTAATTAGGCATCAGTGAATCTAGTGAAAGTATCCATTGGACCCAAAAAGATTGCCAACTACACATTAGGAAAGCATGCTTAAGAGATTTTAACCTAAAAAGTTGAAATCCAAACCTTAACCTACCTCCAGTGGCTCGTAAAGAGCAACTAATGGATATCAGTGTATCTAATGCTAAGAATACACTGAACCCCAAAAGCTTGCCAAGTATTGGCTAAAGAAAGTGCATCAAAAAAGTTTTTAAACCTAGGTTGCAAATTTGGGAACCAAAAAATGGAAAAATCACAAGGTGGAAAAACAGGGAACCAAGAGGTTACCTAACAAGGTTCAAAGAGCGCCTCCTCTTCAAGGAGGAAGAGGTTTTAGCCGCTCATCCTCCAAGTTGTCATCCTTGGAGGGTGTTTGGAAACCAAGAAAGGGAGAGAAAATGAGAGAAAAACAGAAAAACGGGAGAACGGAACCCTAATTTTATTTACATCAAAAAAAATTCGTCCCTTCAACAGTGTATCAAAATGGCTTATGTAGCCTTACAAAACTAAGTGAAATACCATACAATCCAAACATAAGTGATTACAACAAGGGTAGAAAGAGAAAAACCAAAACTATGGCAACAAAAGAACAAAAACGTGAGAGATGCAAAGAGAACAGGGCCGCAGGAAAGGAACAAAGGCGCCGAGGTAGAACAGCGGCACGCAAAGGAATGTTTTTCCTGCAGTGGTGTTTTTCTTCACATTTTCTCTTTCTTTCCTTCTGATCTTTGATCTGCAATGTTGAGTTTGACTTGAATTCTTCGTGCTTAGATCGACTCAACAATTTCTCAAGATAATCAACTCCGCAAACTCGCAAAATTTGCCACAAAATGCGATCAATAATATAAGAGGGACCTAATGTGCAACACCGGGGTTAATTAGCATGATTAGTACACAAAAAGCACCCAAACCTATAATAGCCAGGGTTCAAATAGCACCCTTGGGCACTAATCACTTAGCCTGCTCGCACTCCCCAAGACTAGATGCCGGCTCTAAGCCCGATGACACCTCTAAGCCTGGGATGTGGCTCTGTGTTCACGGCACTTCCAAAAGACTAGACTGTGACTATAGCCTACTGGAAATTCCAAAAGGTCAAACAAGGCTCTTAGCCTATTGGCACTCCCCAAAGAAAAATATCATACCAGGCCTCTAGCTTGCTAGTACACAAGCAAACCTTACGATGGTCCTTTGCCTATTCGCTACAACTAAGGCCCAAAGATGGTGCCTTGCCTACTAGAACAAGGGCGAACCCTGCCAAGCTCCTAACTTAACATTGGTGTCTTAAAGCGACCATCCCAACCTTCACACTAAGGGAAAGGAGTTGTACCAAATGAAATCAATGTATTTAAGTAACCAGGAAATTATAAGTGGCACCTATGGCGCCGTGGATTTAGAGATAAAATAAGCAATAGTCGAAGTAGACAAAAAGGTGCATTTCATTAAAGCGCCAATAGTGCCCATAGATTACGGAAATGATGGCAGCCGGGCAAGGCCCCTTTACAAAAAAGAGAAATTACAAAATCAGAATGGAAAAAGGAACTGTAGGGGCCCGCCTGCATCACTTGACGAAAGTATACTATACCTATTTATCAATATGTTTTTCTTATCTTTTTAGTAGTTTTATTATATAAATAAGTGATCTAATGCTCTAATGTTCAATTTGTAATTAGGTCAACCATGAGCCAACATGGAGCAAAAACAAAGAGATAAACCCCAAAAATCAGCAAACTACACATGCAATAGCAGCTACTGTGTTTTGATGCTTTCAGCTGCAAGATGATTCTAAATGGAATCAATCTTTATATGGATTGATTTTAAACTTTAATATGTTTCCAGTGATACCAAGAACACCAAAGTTGGAGTCCGAACGAAGAAGTTATGCAAGTTGCAAGCCATGAAGAAAATTAGCAAACATTGCAACACCTACAGCATCAGAGGCTACTGTATTTTGCCATTTTAGGATATAATATGAGCTTAAATTGCATTAAGCTATATACCGACGAATTATACACTTATAGAGCTTTCCAACGGTACAAAGAACACTCAAATCGAAGTTCAAATGACAAAGTTATGGCCTTACAAGGTTGGTGCAAAAACAGGAGACTGCAGCAACGTCACGACATTGAGAACCAACGTCGCGACATTGCAGAGAGTGAAGAAACAGAGCATCCCGACATCGCAACGTTGTTGCACGATGTCATGACGTTCATGGTTGATTTTGGGTCGATTTTTAGCCCATTTTGAGCCCATAATTGTGGGTTTTAAAGCTCAAACTCGAAGGAGACAGGGGAAAAGTTTTTGGTGGGTTTGGAAGGGGGAACACCTCAGTGGCATGGTTTCCTTGGGAAGAAGATGGATTGAAGAAGATGAAGATTGAAGAGAATATTTGGGCTTCATTCATCACATTAGGCTATTTCTTCTCCCTTTTCATGTTTTCTCTTATCTTTATGGTTGTATCTTTCCCATTGATAGACTGATTTTCATTTTCTAGGTTTTGGTTGTATTTTGGACATGGATCTTATATCTAATGGTTGATTTTCCTATTTCTATTGTCTTTGTGATTGTATATCATCAATTCATTCTCGTTGATATTTACATATTGATTTCTAGCTAATCTCAATATGGAGAGGGTTTTCAAGTGAGATTCGAGAAGGAGTGAGAAATTAGACATAGATGAGTTAACCTAATAAATTTGATAATATAGGATTATTAATAATTAGAGGCTCGTAGTGCTCGATTTTAATGCACCTTTAACACTTGGGGTTGATCTAAGAAACAAGAAACCTAGTGATAAATGGTAGGTTATTTGACCTTGAGAATGACTTTAATTACATTAAATAAGAACTGTCTTGGATAGCATTTTCATGAGACAATAGAGTGGAATATTGATCTAGATATAATAGAAATGTCCACTATAAAGAAATAATTCTAGAAATATATTATCTCTAGGTGTCCTGTAGTTGCACAGTTTGTAGTCTATTAAGTTTTCTTTAGTTTAGTTTAA
Organism: Tetrastigma voinierianum; assembly: GCA_016808115.1. Lineage (NCBI taxonomy): Eukaryota > Viridiplantae > Streptophyta > Magnoliopsida > Vitales > Vitaceae > Tetrastigma > Tetrastigma voinierianum. The sequence continues at coordinate 417,509 of JAEQBH010002338.1, read as the reverse complement.
TTTAAATTCTACTTAAACAATCTTTGACTGTTTCAATATTAGAGAAGCGTGCTAATTTTGGTACTTAGCATCCCTATTTTCCCTGTGAATCGATATCCGTACTTAGGTACACTTTATTACTTGACAAGTGTATACTTGCGCAGAATAGGCACTCATCACATATTTTATCGCATATTTTTAATACACATCACAAAATATGCCTATCAGCGGCAACAACCTACATGGATTCCTTTGCCGTTTCGCTCGGAGGTACTTTTGGTCGCGTGGCTCGTACCGCTGATAGGGGGCACCTGGGTCTGGCAAAGAACCGTGGAGGCAAGGCAGGAAGTGAGTCGACATACCTTCTGGGACCCTTGGATGGTCTCCACAAATGTTGTGTTTGAACACATGACACACGTACCCATAGGCAAAGATCACCTCTAGAGCCTTCTAGTACTCTTCCTCCATGGCCCCTCATTCTCGCTCTCGCTGAGAATGGAGTGAGGAAACCTCATCTGTCAAGGCCTGAAACAGAGTAGAGAGGATGTCCGGGCCAACTCCAGAGGATGTCAAATTTCCGCCTTGCGCCTACCCTCCTCCACAGCCACTAAGGCTTCTTTGACCCTATCAAGGTCCTCCTTGACCCTTGCCCTGTGTCAAGTACGTGACCGGGCCCAGCTGGCCAACTTAACCTCCCACCCTGCTTCGGATTGATCGCCAGCTGAATTTTCTAAAGCCTGGTGCTTGGAGATGGCCAACTGGGCATAGAGCCGCAACTTCTTAGCATCATCCAGCAGGGATTGGAATTCCCTATGCTTACGAGCCATGTTACGAATGGTCGTCACAACCTAAAAAAGAGAAGGTGTCAAAAGAAAATCCCAACACAAAATTAACAATCAGGTACTAAAGATCGAAACTTACCAGCTTAGCCGACTGGTGAAAGTTGTGATTGCGGATGAGCATTTCGTCTTCGGTTATGTGTTGGAAGGTCTCCCTGTCCATGTAGCCGGGAAACGAGATGGAATACTATTCAGCACAAGCCGCCATTGGCACCCGGAGAAGGGTGGGATAAAGGTCGCGCATGTCCATAACCGAAGACCCTCTTTTGTTGAAGTGGCTCTAACGGTCAATGATCTCCCAGGCGCCCTCTAGGCCAGGAGCCACTGTGCCCACCAAAGGAGGGACCCACTCATATGGAATAACTATGAGCTTAGCAACAACCGATCAGGCATCCTTGGCCTGCGAGGGCCGTCGCTTGCAAGCCTGGTCAAGGTGAAGTGGAGCGCACGAAGGTGAAGTGCTCGGTCTAATTGTCCAATAATTCCTATATTTGGACCTTGAGTTCCTACAACTCAACCGGTTCCATTCTATGTGGAGTTATAGAAATGGGCGATGTACCAAGGTGTAACTTAATGATAAAGTCTACATCCCTTTGCGGGGGTAATCCCGTTAGCTCATTCGGAAAGACATCCTCATACTCACAAACTACCCGAGGTAGACCCAACTCCTATCTCACCTCGTCCTCTAGGGTAAGGCTTGCCAGCTAACCCATCAATTGCCTGTGCCACCTAGAGTCGTACATGGCTCGGGGTAAAGCATCGTGCTTATCCCCTTGAAACATAACACAAACATCATCGGTGTGTAGGTAGTAATCCTCCTACGACCACAATCAATGACGACTCGGTGTGCCGTCAACCAGTCCATCCCAATGATGACATCAAACTTTGACACATCCAGGACCTTAAGGTCCACGGTGAGTAGAATCCCTGAGATCTCTAACTCATAATCCTGACATATCTGGTCAACACTCACCCTAGTTCCTAAGGGAGAACTCACATACATCGGCTTTTCCAAGGTTTTAACCTCTAAGCCCAAACCTTTCACTAAACTTTAACACCTGCCTCCCGGATGTTCCATGCGTCCTATACTTCCCTCTCAATGGCTATAGACATCTTGACCATCAAGTCCATATCTTGTAGGAGAAGTCCCATAATTTTGCCCCGGATGGATAATTTCAAACCATTCTCAAACTTTCTCACTTTGGCCATATCGATGGCCACGTAATCATCAGCAAATTGGGCCAATTCTATGAACTTAGCCACGTATTCAAATATTATCATTGTTCCTTATTTCAACTCTAGGAACTCCCGAGCTTTGGCATGTCTATCAGATGCTAGGAACAACCTGCTAATGAAAAGCGTACGAAAATCTCCCCATGTCATTGCCCCCTAGTTCTTAGAGGTCTTGACTTAATCCCACCATACCTGGGATTCACCCTCTAGTTTGATTCGTGTAACATCGAAGGTGATTTCCATAGCCTCCAAAATATTTTCAACCTGTCAAAACCAATGGTCAGCCATCATTGGATCCCCTCCTCCCCTAAATGGTCTTGACTTAATAATGTTATTTTTAAAATAATTAAAAAAAATTTTACACTAATTTTTTTCCTAATATAATTATATCTTTTAACAAGATAGATTTTCAAACAAATAGGATATTTCATGATTATACGGTTGAGATGCAGTTTTGGAAAAAAATATTTTTTTTATTCCAAACATAAATGAAATTTATGTTGTTAACATTTTAAATTAATTAATAGATGGTGATAACTCAATATGGAATCACATGTTATTATTGGATATAATGAGGATGAGGATGAAGATTAGAGACCTATGAGATTTCATTTTATACTTTTGAGTTATTTTTTTCAGATATGTTATTAAGTTGTACTTTAGTGTTTTGGTACTATTTAACTATTTAGTTTGGTACTTTGGTTATAATAGTGTTCTAACATTATTTATCTATTTAAGTTTGCTTATTATTATTATATTGTTTAGACTCAATTATTTTATATATTAATTATTATTATATATTTGTATATTATTTATTTTTATTTGAAGAATGATGAATTTGTAAAATTAATTTTTTTAGAATTTTTACACAATTCGCTGGGCCCTCAAGCCGCATGGTCATTTCGAGCGAAAAACTAACCCGAATAGAAATGGACCAGATTAGCCCAACACGTTTTGGCCCCAACCCACATGGGCTGGATGGCTAGTCAAAACTAATCGACAATTACAAATTCGGGCCAAAGACGCTTTGTCTCTACAACCCGAATGGGCTAGCTCAAATGAGTCAAGCAAATGCATTTACCAAGTCAAGATAAATCACATCTAATGTCCGCACTTAATGAAGTCTTTGAAAATTTCGATCACTGTTGTGACCCAATAGAAGGTTTTATTTGCTTTTATCAACAAACAAATGAGAGTATTAAGAGGCACAAGAAGTTGATAAAATACACTAATATTTTCTTCAATTTTATATAAAAAATATTTTCTTCAATTTTATAAAAATCAATAATTTTATATAGTTCACAATATTAAAAAAATCTTCTTATCTTTTTTCATTGGGTTTTATATGGATAACCAAATAAAGGAAAATGAATTCTTTATCTATTACTGTTGAGTTTTCTATGGATAACCAAACAAGGGAAAAAAATCATTTTCCAAAATATTTTCCTCAATTTTATAAAAATCAATAATTTTATATAGTTCACAACATTAGAAAAAAAATTCTTATCTTTTTCCGTTAGGTTTTCCATGGATAAGCAAATAAAGGAAAATAAATTCCTTATATTTTTCCCTAGAGTTTTCTATGGATAACCAACCAAAGGAAAAAATTCATTTTCGTTTGCTCCAAAGGGTAGAGAGAGAGAAAAATAGGGCGAGTAACAGGAGTAGGTGGATTCTCTTTGCATATAGGTCTTTCAATGAGAGGGTCAGGCGTAGAGAGTGAGAAAGGGAGAGAAACGAGGTTCTTCTTTTTAAATATTTAAAAATTATAATATTGTTAAAATTTATTTATTCATATAATATAAAATCAAGAAAAATTAATTTTTAATGATATTATTTTGAATATATTTAATAAAAAGATATGAGTGATCTTACACAAATTAAATATTAAATTTAAATAAATATATTGCAAAAATAATTTTTATTTGCTTTTTTATTTAACAATTGGCATGAGATAATAAATAAAAAAAAAACTCTAATATGATTCAATCAATATATGAATAATGTTTTTTTACATATTTATTAATTTTTTTATATCACGTGTGGTCAAGTCAATCATCTTAGCAAACATATTCAAGTTATAAATACTTCTAAATAAAATAATTTATATTCTTGATATTATCATGAATAACTTTTAACAAAGACTTATACAACTACTTAGATTAAAATATAAGACAATTTTATTCTTTTTTTTAATTTTATCTATTTCTCTAATAATTTATGTAATTTGAAGGGCAATGCTCTGGTTTTTTGGAAAGGTGGCTTCAAGGGCTCCATGGTTCCCACTTTATGAAATGGTCACTAGTTCCTGTACCTTTTCCAAACATGTGATTTATTCTTGAGAAAATTCTCTAAAACATTTTGCTGAAATGCTGGGAAGAAGCATGTAATCTTCTAGTTTGAAAGTTTTTGTTTGTTGCAAACAAATGAAGTCTCGGAAATTTCGATCACATCTAATGTTTGCAATTAATGAAGTCTCCAAAATTTCGATCATTGTTGTGAACCAACAGAAAGTTTTTAATATTTTCTTCAATTTTATACAAGTTAATAATTTTATATAGTTCACAACATTAAAAAAAAAATTCTTTATATTTTCCTTTGGGTTTTCCATGGATAACCAAACCAAGGGAAAAAAAAATTCATTTTCCTTTCCCTAGTTTTTTCTTTCCTTCCATTTTCCTCTCTATTTTCTTTTCCTAACATTTTTCGGGTTCAATTGGAGCCTTCATGATTAAGAAAGAAACGTAGCAAAGGAAAAAGATAAACATTTCCAAAATGATTCCAATTGTCATGACCTGACCTGAATCACGTCTTATATGCTTTTGCAACTATTCATGGCTACGAAGAGGTCTAGTTGTTCAAGAGGCAACAAAATATTTCGTGATTTTTGTGGGCATTATTAGGATTTTATGATTTTTTTTTTCCCTAATCGCCCCAATATTTTAATGCTTCAATCTTGTACTCAATCTGTTTTCAAGATACTCTGTTTTCATAATGCAGTGGAAATATTTTATCTTATTCATGGATATAGGTATGATCGACATAAATATATTAAAACCTCTAGATATCTTTATATGAATTGTTTTATTTTTATGTTCTTGAATTTATATTATCATACATGAACTAAAAAAAAAAACCACCAAAAAAAAGGATTAAAAGTAAACCCACATGAGAATGGAAGACTTATCCATCAAAATGTGCATGCCTTGAGGTTGGAATGTCCTAGAAAAGGAGTAGACGACTTTATATGAAGGATTATGACATGACCAATGGTAAAGGGTAAATGGATGTATACATATATTTACCTAGTTTGGCAGAGGGTTCGGGGTTCGCACAATTTCTTTGTAATTTATTATCATTTGTTGATTTGAATGTCTATGAAGCACTCTATTTGGTTTGTTTAACTCTCCACGTGTAGGTATGAGGCTGCACGTGTGGGAGAATGTTAAAGACATAATATTCATATTAAACCCGAATCCTTCAAGTTTGAGCTTTTAGAAGAGTTGGTCATTTAACACACATAGCCTTTGCCAACTACTTCTTGTTGGGGCCCGGGGGGATGGTGCAGATTGCAGATTAAAACCAAAATTATGGCAACGTTTGGAATTCGTAAAGTAGTAGGAAAAGAAAAAAAAATTTAAGAAAAATGATTTATAAAATTAAGAAAAATGATTTTTCTCATGTTTTGTTTCTTCCTAGAAAATAAAAATAAAAATAAAATATAATCAAAATCTTTCAAAATTTTACATTTTTTAAAATTTTTTAGTTCTTATATAATAAAGAGAAATAAATAAGATGAGTTTAAATAAATAAATAAAATTATTTTTTTTATAAAAACATTTAAAATTAATTAATTAATTTTAAATATATATTTTTATTTTCCTCTAAATTTTATTTCGGAAGTACTTTCAAATTTCAAACAAAGCTTATGTGTCTTTTATAGAAGATTTAAGAGTGTTTCTTAATTTGGATTCAGTTGAGAAATAACATAAATGGGAAAGCCAACTGATATTTGAACAATCGCGATGCACCAAGGATAAGATAAGACCCAAGTGGTCTCTACTCATCCAAGCACTAAGTTTTTTTTTTCCAAAGACTCTGTTTGTCGAGCGACCAGCAAGATATACGCTAATACATCTTTGCCTATACCACACCTAAATTAACCCCAGGCGAGCCTGGAGAGACCGCAAAAACGAGGCAAAGTTCTCTACCCATAACATGGGCCAGATTTCTAAGATCGAACTCCGGTAATTACAAAGTTAACCTCTACCACCTAGACTAATCCCCATACAAGCCTTATAGTAAGTATTATATAATCAGTAATCTCAACCTCTTCTTTTACCACAATCTACTTACTCCTGAAATGCACGTACGTCTTATTTTTAATATTACAATCTGCCTGCAAAAAAGATCTTTTCAGGCATATGTAGGGTGAAGTTAATTTGCTTTTAGAAAGTTTCTAAATAGAGGTTGAATTTATATAAACTATAATCAAATTATGTATGCAGATTGTATAATGACTCATGAGATCCCTTATTCCACACACGGATGTAAGAATACTCAAAAAGCAATATAAGATTTATGGGACCTAATTAATTAGCACACCAACAAAAATGATGAAATGATGAAATGATGAAGAAGTACACCAGTCGAAGGAAGATTATGGGTATGCTTGGTTTTTGTTTTTGAAAATTGTTCTTAATTTTTAAAATTTAGTGTTTTTTATATTTTTTTTTATATTTTTCAAAAACAAAACAAACTAGAAATCAATCATGTTTTCTTTGTTCCTTGTTTTTTTAATAACAGAAAACAGTATTAAAAAACATAAACCAAATATGTTTGGTTCATATTTTTAAAAACTATACGTTTTTTTATAACAGTTTTTGAAAACACAAAGAACACTAAAAAATGTTCTTTAAAAACCTTTATTTGTTCTTTAAATTTAGTGTTTTGTGTTTTTTAGAAATAATAAATCGAAAACCAAATATGTTTTCTATTTTTTTTTCTTATTCTCCTCTTTTCGTAAAGAAGCCGAAAAAGGCCCTATCCATTTAATATTGGAGACGACAAACGGGAAAAAGACCTCCACCCACGCATCGTCTAGATGTCGTATGATCGTTGGACAATGAACTCTTGCAAATATTTGACTTTTGCAGATAATTAGTCAAAAACTATTAACTATAAGTAGTTAATATTTGTTGTGGCATATGGCTCATATTCACTCCACTCATGCATTTGTCTTTTATGCATAATTTCTTTTGTTGGAATGAGTGGTACGATATAGTATATTTAGGGTATAAGAGTATTTATGTAATTTAGTCATATCTAGGATTATTATAAATACCCTTTTATATAATCCTATTTGGTCATAATGAAAACGTTCAAATCGTTATTCCCGTAGATATAGACAATTCCAGTAGATGTAGACATATTATCCAACCACGTAAAATTCACTTGTATTCTTGTTGTTTTTCCTTCTCGGATCCTTATCACCATCCCTACACAATTTTCAACATGATTCAAGGAATGTGGGAACGTGGATGCTATGATGTGAGGATGATGATTCCCTCTCGTGCCAGCTTTTGGCAGTGGAATGTAATTATCATGTTTTTCACTCTCACCCACTACTCTTTGTATTATAATCTTTGTATTTTAAAAAGAGATAAAATCTCATATTTGATTTTATCCTACTGCTATTACTGTACCACCTGCTTTTTTCTTATACCTTTCCCTTTTATCTTTTAACATGGACGCCAACCGATATCACCACTCACCTTTTATTTTTCTATCATTTTTATTGTTTAATTCGAATACTTATTTTCCTGAAAGAATCTAATACATTTTCTTAAATTGTTACAAAGAATATTAAAAATAACGATTTTTTTCTCTGTTGCTCATAAATTTATTCTCAGGGACTCAAACTTTGATCCCTTTTCATCTCAATGCCAACCTAACATCTTAACCACTTGAACTCAATTTTATTGACTATTAAAAATAACAAAAACCATATAAAAATAAAAATAATCCTTAATCAAATTTATCACTTTTAATATTTATATCTTATTGTGTTTCAAAAAAATATTTTTATTTTATTTTATTTTTCTCAGAAGCCTTTTTTCAGATCTAACTTTGGATATTCTCCTAAAAAAACATTTCCATCCACAAAAAGAACTGTGAATTTACAGTTCATGATATTTAAAAAGATGTAATAAAGAAACAAAAAGGAAGACAACAAACATTTCTTTAAGGATTGAGATTCCCATTAAAGAAAGAAAATAAGAAGTGTGGGACCTTTCAGCTTCAGCACTTTCTTGCCCACAAATTTAGAAATATTGTTCTTTTATTTTCTTTTTTACACAGGGTTGCACCCTTCCGAAATTAGCGTTATCCAATTTCGTTTTCAATTTTTTTTTGGCTTTTTGTATAATCATAATTTTTTAAAATAAAAGAAAATGTGAAGCACTACTTGAAATAGTAAATTCAATTTTAAACTCATCATTAAGAGTAAACAAATGGTTGAAGTTTCTTCTAGCTTAACAAGGTTTCAGTTCATGTTCGCGGAATGCAATCATTTCATGATAGAAGTTTTACGCCTTCCATCCTCCGACGTGCATGAGGAATTAATTTAGGTGTGGTATTGCTTAAAGACTTTTTCCGTGTGTAAATGATCTATTCAAAACACCTCATGATTTAATAAAAAATATATAAGATGGAAATAACGGGGGGACCAAACTCAACGCCCAAAACCGAAACAAAAGAAAAAAAAAATCTTGTTTGTTTTACTATTTTTTACAAACAACCCTTTGAATATCTTTTTAGTAAGAAATATCATTTTTTTAGTGGTTTCTCAGCACCTTCATTTCACCGCATAAAATTGACAATGGATTTTAAAATAATTGCCTGTAAAACACCACGTATGGAATCTCTCAAAGCTTATGGGAATATCATGGAACCAATCATTCTTTTAATTTTGCAAAATATTTTTGGTATTTGTCCTTTTAATCCAATTTCTCCTTATTTTTTCTTCCATTTCTGTTAATTAAGGCCTATTCGGTTCCTGTTTTTAAAAACTGCTTAACAGTTTTTTAAAACACAAATAACACCAAAAAGGTGTGCTCTGAAAAACTCTTCTTTGTTTTTTAAATTTTGTGGTTTTTACTTTTTTCAGAAAAAGAAAAAACAAATCCTAAACTAAACATGTTTTTACTGTTTTTTTTTTTATTTTCCTTATTTTCAAAAACAATAAACAAACATCACCTTAATTTATAGACACTATAAAATAGTTGCATGTCATTTTGTGTCTATATATATAAACTGGTGTAGTGCGATCTGAAGCTAGCTAGCTACACAGCCATGGCTTCTTCTTCTTCTCCTTCTCCTTCTTCCCTTCTTCTCTCTCTCTTTACTCTCTTCTCTATCCTTTTCTCGGCATTTTCTTCCGAAGAAATTGAAAACACACCTCTCACAATCACCCTCCCTCTAACCCCAATATTTGCAAGAGAACCATCCACAGATCCCATGGTGTTTCTCCAACAACTTGCCTCAGCATCCAAGTCCAGAGCCCATCTCTTGAAATATGGTAAAACCAGCTCTCCTTTGAAAACCCCTCTTTATCCTATGGAATATGGGGGTCACACCATCCCTCTCTTAGCTTTCGGTAATCTCTCCACAGAAACTCTCTTACCTGGTAGATACAGGAAGTACTGTCGTATGGGCTCCATGTACTACTCACTACAAATGCATCAACTGTACTATTTCAGCCAAAGACGTCCCCTTCTTCGAGCCTCAACTTTCGACGTCTCTTACAAATTTGAGCTGCAAACACCCCATATGTAACACCGGGTGCCTCCGCTGCAAGGCCAATTCCACCAACTGCCCTAAAGTTTGCGCATACTATCTTCAGTACGGCACTGGGGCAGCGGCTGGATACTATCTATTAGAAGACCTGTAATTTCCCGGAAATAACTATACCTCGTCGTCGGGTGTACACTAACCGGTCTCTGTGAGAGCTACACTGACGCAATGGCGGGGTTCGGTCGCTCAATGTTCTCGTTGCCGGTCCAGATGAAAGTGAAGAAGTTTGCTTACTGTCTCAATTCCCACTACTTCGATAACACCCGAAACAGCAGATTGATTTCTAATTGGCATAGATGGAGACACTAAAGGATTCTCTTTCCTACACTCCCTTCCTCAAGAACCTCCTGACTGCCAGATTACTATTACTTGAACGCCAAAATTCAGCTCGGAAACAAAACTCCCATTCAAGCGAAGTATCTAGCTCCGGGATCCACGCCACCGCGCCTCATCATAGATTCGGTTTCTCGTATCGGATACATGGTGGCAGGAGCTGTTTATAAGATATGACCAATGAGCGGAAGAAGCAGATGTCCAAATACAGGAGATCACATGCAGCAGAAGAGGAGATTGGTCTTGGACCTTGTTATAATTTCACAGGCAGGAAAATAGAAATCCCAGATTTGATTTACCATTTTTCAGGTGGGGCAACAATGGTGGTGCCAGGAAACAGATATTTCTATTTTGATACTGAGCCGACAGGAATTGGTTGTTTCCCTGTCGATACTGATGCCGCCAAGAATTTGGAATTCACTCCAGGACCTTCTATTATTCTGGGCAATTATATGCAAGTGAATCAATATATCGAGTATGACCTTAAAAATAACCGTTTTGGTTTTCTTGAACAAAAAATGCTAGTTATGGTATGGTAATTATGTATGAGTGATTATGAGTTGGTAAGGCTGTGTTTATGATCTAGTGTCTGAATAAAAGAAGGCCCTATTAAATAAAAATTTTAGACGGTTTTTTTTAATCTTCTTTTTCTTTCTATAACTACAAAATATACAATAATTTTTTGGAATTGTGTTCATGTCGATGGCGACTAATTTTATGCATTAAGGTCCGAATCTAAAGGTTTAGTGCGATATTTTGTGAAAATAAAAATTAGTAAAAATAGGATCCGTTGTGGCAAACGTAGGGCCTAAGCCGTATCGTTTATTCCTCATTCCACCATACTCAGAATTTCTCTCGAATTCATAAATGTCTTCTCCTCGGTCCAATGCTTTTCTTACAAAAGTTTTCACCAAATATGGTGTTTTTCTTTGTTTCCTATTTCATTATTGTGCCATTGATTTCAACTGTTCATAGCATACTTTTTTACTCTTGATTTCCTAAATTTAGTAGAAAATTTTAAAATATACTGTTTAAAAAAATTATTCTCAAAATGTGAAATGACACTCGTAAGTCATAACTCATCCTTGTCATATTGATCTTTAGTAAACTAATAAAATTAGTATATTGTATGAACAAATATTAAAAAAATTATTGCAACTTAAAGACAGATCATTGATGAATCATTTATAAAAAATATATAGTTATTATATAATTAATGAGCAAAATAGTTATTATTTTCCTTTTTTTTCTCAAGAAAATAGGAAATAAATAATAATAATTTGTTCTAAATGTTTATTTGGTTTCATTATCTTTGGCAAATTTTATGGAAATACAAGGCCTCAATTAATTAGTAATAATTTTCTCACTAAATCTTTTAAAATTAGAGAAAATTTACAAAATATTGTAAATCAAACATTTATGTGAGTGGTGAATGGCAACATTCACATTCATGTATCCCATCAATCATATTCTCATCATGAATGTATCTTCATTTATGATCTCCATATCTCACCATTAAGATGAGTTAATGGAACCATCCCTTATAAGCCTATAAAAGGCCCTCTATCCTACCCATAATGACATCCTGAGATTTATCTCTCTTTCTCTATATATCTCTATCTCCCTCTCTCTCTTTTCCTCTTTTCAATTCTTCTCTTTCATATTTATGAGAATAATATATTTCTTTTTCACTTTAAGTTTGCATATTATAACATATTTTACAACACGTTATCTGCACATGATTGCTCTGAAGGTAATTCCCTAATCCTAGCTTGGAAGTTATTTCATTTTGCATATTTATAATTATACTTAGTTTTGCTTATGTCAAAATCTACATTACATGATTTCCAAAATAAATTCTAAAGCTATATCATATATCAAAGATTGTTGACAATGTCAAATATCACAAAAGTTGAGTTTGTGGCACTTGACATTACCGGAAAGAATTACCTATCTTGAATCCTTGATGCCCAAATACATCTTGATGCAATGAATTTTGGAGCTACCATCAATGAAGGAAATCAAGCATCCCTATAGGATTGCACAAAAACATTGATTTTCCTTCAGCACCATCTCCATGAGGATTTAAAAAGTGAATATCATACAATAAAGGACCCTCTCATTCTAAAGTACGGAGTTTGAAGTGGGAGATATTAATTTACTTGAAAACTAAGTGGATTCTCCCCAAAAGCTGTGATATGACTGGATGCACTTGAGGTTGCAAGATTTTAAAACAATAAATGAATATAACTCTACATTATTAAAAATCAGCTCCCAATTGAAGCTGTGCTGAGAGAAAGTCACAGAAGAAGATGTGATAAAAAAATATCTACCACATTTCACAAGCCAATGTGGCTCTACAGTCACAGTATCAGGAGTGTAGATTTACAAAATACTCTTGTTGCTGAGCAAAATAATGATCTTTTGATGAGAAATCCCCACCCGCTCTTAACTCGGATTCAAACTATTCCCATGAATGTGATAATCGCCCCAAACCCGTGGATACGGGCGAGATCGGTCACGGTCATGGTCGAAGAATTCACCATGAAACTCATGTTACTAATCATTCAAATTCCCAGAAAAGGAAAACCTCATGGAACCACCATGAGCGGAATAGTACCAAGGGGTAAAATGTTAAAATGTAAGTATATACAAAATACACCTTCCAAGGTCCATGAAAATAATTGTCATAGATGTGGTATGAAAGGGCATTGGTCGCGTACTTGTTGTACGCCCAAACATTTGGCCGACTTCTACCAAGCAGTAATCAAAGAAAAGGGAAAAGAGATAGAAATGAACTTTATTGATGGAAATGGACGAGACTTAACGTACTATGATATCGATTTCTTCGAAGGCCGTAATGAAAAAAATGAATTATGTGATGAATGATGAATATACTGCTATTGAATGATGTTTCTTTTATCAAAATTAAATAAAATATCATTTGTTATTACATCCATAACATTGTTATTTATACTTTTTATTAGTTGTATATGAAATCAATGTGCTATTGATCTCAAAATGAATTAGGGTGATGTATGTCTTGCTGACTATGCAATCACACACACAATTCTTCAAGATAAAAGATACTTTCTATATTTTACATTAACAAATGTCAATGTAAGTACCATATCTGCTATTGCAAACTTAATTGAAGACTTTGGAAGAGAAAAACATGACAACAAATAAACTAGGTTCATCACTATGCATTATATTCTAGAAAATCTACAAGGAATTTGCTTAGCTTCAAAGATATTAGTAGAAATGGATATCATATTAAAAATATGAATGAAGGTAATACAAAATGTCTTTACATTACCTCTATTGTTTCTTGCAAAAAACTTATAATGAAAAAACTCTCAACTTTCTCCTTTGGGTTATATCATACAAATATAAAGTCTATCGAGCTATATGTTATCGTGAACCAGAGTTCAATAACCCAAAACTTTTATTCTTTGGCATGACAGACTAGGTCACCCTAGGTATTCAATGATACGAAGAATCATAGAACACTCACATGAGCATCCACTAAAGAACCAAAAGATTCTTTTACCTACTGAATACTCATGTGCTGCTTGCTCACAAGGTAAATTGATAGTCAGACCATCCTTTAACAAAGTCACATTTGAGTCACCAGTTTTCTTAAAGAATACATGTGATATATGCGACCAATTCACCCAACTTGTGGACCTTTATGTTCTTTCATGGTCTTAATAGATGCCTATACTGGGTGGTCACATGTTTGTCTTCTTTCAACAAGAAATGTTGCCTTTGCTAGATTCCTTGCACAAATGATCAAATTATGAGCTCAATTTCCTAATTATCCAATCAAGACTATCAGACTTGACAACGCCGAGGAGTTTACGTCCCAAACTTTTACTGACTATTGCATGTCAGTTCGAATAAATGTTAAGCATCCTATTGCTCACACTCACACCCAAAATGGTTTAGTAGAGTCCCTCATCAAACGTCTTCAATTAATAACTCGACCACTACTAATGAAAACCAAATTACCACATTCTGCATGGGGACATGCTATTATGCATGTTGCAAGCTTGGTTCGTATTCAACCAACAACTTACCATGAATAATCCTCTTCATAACTTGTACTTGGTAAACAACTAAATATTTCCCATTTACGAATTTTTGGTTGTGCAATTTATGTACCAATTGCACCTACACAACGCACTATAATGGGTCCCTAACGAACATTATGAATTTATATAGGTTTTGATTCTTTGTCTATCATAAGATATCTTGAACCCTTAACAGGACATGTTTTTACAGTCTGCTTCATGGATTGTCATTTTAATGAGAGTGTATTCCCACCATTAGGGAGAGAAAAGTTGGTTCTTGAAGATCGACGAGAAATTAATTGGAATGCATCTATAATGTCTTATTTTGGTCCTTGTACAAATCAATATGAACTGAAAGTTCAAATGATCATTCATTTGCAAAATCTTGCAAATCAATTACCATATTCTTTTAGATGAACAGAAAGTGACAAAGTCACATATCCCAAAGACGTATTGATGTCCCTAAATGACAAGTAGTAATGAGTCTAAAATACATCTTAAGCATTGAAGACTCATCTAGCTCAAAAGACATAACTCCCCGAAAGAGAAGAAAGCAAAGAAAAATTGGTGCCCCTAAAGATGCAAATATAAAACAAAAGACCCTAACAAAGGTAAATGGTGAACAAGAAGCCCCTGTAGAGACTTACATTGAACAAGAGACCCCTGATAAGGTTCAAGATAAAGAAATAGCCTCTAAAGATGCACAGGAACCTGAAAATTATTTCATTAAATTTTTATATTTTTTGTCAAGTATTTTTTCCATTATTTCAATTCAATTCAAACCCAAGTAATCTTGTCTTATGTAGTAAGATCAATTTTCCCTTTAATTGATAATTTTCTTTTAATTTTAATTAAAGAAGGGCTATAATGTAGAGCTTACATTTTGGTAAAGGTAGGAGGAATCAATTGATTTCTTGAGTAGCTAGCTAATTATTTCTTTTAATTTTATATTACGATATAAAAATTAGTGAACCACTATTGAATTCCAAATAAGGACGAAAAAAGATTGGCAAATTTCTGTGTTGTCTAATGTATAATCTTTTCCCTTTTTCACAATCTATATGACATTGAAGTAGGAAACGAAAAAACAATTGATACCATTTGATGGAAATATAAGTATATTGAATCATGTTGTATTGAATTGAAACAATTGAATCCAAACGGTTAGTCATTCAACTTAGGTGGTGTTTGTTTTTTGACTCAATGTCAACAAACAAATCTTTCTCAAAGATTGTTGTTTGTTTTTTTAAAATTTTCATGACTTATTGTCAAATTTTTAAAAAAGTTCTAATAAAGTATGAAAATATTTACTTTTTCACAAAGTCATTTTCCACAAAAATAAGAAAAATTCAATCATACCTGGGCCAAGCAGCAGAGCCAAAGAATATACACTCACTGGTGACGCATAATCTAGAGTACAGGATTGGCGAAATGATCCCGATCTTACTTTTCATTTATTTTTTTCACCCCAAACTTGTCTCATTTAAAAAATTAAACAGGCTGCCTGAGATGAGCAGGTTTCCACCCGCCTCTGCTTACATTTTTTTTAAATTTAAATTTTATTATTTTATTATATTAAATTAATATTTTCATAAAAATAAAATATTATGAATTTTTATAAATTATTTATTAAAAAAATTATAATAATAATTATTATTTATATTAAAATATAAAAATAAAAAAATAAAAAATTATTTTTAAAATATAATCGAGGCGGGGTTTATTATTATTATTTTGGATACATGGTTTATTTTGCTTCATTCGTCCGTTTGCATGTTCCGCTGCCTGATCCCCATCCATCCGGCTTATAAACAGTCCTGTCTGCCATTTTCTGACTTTTGATATTTTCTTAAAAATCTTGTCTCTGAAGTCACTGGCAACTTATCACCCAAAAAATCGAAAAAATTTCCGCTTATCTCAGAATTCGACAAAACTTTTATGGGTCACTAGATTTCGCGAGATGAATTTAACAGCGCAGACCGTTTCGTCATCCGAGATCTAGAGAATTTTATAGGCTTCCCTGAACCCTTATGGCAATTTATTATTTTTATTAATATTTTAACATTTTTGAAAATTTCTAATTTTCTCGGGTTTTACAGAGAGTAACAATACCTGAACCGTCTCGGATTTGAGAAAATAAACCCAAACCCGTTAAAAACCTGATTAAAATTAAATTAAACCTATGCTATTAAGAGTGAGGCAGGACGGGAACCTAAAATAATCCGTCCCATTACCATCCATACTCACTACCTAATGTTAAAAAACAAACAGCTTAATACTTAATGCATATACTATTCAAAGATTAAGCCTAAAAAGTTCTATTCCGCATTAAGTAAAAAAAACAAACACCACCTTAGTATCAAATAACAACATAAAATTAAGTTATCATACAAAAGAGAAAAAAAAAAAGAATCAATTTTAAAGCTCATACTCTAGATAAAAAGTTAATCTTTTAATTGGTCCGTTCATATACATACTTCAAATAAGACTCAATTTATAATCTCCTCTTTTTCGGTATGTGGTATTATAACTGGTTAGTTGATTTAGGCCCTAGTTGGTCCATTCATATAACCAGTCACTGGGGCAGAGGATGGATACTATCTATTAGAAGACCTCCACTTTCCCGAGAAAATAATTCATAATTTCATCGTCGGGTGTACGACAATCGGTCTCCGCGAGGCTTACACTGACGCAATGGCGGGGTTGGGTCGGTCAATGTTCTCGTTGCCGGTCCAGATGAGAGTGAAGAAGTTTGCTTACTGTCTCAACTCCCATTATTTTGATAACATCAGAAACAGTAGCAAATTGATTTTCGACTACAGAGACGGAGACACTAAAGGACTTTCCTACACTCCTTCCAAAGAACCTCCTGACTCCCCGGATTACTTTTACTTGAACGTCAAAAATCTGATGATCGGAAACAAGATCCTCCCCATTCCAAGCAAGTATCTAGTTCTGGGATCCAATGCCGCCGGCGGTCTCATCATAGATTCTGGTTTCTCGTATGGATACATGGCAGGTATAAGGGAAGCACATGTCTAGCCTCAAATCATGTTCTTTCATTAATTCTATATTTGAATGTAATTGTAACAGTAGCTTAATTTTAGCCTTACTGTTCACCAACTTTATGTAATTGTAACAGTAGCTTAATTTTAGCCTTACCATTAACATGTTTACTAAATTAGACTCTCAATCACTACAGATATATTTAGAACTTCTATCAATGAAAGGTATCGGAAAATCTATTACTTTACATGGTATCAGAGCCACAGATCTCTAAAGAGTCACCGATCCAAGTCCCTGCCATGTCTTCCTCCTCCGATCAAAATCCAAACTTTAATCTCCACACCCAACCTCCTTCCATAGCAAATTAATCACTCATTGCACTCAACATCACTGCCCAAATCAATGAAAAGTTAACTCCCACCACCTTTCCTCAATGGCGTGCTTAATTCGAAGCACTCCTCCTTGGTTACGATTTACTCGACTATGTCCAAGGCACCCTCTGTCCTTCTTCGCCGGGAAGGCCAAACATGAGTCACAAGAAGACCCGACCGGGTTCGCTGCATAAATTTCTATCCCGAGTGCTATTTTAGCATCTACATCTCCCTCCATCAATTCCACTTATTGCTAAAGCACGTAATTTCATGACGCTTTGGACAAAGCTAAAAATTTATATGCTAGTCATCCTAACTCGAGCTATGCAATTAAAGGAGGAACTCACCTTAATCCAACATGGAACTCGGTCAATCACAGAATACCTCCATGCTGTGAAGGCCTTGGCTGATGAAATAGCTATTAGCTGATCATCCACCCCGATGACGGCTTCAAATCTTTATGTGTGTTTGAATGGCTTAGGTCCAGATTTTCAGGAGATCACGTCTATTCGAGCCCGAGAATCGTCATTGGCCTTCGAGAGTTGCACGAATCTTCCGGGTTGGACTCCGATGCATATCCGAGGCGCCTTTGAAGCCGCGAACACGCAACTGGTTGTTTCGCTAACTTCACGGCGCGGCGCATTCTCGCACTGTGGGGAGTCAATCGTGGTCTCTTTCAAGAAACTTGATTCGCCGTGGGCCTCTAGGTTCAACTTGGGCAAGGTAAACTTTAATGAGCCCAAACGTGATGGTCGCCGCCCAATAACATCTCCGGGAGGCCCACTATTCACCGGCGTACCAGCCCAATGCCAACTCGTGATCACTGGGCCACACGCAAGTCCTGTCCTCAATTCCATTCTCATAATGTTTCAATAAATTGTGCTACCACATCTAATGGAAGGGATAAAAATTGGTTACTTGATTGGACTGCTTCTCATAATATCACGTGATCTTTCCACTTATCTATTCATTCCGAATACTGGCGATGGAACCGAATAAGTAATTCCCTGATGGCCTGTGCTCGCAGTCTCACATATTGGTTCTTTGGCTTTGCACTCTCCTCACCGAACTCTTACATTGCGTGATACCTTTGTGTTCCAAACCTTTGCAAAATTTAATTTCTTTCATCTCACCAAACAAAATAACGCCTTTG
This sequence comes from Tetrastigma voinierianum, assembly GCA_016808115.1. NCBI lineage: Eukaryota > Viridiplantae > Streptophyta > Magnoliopsida > Vitales > Vitaceae > Tetrastigma > Tetrastigma voinierianum. The sequence goes on along the minus strand of JAEQBH010002338.1, from coordinate 398,665 downwards.
TTGAATTTCATCCTTATTTTCGTGAAGGACAAGATCTCGGGGCGCATTCTACTAAAAGGAGCATGTAAATACCGGCATCTACACCTCCGAATCATAGTAGTACTTCAAAAGGTTAAGTAATGTGCATGAATCCGACTCTCTATTGATGGATGGCACAAGCCGCCTGCATCCTTCTCATTAAAATTGTCCATCATCTGTTAAAATTTTCTCTTTCCTATTTCATCAATTAAAACTTTGTCTTCACTATGTCATTCATGTTCTATCAATAAAGTTCTCATCAACAACCCTTCAGGTCAATAATAGTTCCAAAGTCATGGAGCCACTTTGAACTCTATTTACACCGATGTGTGGGGTCCTTCTAGTTATACTGGAATTGATGGATCAAGATATTACCTTATTTTTGTCGATCATTATACAAAATATATATGGTTTTATCCAATGGTCACTAAATCCGGTGTTTCTAAATTTTTTCCACATTTCAAACGGTTTGTTGGAAACCCGCTTTCAAAAAATCAATCGTAAAACACTATGATCCGACAATGGTGGTGAGTTTATTGCTTTAAAATCACATTCCTAATTTCCATGGCATAACTCACTACACTAATGTCCCCACACACCGCAACAAAATGGTGTCTCTGAACGTCATTATCACCATCTCGTTGAAACAGGCCTTACACTCCTTCATGATGCCCATCTGATTTCATATTGGCCTATGCCTTCAAACACTTCCCACCCTGGCAAATGTATAGCCCACACCTCTTCTTCAGAAAAATCACCTTAAGTCCTTGGTCAAACACCAAATTATTTGAAATAAAAATTTGGATGCATTTGTTATCCTCTCACACGGCCCTATAACTCAAAAATGCAGCCCAAATCCAAGGCCTGTCTTTTTCTCGGCTATTCACCAACTCAAAATGCATACAAGTGTCTTGAACCTCAAAAAAAAAAAAAAATTCTTCTCCCGACACATGTTGTTTGATGAAACTCAAGATCAATCCAGCCTCTCTCAACACGGGTCTTCCGTGCTAACCCAAAAACCTCTAGACCCTCCCCCATTTCTTCCTCTCTTTTTCGGTGCCCACCAATTAAGAAGGTAGTCATCACCGGCGCCCAAATGCGACCAAAGATCATTGCAACCTTCCTAAGGTTCACTCCGCCATTGTTGCGCCTCCTCGTGTACTTTCTGACCCTCCCGGTTCTTTACTTCATACCTGCTCCGTTATAAATCACCCCCATCTCATCCGACTTCTCCTTAGATGATACTAGACTGCTTCTCCCTTAAATATTCCATCCCACTCCCTATTCCTACCCGCATACTCCGCATCTCGGTCTAGATTTTTCTCCTCCATCTTCGGATTTCACAAACCCTCCCCAAACCGAAGATCTCCCCAACGCACTCATAACATGACCACAAGATCAATGAACCAAATCTTTCAAACCCAAATAGATCCATGTCCAAACATCCTCTCTCCCCAAACCATTGAGCTTCAAACCAAAGGTGAGCTGCTTTCATTTCAACCTCACCGGGCGGCGCTATGTCCACCGAAACACCGCTCTAATGAAACATGGGACTTGGGACCTAGTTTTACCACCCTCAAACTGTACACCCATGGGCTGTAAGTGGGTCTTTCGAGTAAAAAGGCATGCTGATGGATCCGTGGACAGATTCAAAGCCCGTCTAGTTGCTAAGGGCTAAGTGACTACCGCCCTCGGGTATTGATTACGTAGAAAACCTTTTGAATTTGGTGGTCAAAACCAAAGAACTATTAGGAACCGTGACATCCTATCAAGGTCGCGAGCTGCGGATTTGAGGCAATGGATGTCAACAATGCCTTTCTAAATGCAATGCCTTTCAAATGGTGCATTAACCCAGACCGTTTTTATGGCACAAACCCCAGTGGTTCAAGGACTCAGTCCAAACCCAACCATGCTCACAGTTAAAAAGGCGATTTACAGCTTAAACAAGCTCTGTGGGCTTCGTACACATCACTCAAAATGCCATTCTTCGCTGGGTTTTCACGCTCCAAGGCCGACTTCATTTACAAATAAGGCTCCAATCTTTGTTATTCTTCGGTTTATGTCATGACTATTAACTTAAATAATCTGAATTCTCGTGGGCCAATATTATTGGGGCGCCAAGATATGTTTTCGAAGGATACGGGTTCTCTTATTTCTTTGGGATTGGAAGCAATCCTACTGGTCGTTATTTCTCTCACAACATAAATATGTTCGTGACCTTTTAGCCAACACAAGTATGAGTGGTGCTAAAGATGTCTTAACCCCTCTCTCTACAACTCAATCCCTTCAATTTATTGATGGCACTGCTGCTGTGGACAGCTCCGAGTTTCGTAGAATAATTGGCCCCTTCAATACCTTTCCTTGACACGTCCCGACATCTCATTTGCAGTCAACAAACTTTCTCAGTTTATGCATAAGCCAACTACAAATCACTGACAAGAATAAAAGCCCCGCTACTTAAAGCAAACCATTTTTCATGGTATCTGATCCACAAAGTTGGCCTTCCCATAGTGCAACATACTCATGCCGACAGCTTGAAATGTGGATGACCGGCACGACAACATCCGCCTCTATATTAGTTTTGGGGCTCTAATCATTTGAGCTCAAAGAAACAACGAGTCGCTGCACGATCCACAATGTAGGCTGGAATACCGGCCCCTAGCTAATGCAAACCGACAATGTGGTTGTCCACTCTTCTCAAGGAAATAGCATTTCCAATCACAGAATCTCCCTAGCTGCTTTGTGATAACCTCGGAACCACACATCTCAGTTTTAACCCAGTCAATCATTCGCGCATGAAACATATTCAAATCGACCTTCACTTTGTGCATGACTTAGTGCATAAAGGAAGCCTCCAAGTTAAACATGTGCATACTCAAGACCAAATAGCTGATCTGTTAATAAAGCCATTGTCAAGACAGCGCACGGAATTGCTACGTAACAAGATTGGTCTTGCCGATAGAAGCTCAATCTTGCAGGGGCGTATAAGGGAAGCACATGTCTATCCTCAAATCATGTTCTAGCATTAATTCTATATTTGAATGTAATTGTAACAGTAGCTTAATTTTAGCCTTACCATTAACATGTTTACTAAATTAGACTCTCAATCACTCAGATATATTTAACTTCCTCTAACAATGAAAGGTATCGTAAATCTGCCATTTTACAAAGCAGGACCTGTTCATAAGATAGTGACGAATGGGTTGAAGAAGAAGATGTCCAAATACAGGAGATCACATGCAGCAGAAGAGGAGTATGGTCTTCTCTTCTAGACCGGTTGCATGAAATTTGAAAAATTTTGTTGCACGGATTCTAGATTTTATCTTCTTGATATTATGATTTAATTATTTATTTATTTATTTTTCTAGACAATATGTAAGGAGATGTGATCACAACTTAAGGATCACTAATTTTTCTGTCTACCATTAATTTTGGTAATTTTGGATGTTATGCTAGAGTAACATTTGATTAATTTACCGATTGTCACAACATTCTTAATTATGATAATGTTAAGTGACAAAATGTAATTTAATTCTAGTCACATTAAGTTAATAACATCAATGTTTGTAAATAAATATTAAATTGATAATTTTATCCCACATGGTAATTATTATTTTTGTATATATTTATATGCATTTACCCTTTACCATTGGTCATGTCAAAGAAAACTAACCCTAAAACCCTTAGAGGAAAGGATCACCCACCTTCCACAAAAGAAAAATAAATAAATAAAATAAATAAATAAAGAATTGGAACCCAAATTTGGGGTTTACAAATATGCTCATTTTCGATAGAGTTTGCGAATGTAGTAAGCATGAACAATGAAGTGAAGTGAATGTGAAAAGTAAGTGAAACGAAGTAAACTTTATTGAAGAACAAAGGAAACCCCAAAAGTGTCCACAAAGGACATGACCTAGCTCGAATCGAGGCGACCTAAGAGGCTCTAAAAACTTTAAAAGCAAACAACAAAAAAATAAAAAGTCTAAGATGTCACTAAAGTCCGCAAGCAGTCCAGACCTCACACAAATGGCCTCGAAGGTGGTAAAAGGGTGGTGTCGGTTCAGAAGTGATGGATTGTGGACCACTTAGTGGAGGGAAGAATGTGCACAAATGGAGAAATCTAAAAGCTCACTAGAGGGACACCAAGGAATAAGACCAGATAACTGTACCAAATTCAAGGTGAGCAAACCATGAAAACTATGGTACGGGAGAGACATAAAAACCTTTAAGTTATACCACACCTAAATTAATCCTTGTATGAGCCAGGAGAGACCGCAAAAACTATAAAGTTCTACCACATAACATAGTTGCATTTCTAAGGCTTGAACTCGAGACCACTGGTTAACCTCTACCACCTAGACTAATCCCCATACGAGCCTTATAGTAAGTATTATATAATCAGTAATCTCAACCTCTTCTTTTACCACAATCTACTTACTCCCGAAATGCGCGTACGTCTTATTTTAATATTACAATCTACCTGCAAAAAAAGATCTTATTTAGGCCTATGTAGGGTGAAGTTAAGTTGCTTTTAGAAAGTTTCTAAATAGAGGTTGAATTTATATAAACTATAATCAAATTATGTATGCAGATTGTATAATGACTCATGAATTCGGTGACCTATGTCCGACGTGTATCATGACTCATGAGACCCATTATTCCACACAAGAATGTAAGAATACTCAAAAATCAATATAAGATTTTTGGGACCTAATTAATTAGCTCACCAACATAAATGATGAAATTAGGAAGAAGTCCACCGGATGGAAGGCTATGGGTCTGTTTGGTTTTTGTTTTTGAAAATTGTTCTTGAGAACAGTTTTTGAAAACTGTGCTTAGTTCTTTAAATTTAGTGTTTTTTGTGTTTTTTTATATTTTTCAGAAAAAAACAAACTAGAAACCAATCATGTCTTCTTTGTTCATTGTTTTCCTTGTTTTTAATAACTTGACTTGATATAAAAAAAACAAAAACTCATCTGTTTAGTTCTTATTTTTTTTAGCCAGTCTTGAGAGCTTGGAGTTTTGAAAGCTTACAAAACGGCCCAAAGTGTCCTCTGAAAACCCTTCTTTGTTATTTAAATTTGGTGTTTTTGTTTTTAAAAAAATAACAAACCAAAAACCAAACATGTTTTCTATTTTTTTTTCTTATTCTCCTTGTTTTAGAAAAGAAAACAGTTTTCAAAATCAGCAAACAACCTAAAATGACCCTATCTATTTAATATTGGAGACGACATATAGGAAAAAGACCTCCACCCACTCATCCTCTAGATGTCCTATGATCGTTGGACAATGAACTCTTGCAACCATTGCACTACAAGAAAATTGGGATATGGTAGTGTATTTTTAGCAAGGGTCAAAAAATTTCATGACTGAAAAATTACATATAGATGCAATTATCTAATTCATGTGGTCGAAGGAATTTCTAGACAACATTTAGCCAAGGAAATTAATAGGCCATTTCTATATTGTGACCCAATAGACATGTATATTGCTGATCGCCACTATATCTTTATGCATATACTCTCTCAACCATCCGTATGGTTGAGATCAACCACAAACCGCAGCTATAAACCTTCCCTATGGTCGGGGTCAACCACAAATCACGACTATAAACTATGCCAAATTGTTAAACAATTGAAGAGCCTATAGTCGCGGTTTATGAAGTGGCATCGTCTATAGGATTTCTCCACACCACCTATGGTCATGCCATGCCGCGGTTGTCTTCATCCGTAACTATCGTTTATAACTGCATTATGTACTACTTTTAGCCAGGGTCGATAATCGTGGGTAAAGGCTTTCTTTCTTGTAGTATTGACTTTTGCAGATAATTAGTCAAAAACTATTAACTATATGAAGTTAATATCGATTCAAGCAATGTGGGAATGTGTATGCTATGATGTGAGGATGATGATTCCCTCTCGTGCTAGGTTTTTGGCAGTGGAATGTAATTATCATGTTTTTTACTCCACTACAAGAAAAAAGTTAATCAATGATGCATTTACTGCGTCATGAAAGAGTTACAATGACGCTTTACTAAAGTGTCATGGAGCAGGTCGACATTGTATATGTTTAATAACAATGACGCTTGTTAAAAGCATCATCTTTTGTGAATCAAAACATTGACACTCATTTGAAGGTTCATTTTCTACTCATCATATTTCAACCTAATTTCTTTACTATGACACTTTTATGAGCGCCATTGATTTTTTATATGTTCTTGTGTTAGAACCTTGACACTTTTTACAAGTGTCATCATCTTTCTTACATTTAAAAATTTTATTTGCATTAATTTAATTTGTTATAAACCCTAATATAGCATCTCATAGTTATTGAAATTTTGCACATAAATCAAAGTCATATAGATAAGAAAAAAATATTTCTACATATATTTAAATTGATCCAAGTTTACATTTTTATAAATTCCCAACAAGTTTTCATAGATTCTATGAGTAGGAATACAAAATGTTCTTTGACTAATAGGTGGTGAAAGATCTTCCTATGGGAGAGTGCGTCAAGTCCATCTAAGTAGCCACATGAGGCCTTCTGCTCCTGTTCAAAGATTTAAATAAAGTTAGTTCAATGAATACATTTATTACTTTGATGGAGTTTTATGTTTTCATGAATCATCATTTTAATTAAACACATGAGAGGAAAGATGATGACCTCTAAATATGGCATTAGATAGAGCATAAAAGGTTCTAAAATATGGCCTTTGAATAAATTAACAAAAATTCATACAACACTTTGCATCAAGAAAAAACACTAAAATACTTAATCCAAAGCATCAAAATAAAAATTACAAGATTATCAATTATAATCTAACAATAAAGTAAAAAATGGAATAATAAAATGAAAGGGCTTAATCACTACTAAACAGTGCAAACTCTACCACGGTAGTAGCATGAACAACTATTTATGGTACTAGCATAAGTATACCACTAGAGTAACCTAAATTTATGCTAAATTTTAACAAATCCATTGTCTTAGTAGCACACAAGTGTCTCTAGACACAATTTCAATAATTTTTTTTTTTTATCAAAATAAACAAGTAGAAAAAATTCAAATAGAGCATGGATGTAGAGAATCTCTTCATAAAGATGCTAGTTTCTTCTTTGTGGAGGATCAATGAACATAATCTGCCTCTCTATTGCAATCTTTTTTTTTTCTTTTTTTCCTTCTTCACATATTATGACGATGGAAGTCCTACAAGTCAAATCCAATAATTTTGTTACATGCCTTGATGAAGGTAAAATAATGTCCACTTCATATATATCAACAATATTACTAGCTGGTGTTGTCTTGCTCCTATATCTCTCTTATGAGGAACAAAAACAAATGATAACTGGAAGCCAAATACTCCTTGGAAGAGAGGAAGAAAATGATTCACCTTGGGCATGAACTCAATAATCAAACATCTACCATTGGTGTAAAGTAATTGACAAAGTTTTGAGGATCTCAACACTCATCTTCCAAAGCCTACTCACATGCTCATTCAAATAATAGATTGTCGAATGAGTCCCTTTTTGCGTGACTCAATGCTTCACTTCTTGTCATTCAATTTGCCTATATTGCAGCATAATGTTTTCATTTAAACTAGTGTTGTACAATTTTCAAATAGAAAAATATTTGCAAGTAGTAAACTATGGAGTAGAAAATGAAGTGTTGGAAAATGTGAAATACAATGCATCTGAGTTGTTTGGACTCCCATTAGAAGAGAAACAAATATTCAATGCTTGCATAGTATATTTTATTTGACTAATCATTAATTGAGAGTGGGCACTTGAAAGTAAGTTTACCTTCATGACTAGAATGTGTTGGCCACAATATTTTTTTATTATATCATGGATAAGATGAAATATGTTTTATGTACAAAAAAGTATAATTTGATGATATTTTCAATCATCATTAACTTTTAGAAAAGGGTTCTATGAATTGGAAAGAAAAAAAATGAAATAGTTTGCATTCATCCTCTATACCAAAAAAAGGTTTAAAAGTTGGGTATGGCTTTTTGCGAATGCCCATAACACGGTGGAGGGGGGAGCTTACAAGAGGACAAAACTTTCATCTTTACACTTAGAACTATAAGAGTCATTATTGATAGTATTATAGTCAATCCCTTGAGAGAATGTCACTCATAACCCCCCTGACCATGTAGGACATATTTTCCAATGGAGTAGCCAATCTTTGGCTAAAATGTCAAAAGTGGATGAAAATTTTAAAAATATTTGGGAAAACATAAAGCATCTATGGATATTTTATATTGTCACCCTGCATGAGTAACATGATCTTAAGATCCACTGGGGCCCATGGCTGCGTTATGTAAACGACCCAGATTCCGCCGCCGGGGCGGACACTTCCACAGACGGAAGAGGTCTAAAGAGACCTAGGAAAGCAAGTTCAAAGGATTTTCCAGGCTTGCCGGCGGGTTTGTGCGGGATTTGAGTCCCACTAGTGACCATCCTACCCCATATGGGAAATTGGTTATGAATAAGCACCTAGAAGCAGAAAACCCGCAAAAGCAATATTATCAGTGAATTTTCCAACTTCCAAATCCTTTACCTCTAGGAGAGATAATCATGGATAAGGGAAGGATAGTCCCAGATAAGGAAAAGGAGATTTCCTCCCTTAAATTTGGAGATAAAATCCTACTCTAAGAAGGAAGGAGATGATATCCTCCCTTAAATTAGGAGATGAAATCCTACTCCGAGAAGGAATGAGAGGATTTCATTCCTTAAGTTAGGAGATAAAATCCTACTCCGAGAAGGAAGGAGAGGATTTCATCGACCTATTCTATCGTCGAGGAAGATCCCCATTTGGGTAGGTAAAATAATCAACTACGCCTATTCTTCTCCTCTTTATATATATATATATATATATATATATATATATATATATATATTTGCTAAACTAATCATTGGAGCGGCCAGGCCCACCGTCGTAGGATCGCCCTTTTTGTAAGTTTATCGTGACTGGCACGTACCCGGAAGTCAAATGTGTCGAGGTTCATTATTATAAGCGATGCTTAGAAGTCGGTAATCAAGGCCCCTACAATTTGACATTCAAGGGATCCGACGTTCAAAGTCCTAATAATTGGCCCTGTATGTGGGAAGTGAATAAAAAGTCTCATCGACGGGCTGTTAGGACTTGGCTTCAACGATTCTCTAGCAACCTCCCATTACCTAGATCTCTTTCAACTCCCCCTTTTGCATTTGATCTACCTGAAACAGCCGCAATGTCGTGCAATCCGATGAGTCAAACACCTGAAGACTAGTTCCTCCGTTAGCATCAAGAGATGGAGAGGGGGCAGGAGGAGCAGGCAAGATAGATGCAGGAGTTACAAGGACATGCTAAACGCTTGCAACACGAAAATGGCTGGTTGCGGGCCCAGGTAGAAAAAAGCCGCAAACTTAGAAGAGATGTACGAGATGACAACCATGCTAAAAATCCAATAGCTCGCAATAAAGGAAAAGAGCCCATTATTTTCGGCGACGATGATGCCCCAGCAAATGATGAATTGCCCTCCTCCACAACCTCCAGGAAGGAATGTTCGAGGCATCACAAGGGCCAAATCGCGAAGGAAGCACTCGCACCGCCCTACCCTTAGTGACGCCATCAGTGGCGCTTCTCGCTGAGCTAGGGAGCAGGCTAATAGAAGGCAAAACTAGCCGAATCATACGCGTTAAATAAGTTAGACAAGACTCCAATGCCTAGAATGTGGAATGCCATGCATTTGAAGAGGTCTTACTAATAAAATTTCCTTTGAAAGTATTATTATCAATAAAGATTGTCTTTAAAATATTTTGAAATTTTGCAACTGCCTCTTCTTAAAAGACCAGATATGGCTCTAAGCATGTTAGCATTCTCAAAATACCAAATGTGACTCTTAGCCTACTGGCACGCTCAAAAGATCAGATGTGGCTCTTAGCCTATTGGCACTCTCGAAAGACCAGAGGTGGCTCTTAACCTACTGGCACTCTCAAAAGACCAGATGTGGCTTTTAGCCTACTAACACTCTCAAAAGACCAGATGTGGCTCTTAGCCTGCTAACACTCTCAAAAGACCAAATGTAGCTCTTAGCCTTTTGACATCTCAAAAGACCAAATGTGGCTCTTAGCCTGCTAGTATTCTCAAAATACTAGATGTGACTTTTAGCCTCCTGGCATGCTTAAAAGACCAGATGTGGCTCTTAGCCTGCTGGCACACTCAAAAGACCAAAGTTGGCTCTTAGTTTGTTGGAACGCTGAGAAGACCAAATGTTGCTCTTAGCCTGCTGGCATTCTCAAAAGACCAGATGTGGCTCTTAGCCTGATGGCACGCTCAAAAGACCATATGTGGCTCTTAGCTTGTTGGCACTCTCAAAAGACTAGATGTGGCTCTTAGCCTGCTGACACCTTAAAAGACCATATGTGGCTCTTAGCCTGCTAGCATGCTCAAAAGACCAAATGTGACTCTTAGCCTGCTGGCACTCTCAAAAGAACAGATATGGATCTTAGCCTGGTGGCATGCTTAAAAGACCATATGTGGCTCTTAGCCTGTTGGCACGCTCAAAAGACCATATGTGGCTCTTAGCTTGCTGGCATGCTCAAAAGACCAGATGTGGCTCTTAGCCTGCTGACACTCTCAAAAGACCAGATGTGACTCTTAGCCTGTTGGAACTCTCAAGAGACCAGATGTGGCTCTAAGCCTACTAACACTTTCAAAAGCCTAGATGTGGCTCTGGAAGCTTCTTGCCCTTCAAAAGACCAGGCTTGTGTGCAGCACATTGGGAATTCAAAAGATTCAACCAAGGCTCTTAGCATGTTGGCACTCTAAAGAAAATGCGGACTAGGCCTCCGGCTGGCACGATGCGTGGCAGAGCCTTACGATGGTCCTTAGCTATTGGATACAGCGAGCCCCCGAAGATGGTGCCTTGCCTGCGGAACAGGGCGGAACCACGCTGGCTCCTAACTAACATTTAATTGTCTAAAGTGGCCATCTTAACCAAGAATTAAGGAAAGGAGTTGCACAATGAAATCAATGGCTTAAGTAAACTAGAAATTATAAGGGCACCTATGGCGTCAGGATGAGAGATAAAAATAAGCAATAGTCGAAGCAGACAAAAAAGGTGCATTTCATTAAAGCGCCAATAGCGGCCATAGAGTATGGAAATGATGGCAGTCGGGCAAGGTCCCTTTACAAAAAAGAGAAATTACAAAATAAGAATTGAAAAAAAGGAACTAGAGTCTGCTTTGGTCCTCGGGGGAAGCAACCTCCATGGATTCCTTGGCGGGTTTGGTCATGGAAATTGCTGGTCGTTGTGGCCTCGAGTAGTCATTGGATAGAGAGACCGGGGTTCCTGAGAACTCGGAGGTAGCAGGCTAGAGGAGTCAGACATGCCTTCTAGGACCCTTGGATGGTCTCCACAAATGTTGTGTTTGAACACACGACACCCATACCCATAGGCAAAGATCACCTTTAGAGTCTTCTAGTACTCTTCCTCCATGGCCTCCTTGTCCCTGCCCGCCTGAGAATGGACGAAGGACACCTCATCTTTGGTTGCTCTGAGCTCTAGTAGGAGAGATGTCCGCTCAACCTCCAGGAGGGCAGTCTCAGCCTCCACCTTATGCCTGCCCTCCTCCACAGTGGCAAAGGCTTCTTGGACCCTAGCCAGGTCCTCCTCAGCCCTTGCCTGGCGTCGCCTGCCGTACCGGCCGCCAAGCGGGCCACTTTAGCCTCCTGTTTGGCATCATCCCTTTCCTTCCCCATCCAAGCAATCCTCTCCCCACCGGCCTTAGCCTCCTGCTCTCAGTGCTTCGACTTGGACTTAGCCTTAGGCAGGGAAGCGTCTAAAGCCTGGTGCTTGGAGATGGCCGATTGGGCATAGAGCCGCAACCATTAGTATCATCTAGCGGGATTGGGTTACTAGCTAGAGCCATGTTACAAATGGTCGTCACGACAGAAAAATAAAGGTGTGAGAAGAAAATCTGACCATAAAAATTAACAATCAAGTGCAAGATGAAACTTACCAGCAGCGGTAGTGAAAGTGGTGTTCATGGATGAGCATCTAGTCTTCGACCCTGTATTCTAGAGGTCTCCTGTCCCATGTAGGCTGGGAAAGCGAGATGGAATACTGGTCGGCTGAAGCGCCAGGCACTCGGAAAAGTGGGATAAAGGAGTGGCACATGTCCGTGGCCCGAAGACTCCTTTTGTTGAAGGGAGCTCTAACGGTCTATGATCTACAGGAAACCTCTGGGCGAAACCACTATACTGCCAAAGGAGGGACCTCTGTGGAAGAACTACGAGCTTAAACGACCTTGGTCGGGCATCAGCACACTCTTTAGAGATACATCGCTTGGCACAGTCGAGACCGAGGCGTGGCCTCTAATGGAGCCTCCACCACAACTCCTTCAACACTAGGAGATCCCCAGCTGAGATTCCATCCTCCGGTGGTGCACAAGCCTCTCTGGGGGCATCCTAGGAGGCACCCTCCAAAGCCTGTAGGGCATCGAAGGCTTAGACTTGGGAGTCCACGTTAATTATCGCTGGACTCTTCACAAGCCTTTCATCACAGGTCGGTCGACTTTGGACACTTTCAGCGGAGAAATGCTTCAACTTTAGAAGCGGTCTCCACGGCAGCTAGCCACTCGCTTGTGCATCCTCGCGACAGAACCGGAAACAAGGCCCAAAGTCTTAGCCTCCTCCTCCTACGTTTGCTTAAGCTAACTCAGGTTTTCGTTCATAGAACCCTCGATCTAGTGGCAACTGTCGCCTTCGGTCTTCTTTCTTTTTCTTCGTAGCTTGGGGACAAGCTTGAGTTCTCGTGCGACCAAAGGTAGATGATGCCCGGACGGAGACAAGGGGTTCCCGGAGAGCCTTTGCCGGGAAGGCCTCTTGGCAGTGAAGGTGCAGAACAAAGTGTTCACCCTTGACGACCTCACTGACAAAGGACGAGGAAGGACAAGCATTATGTAGGGAAAAGGACTGGCGCCCAAATCCTGTAGGTTCTTCACATATAGAAGGAGCTGGAAATGGTGGGTCATCTGAATCTAGCAGTGGTAGATGTGGTCGACCTTGCCTTCTCCTTTAATTTATTCTTGACCTGGAAATGCGCACCTACTCTGAATCGTCGAAGATAGGTATGTCAATACACCTACCACCTAGGGAAATGTGAGACACACCAAAGCGGGATACATCAAAACAGAGACAAACCTGGGAACGAAAGGAACTAGTTCAAATCAAAAGGAAGCCTTGGAGAGTTAGGGGTCTCATACCACGAGCCCTTGACTAAGATGACCCCTTTCACCTTCGTCTTGGGGGAATCAGGGAGCTCGGTTACAAATTGCAGTAGAGGAATGTGGGCCAACATGGACAGGCGGCCCCTAATCCCCAGTTTTAAAGTATAAATGAAACATATCTCCATTAACGAGATATCCAACTGGTAGGGAGAGTTCAGCACACTACAACCCATCAAAATCCAAAAAACATTCGGATGTATGAGTGGAGGAGGTGCCCGGGTGAAATGAGGAACTGCCGCGCGGCGATGGAATGGGGAGCGAAGCCCGGCGATAGCGCTCGTGTAAAGTAGATGGCATTATCTTCGTCTCCTACGGTTGTGGCGTGCAGATTTGGCGTCCTACTGGCGATTTCGACAGGAATTTGGTTAGTTCCTCTGTAGACATGGCAACAACTAGACTGCTTACAGTAGGCGTTTCTCGGGGAATACCCCTCCTACACCCAACTTTACTGGTTGAAATCTCTTTGTGACCTCTTGCCATTCTATAGGCACAAAAAAAAAAAAAAAAACAAATGAGAGAAGAAAAAGGGGTTAGCTTGAGGTCATTTACCCTAAAATGGGAACAAAACCCAAGAGGGATAACAAAAAATCTCATAGAGTTTTCTTCTGTGATAATAAAAACCTAAGAAATCTGAACCAAACACCTTCGTAGGAGCAAGGACGCCCCAATCACAAGACAATCAAAGCAGACAACGGCATGAAGGTTGGAGTTATGGGCACCTCATCGAAAAATAAAGTAAATCGAAGTGTCAAGAATCTTTGATGCCTCCTTTGAAAGGAAATTTTGCAGAAGCGTAGAAGAAAGAGAAATACAGGAGTCAAAAAATTATTGAGAAGACGTAAAAGAAACCACTATTGAAACCACTACCCTTATTTATGGGGATAGGGCATCATCAGGAGCATTAAATGCGCCGTCAGAGCAAGACGTGTAGAATGCATATTGGGAGGCGTGCATCCCCCATGCGCCTTAAACACACACAAGCATCGCCTCCTGACACATTAAATGCTCTAATCATTTCACCCAAACCTATCAACTCTAAACATCTAACATTTGAAACAATGATATTTTCCCCCGACTGAAATAGCACAAAAACTCCAACCGGAGGAAAAGATGGGCATTATGAGTACCATGATCCTTAAGATCAGCTACTCAATGGGCTCGGGGCCCGTATGGGCGTTACAAAAAGGCCCGATTGTCTAAAGAAACTGCCTGGGAAAGCAAGTTCAAACTTTTCCAAGGCTTGCTCGAGGCAGTCCTTTTGGGATTTCAAGTCCCCCAGCTGGCCATCCTACCCCATTTAGGAAGTTGGTTATGAATAAGCACCTAGAAGCGGAAAACTCGTAAAAGCGATATTATCAGTGAATTTTCCAGCTTCCAAATCCCTGACCCCTTGGAGAATTAATCATGGATAAGGGAAGGATAGTCCCAGATAAGAAAGAGATTCCTCCATAAATTGGAGATTAAAATCTACTCGAGAATGAAGCTATTTCCTCCACCATTGAGGAGATAAATCCTATACGAAGGAAGGAGGATTTCGTCATTTCTTATAAATTAAAAGATCCATACTAGGGAGTAGAAATCAACGCCTATTCTCTTCTCCCTTTCCATTTATTTATTTATTTATTTATTTTTGATGACTCAATTATGGGAGAGGCAACCGTCCCACCGTCGTCGGATCGACCCTTTTTTGCATGTTCACATCGCGCTGTTGATGCCAAGGAAGTCAAATAATCGAGGTTCACATTGCGCTGCTGATGCTCAGGGATTCTAACGATCAAGGCCCCTACAATTTAACATTCAGGGGATCTGACGTTCAAAGTCCCAACAACTACTAAATGAGATATACAATAAAAATAAAAATAATAAAAGCCTTGGACCTTTAGCCTCAAGGGGATAGTCCTACATGCCAATATCCATGACAAAGTGACTAATAGTTAGAATTTATTAAGGCCAGATATAATAGAAATAAGGAGTCTCTTGGAAATTGACGAAAATGCTAGCCAAGTTTTCAACCTTCTCGAATATTATTCACATTGACTACCCATACACCTGGTTTATGGTAGCAACAAATAATTGTCAAAGCCTCCAAAACTAACTTTTATAGAGTGCCTTATAAACAACAATGTTAGAAAAATATCGAAGTATATATTAGTACCTAATTCTAGAAAAAAAATGTACATAGGAGATATAAAAGTGTTGGACATGAGACATTTTTTCTTTATCCGTTTTGTACATTGAAACATGAGCAAGTCCACTAAAAATAATGATGTTTTGGATCTTGAGCAAGCATCAATCTCTCATCTAATTTCAATGTTTAAAAAAATCAAGTGAAATTACAAAACATAAACGTTGTATCCTAAAACTGAACAAATAAAAGAACAAAATTCCAATAACTAAACAATTTTATTGAGAGGTCATTACAAGACAATAATGGCGTGTTTGGTTGCCGGAATTGGGGCCTTAATTCAAAAAGGTGATATGTAAAACCCGGGAAAATTAAATTTTTTTTTAGAAAAGAATTAAGCATTAATTCGATTGAAAACCAAATTTGCTGAATCTCGAGATGAAGAAACGGACTTACGCGTTGAATTAAATCTTTAATCTGTTCACGCAATAAATTTGTCGGATTACAATTCAGTAGAAATTCCACGTTTTTGAGGCATCGGGTGTTGGTGTGTGGTATGGCTGTGTAGTGTCTTGAATAGTTCATTGAGCAGTTTCAAGTGGAAGCCTGGAAGAAAAAACAAGAAAAATAAATAAATAAAAGAAAAGAAAAAAAAAGAAAAAGAAACAGAAAATTTAGAATAAAGGAAAACAAGCAGAGAGAAGCTGGAGTGTAGTGTGGGGAGAAAGGAGAAAGAGAGAGAGAGAGAAAGAGGAAAAAGGTGCCGCTTCTCTTTGAATCTGAATACAGGGCCATGAGTTCAGTGAACAAAGGCAAAGTAGGTTCACACATTAAGAGCTACGCGTGGGTACTAAAATCTTGGAGTTGTTCAGCTCAGAGTAGGGAATTTTACATATAGTTGTTTTAGTCAAAATTGTGCCAGCTTAGGGTTGAGTCAGCGGCGTAAATTTCATTCCCCCAAATTGCTGCAGGATGGGTGTAGAATTTTAGGATTGTTTTTTGTGGGGCTAATTTTAGAAATTTGTTTGGATAGTAGGATGCAATTTAATTTGTTTTAGAACAATCTGGACATGATTCGAAAGGCTGCAAGCTTGATCTCGGACTAACCATTGAGTTTAGTTTTAGATCAGAGACTAATGTGATATTCAGGTTTATGATGTTTTATTATCATATTAATTAAGGTGACCGACATGAAGGACGAGTTTATATTATATATGTAGATTACAAAGAGATTGGACCATTTAATATATTATTATTGGAAAAATAAAGTAATATCTTTGTTTGTATGTTAAAATTCATGTTAATAATATTGATTAAGTGATATATTCTAACAAGGAAGTTGTAGATACATAGAAATTATATGTAGGAAATATAGTGTCAAGATTTTATAAATGTTGCATAGCTCTGATGTGCATGTAGCATGACGCAGCAAATGACATATCGCATTTTCATATGCGGGGATATCAGCATATATTAAATTAATGTGTGCCTGGTGGTCATCATCGTGGTGCTTAATGAATGGGTAGTGAGCTCGTACTTTAGACAACTTCCAATAAATGTCTCACGGTTTAAAACATAAAAAGTGAAATATAATTAATGTGTGTTGGGCAGAGTGCGAAGGGCAGTTAATCCCTCAGTGAAAAGCTGAATTATGGGTGTAAAGACCCTGGTGTGATCAGAAAATTGTATTGATTGTAGAGACCATGACGTGTAGAAAAGTTACGTTGCTAAAGAAGTCACCTGCCGGTCTCGCCTTATCACATAGATTTTGAGTTATGTGATAGGAGTCGAGATTGACTCGGGATTTGTTGCCCATTGGCACTTGCATTAGATGCTTGATGGCGGTAGGCTCGACTATATGTGTCGTTGATCTTACTAGTGATGGTTTTGACATAGCCTTTGCATGTGTGAGGGAGTCGGTCAGGACTAGGGTTATGGGCATGAGTCTCATCTCATCCATGACGCCAGGAAATATTCCATGGATTATTTATATGGAATGTGTTGGATGTTGGAAATTTTCTACTAGGCATTGCTCACCGTCGCGGGACCCCTTTTAGTGCGGGGGTTTATAAAGGAGACGGGGCGCTTCGAAGAGTAGTGATTGTGAAAGAAGGCAGGCCTGTGGCCTTGACAATGCTGTAAATATATTTTGTAAAAAGAATTCATAGTCAGGAGAATTAATTTAGGCTATTGTATAAATAGTCAGGTATGTAATTATGGTAAGAGGGCCGTGATCAGACTCTTATGGACTGTCATTAACTGTTTCATTTTCATATTCGATTTAAATATGAATGAATGGGTCCCGGTAAAAGGACGTATTGAGGTGGTGTCGGGTAAACTATATTGGAACAAGCTAGTTTTAATATATGTTCTGTATAAGAGTGTTATAATAAACTCTTATGGATTATTGTGATACAAGTTGTATGTTGGGTAGAGCTCCTTGAATAAAGGAGACTATGCCAGATTTTTGTGAAAATATGGATCCCGATAAATGGGACACAGCCGTGTGGTATCGGGTCACCCGAAATCCACAGAAATTCCTTAGGTTGACGGGTTGTCAACGGGATCCCCGGATTTGGAGCGTCATAGATTGGTATAAGAGCTTAAGTAAACGATTACCTGGGGAGATCGAATGTGGGTATCCATAAGTATGGTCCTGATACTAGCTCGTCTCAACTAGGTATCAAGAGTCTAGGTACACAAGTATTGAGGGCTGATAGGCATGGGTCTAGATCATGCATTGTTGTGTGTTGTGTGTTTTGTGCTTAACATGCTGTGTGATATGTGTGGTGATTTGTTTGAATAATATGCATGGTGGATTGTATATGGAACACTAGGTTTAGAAAACATAACCTTAGAGGTTCGGAAAACAAAATGAACATGATAGTTCAGGAATTGATGTGTATTAGTGTTTGGCATTATGCACCACTAAGGAAAAAGGGATGAACGGTGTAGTTCATGATGTTAAGTCTATTAGTGGTTGGCATGTGTACTACTAGTTAGATTGAGATAGAAATTTGATAACTTTATTGCTATCTGAAACGTGTAGATGGCTAGTAGAGGAAGAGGATGTCGGGGTGGTGGGCGGAGTAATAACCCACGACCACCGGCTTTGGACTAACAGACCTTCATAAATTTGTTGTTCTTCTTATTTGCTATATATCTCTGGCCCGGTGTTCTTTGTGTTTGGAAGCTGGTGTAATTGGGAACCAAGGGGGTTAAAGTAAGCCTTCCAGTGGTTAGAGCTATCTCTAGGCCATCAAGGGGAAAGGGGCAGATGGTGGCGAGATTAGTTGTTTGGGTCGCCAGAGGATCTGGCCATTGTGATCGCCATTATTGCATAAGCGAGCACGGTGGACGCTACCATTGCACGGACTAGTGCAACGGTGGAGCGGGGAGGACGAGTAACCTCGGGGTTTCAAACACGTCATCCTCGGGCATGTGGGAGAAGGGGACTCGATGGTGGGACGACGCAGCCATTGGAAGGGTAGATGACACACGGAGCATCCGGGATATGGGTGCTAGTACTAAGAGGAAGGAGAATCAATCTTCTTCTAATTCAAGAAGGAAGCGGAAAACTTCTATTACACAGAGATTTCAAGGACGTGGCGGCGGTTATCAGGGCCAAGGCCGAGTCGGGGCTTCTGATGAAATGCTATCATTTCCATAAGCCTAGGCACATGAGACGGGATTTTCCACAGAGGCAAGGATCCCAGAATTATGGGACAATGCGGTCGATCATTAATTAAGGATAAGCGCGAACCACGATTTATTCTTTCGCGTCACGGGCGAAGGACGATGCTCAGTCTCGAGTCTTGCCTGGGCACCTTCACGCGCTATACAAATGGGACGGAGAGACCCGGGGGTATGGAGTCGGAGTCGAGGTCGAGGAGAGGACTCACGGGCCGAGACATCAGGGACCCAAGGGTGTGTCTAAGCCATCACACCATAGACTGAGCCAGTTGATCAGTTAATGATACAGGGTATGTTTCTTCTATCTCGCTTATGGGCTAAGATATTGTTTGATTTTAGTGCATTGCATTCTTTTGTGGCTGCATCTAGTGTGGATGTTTTGGGTTTAGAGGCAGAGACCTTGGATGAGCCCTTATACGTGAGTTCTCCCCTAGGGACTATGGTGAGGATTGATCAGATATGTCGAACTTGTGAGGTAGAATCCTCGAAGTTCCTCCGATTGGACCTTCGAATTAATGGACATATCAGATTTTGATGTCATTCTTGGCATGGATTGGTTGACGTCACACCGGGTCGTCATTGATCGTGATAGTAAGAGGATTACTTCCTACACACGAGACGGTATCAGGTGTGAATTTGGGGGAACGTGATGCTTTGCCCCCGCCTGCTGCCTGCGACTCAATTGGAGTGGACCAGGTTGATGGATTGGCTAGAAAGCCTTACTAGAAGGATGAGGTGGGAGGCAGGTTTAGTGCGCCGAGATTGGTTTTTGCAAGTATAAGATGTTTTCTAGATGAGCTGAGATTACCTACGCATAGGGATGTGGACTTTATCATTGAGTTCGCCAGTACATCGCCCATTTCTCTGACTCCTCATAGGATGGCCTTGGGTTAGAGTTGCGAGGAACTTCGAGTCGGCTACAGAGTGGACAAGGGTTTTATTAGACCTAGCACTTCACCTTGGAGCGCTTCGGTTCTATTTACGAGGAAAGAAGTCAAAATTCTAGTGGAATGACCTGTGTGAGAAGGCATTCGGGGGTGAGGAAACTATTACGGCTCTTGTCGATGGTCTCGAAACAAGAATGGTACACAATGTAATGTGATGCCTCTAGGTACGGACTATTATGTGTCTTGATGCAGTCCAGGGGGGTTGTGGCTTATGGTTCTAGACAACTAAAGAATCATAAGCAGAATTACCCTACACATGATCTGGAATTAGCGGCCATAGTCTTTGCCTTAAAGATTTGGCGCCACTATCTGTATGGTGAGCAGTTTGAGGTATTTGGAGACCACAGTCTGAGAGTATATCTTACGCCTGGCTGGGGACCTCGAGCATGAGGCAAGCAGAGATGGATGAAGTATACGGGATTATGACTTCACTTTACATTACCATCCTGGTAAGGGAAATGTGGTAGCTGATGCGCTCAGTCAAAAGTCACGGGGAGTATTGGCTAGTGTAGCTTCCCGGGAGTGGAAGATGCTCAAGACTATGGGACAGTTTGGGCTGTAGTACAGTGATCAGGCTCAGGGAGCACTAGGGAGTTTGGTAGCTATACCATCCCTATTGAGTAAGGTGATCGAGTCCCCAGGGCAGGACATGGAGATATTGTCCATCAGGGACCGAGTATAGTCAGTGCAATTGAAAATTTGGGCCATCCACACACAAATGGTAGTCTTTTGTGATAGGGGATTCGGGTCATGTTCCCCAACTAACCGAGTCCGGTATAGGAGATCCTCAAGGAGTTCCACGCTTCCGATTCGCTCGCGGCATCCAAGTGGCACGAAGATGTACCGTGATCTTCGCTGCCGCAGACACGAGCTGAATGAAGCGACACGTGGGATTTACTCATCCTGTCTCCACGTGTTAGCAAGCATGAGCACCGTATCCGCAGCTACCCAAATTCTTCGGAGGTAGCAAAGTGGAAGTGAGCATGTCAAGATGGATTTGTGACCCACTCTGCCACTCGAACACGCTGGAGGCATGATACCGTATGGGTTATAAAGGGACCTACCACTAAGCTCCGCACATTTTCTGCTGGTGCGATGACCTTCACACCGGAGGAATTCACCGGTCAGATATTCGTGAGATCGTCCTGCCATGAGTGCCGCCCCATCGTGATCTGACAAAGTGGATCCCCGATTATGGCACACTGAAGAGTTTCCGTAAGGCCAAAGGACGCAGCTGGATGATGAGCCTTTATCCACGCATCGACGGCACTGAGAGGACTGGCAAGGTGTTTTAGAGGACATGCTCGTGAGCTTGTCCCTGGGATCTTAAGGGTAGCCGGAGGAGCACTTTACCCTTAGTGGAATTCCGCCACAACGCTTATCAAGCGAGCATACAGACGGCACCCTATGAGACTTTATATGGGAGGACACATGTTGATCCCCTCGATTTGTCGGGACGCAGGTGGGAGAGAGTTCCAACACCGGTCCGGATCTGATTGCACACACCCCGAGAAGGTGGGTCTTTTATAGCAGAAGACATTCTATGGCTCAAAGCCTAGAGAAGAGCTACGCCGACACGACGCTCTAATTCCTGTAGCCCGGCTTCAATAATCACGCCTTCTTGAAAGTGATCCTAAGAAGAGAGGAGCTGTCGATTCTATGAGGGAGTCAGCCCCTTCGAGGTACCCGAGAGGGTGGGCACAGCTTGCATATCTACTGGGCGCTACTCACCGAAGCTTTCATTTCGTGCAGTCCATGAGGTGTTCCACGCCCCATGTCCTAAGTATACCCGTATCTAGCTCATGAATTGGATTGAGGAGGGATTATTGTTGACACAAATGGGACCTACGAGGAGGGACCATCGCATATCTTGGATAACCAGGATCAGGTTTTGTGACGCAAGACCATGAGGCTAGCCAAAGTGTTGTGGCAACACCGAGAATTGGAGGAGGCAACTTGGGAACGCGAGGACACAATGTGAGTCACCTATCCGTTCCTATTTGAGGATGAAGATGCGTTGTCTAATATTAGAAGTCTAATATTGGAACTAGAATGACTATTTCATATTCATGTTCTCAGGTATAGTATATGTGAATTTTTGAGACTAAATTTCAAGTATGTGGGTGTTAATGTAAAACCCGAGAAAATTCAATTTTTCTGAAAAAGGGTAAAATTGTAATTTCGATTGAAAATCGAAAAAATTTTAGATTTCGAATGAAGAAATAGACTTCACTGTTGAATTTGTTTCGCGAAATCTAGTTACCCCTACCGGTTTCATTCGATTCCGAGACAATGACTTCACGCTGAGGCACGGTGTTAAAGCATTACTACGAGATGACATGCTACAAGACTTATGCTGAATTACCTACATTGAGCCAAGTGTCAAGTGGAGGAAATAATGGGAAAGATAAAACAAGAAAATAATAATAATAAATAAATAAAGGAAAAAAAAACAAAAAACAAAACAAAAGTCAAATAAAAGGAAAAACAAACATCAGAGAGAGGCAGTGTGGTGCATGGGAGAAAGGAGAAAGGAGAAAGGAGAAGAGAGAGAGAGAGAGAGAAAGGGAAAAAATATTTTTCGTTTCTCTTTAAGATCTATGGAACTCCACCGTTGTGTTTTCGTCTGAGCAAAAGACAGCCTGGCCCACGATCAAGAGCTATGCGGTACCAAAGTCTCGAGTTTCACAAACCTACGAGGTAGGGAATTTTCCTACTAGGGTTATTTTTAGCCTAAAGGTCATGTAATGGCTTGGGGTATTTTTAGAGGCCGTGAGATGTCAGAAAATTCAACCTAAATTTTTGGACTGGAGCGTAGGAATTTTTAGAAATTTTTGCATCAAGCTTTACGTCTGGCTAATTTTCTGGACTGTTGATGTGCCTGGAAGTTTAATTTTCTGGATCAAGTGACAAACAAGACATTATTTTTTGACTGCTGCCGCCTCCTTGACAGGTTGAGGTTTGTTTCGATCCCGGATCGATGCTCCTGGTTTTTGTGGTGTGTTTTGGGTATCATAGTTATTCGTGACGAACCGTGAAGGACCAAGAGGTGCCCCGTCAGATACTTCGGCCCAAGATTCGGGGCCATTTTGTGTGTTATTGTTGGAAAAATAAATAATATGTTATTGTGTGTAAAATTCATGTTAATATGTGCTTGCGTGATGTATTAACATGGAAGTTGTGATAAATGGAAATTATATGTAGGAAATATAATTATCCGAAATTTATAAATGTTGCATATAGCTCTTATTATGCATGTAGCATGACATAGCATGAAATGGCATATCTGCATTTCATATGCACAGGGATATCATCATATTGGGTGTGTGTGCATGGGTATGGTCATCCATCATCAGTGTTGATGAGTGGGTAGTGAGTTTCGCATTGGACGATCACTCAATCAATGTCTCATGGTTTAAAACATAAAAAGTGAAATATAATTAATGTGTGTTGGGCGGAGCAAGAAGGGGATCGTTAATCCCCTCAGGTGAAAAGCCTAGAACATGGGTGTAAGAGACCCGCGTTGTGATCCAAAAAGTTCTCTATGAGTGTAAGAGACCCGCGACGTAAGCCAAAAAATTCTGTTGCCCAAAGAAGACACACGGTCATAGTTATCACATAGATTTCGAAGGTCGCGGTAATAGAGCCTGATCACTCGGATTAGTTTCCCATTGGCACTTGCATCAGACCGGTGAGCCAAGAAGGCTCAGATATGTGTGCTACCGTACTACTGATGGTTTTCACACTTGGAATCTACATGTGAGGGAGCCAAGCTAGGACTTCAGTTATAGGCATGGATGAAGTCTCATCTCATGCATGACATGAAATATTCCATTAGATTGCATTATTTATGCGGAACGGATTTGACGTTAGTTACATTGCATGTGCATTTTAGGTGGGGAGTAGCCCTTGTAGGAGAATTTTTCTACTAGGCATTGCTCACCCAGTTGCGAGACCCCCTTTTCAAGTACATGGAGTTTATAGGGAGATGGCGCTCCGACGAGGCCGTGATTGTGAAGAAGGCCGACATGTGGCCTTGACAATTCTTTTGTAAAAAGTATTTTATGTAAAAAGAACTGTAATTAAATTCTTTTTACTATTGTATAAATAGTCGGGTATGTAATTATGGTAAGAGGCTCGTGATAGGACTCTTATGGACTGTCATTAACTATTTCATTTTCATATTTTCAATTTAAATATGAATGAATGGGTCCCGGTAAAGGGACGTATTGAGGTGGTGCCGGGTAAACTATATTAGAACAAGCTAGTTTTAATATATATGTTCTAGAGTAAGAGTGCTGTAATAAACTCTATGGATTATTGTGATAATAGGTGTATGTCAGAGCTCCCCGAACAAAGGAGACTCGCCCGATTCAGAAAATATAGATCCCGATAAATGGGACAACAATAGTGTGGTATCGGTCAAATTCAAATCCATAGGAATTCCACGGCCGACGGTCATTAACTGACTCTTGACGAATACATGATGCTCTTTAGAACAATGGTCTTCCAACTCAATTTGAATACAATAACCAAAAAAAAAAAAAAAAAATTAAAGAAGGATTTTCCAACTCCATAAAACTGTTAAACTTTAAATGAAACCCATTTCTCTAATCCATTTCACAAAAAATCAAAAATTGAGATCCCATCCACTTATCAATCATGGGATAAAATTCATGATCTCAAATTGAAGATCAAAGTTAAACTAAAATAAGTCTACCCCAACATAAAACACACACACACAAAGGAAGAGAGTATTACTGGTCATTGCCCTCATAGTGGAACCCAAAAGCTTTGGCTACCGAAGGAATGGGCAAGAATAAAAATGCCTCTAATATCAAAGAATAAATAGAAAGCAACAAATAAAGAAGGAAAAAAAAGGAAGAAAAGCCCAAGTATAAAATTGTTTAAGACAAATGGTCCAACACTAAGAAACATGCTTAAAAACAGAGTCCATTGAGTTAATCTACGATCATAGGGTTGGTGGGTCTTCTCTTTTACAGCTTGGAAATCCATCCATGTTTTTGTAAAAAGTTCATTGACCACTGAACCATTCAGCATGGACCGTGGAATAAAGAAATAGGAGAAAATCGATCTCGTACACAAGAGGCATCCTTAATCAACAATATTTGTGGTCCTAAATTTCCTCCTACCGTCAGGAAAGTGCCACTGCAGATTGCGGGTTCAGGTAGAACATGTGGATGGGTTTTCAGACAAATGATTTACTGTAAAGTGCTTAAAATGGTGAATTTAATTTGGATTTTGGGGTTTTGATAAAAACAGGGGGGTTGGTGGTTTGCAAACTGAAAATAAAGGCGAAATAAAATATAAAAAGAACCTCTCACATCAAATACCGGGTTTAAGGTCCTAGGCTAACCGAGAGGTCCTCAGGTTCATTTCCTCGCGTTGGGGAGGATGACATATAGTCATCTCCCAAACCGGATCTTCATTTAACTTTAAAAACTAAACCCCAATAATTTTCCTTTTGATATAAAGCATTTATGTAACGTTTATGGTTCCTACAGTGAAAATCTATCACCTTGACCCATCCTACAATGACTCGTAAAGGGAAACTAATGAATCTCAGTGGATCTAATAATAAGCATCCATCAACCCTAAAAGATTACCAAGTATTGATCAAAGAGGATGCATCAAAATGAAAATATAACCCTCGTTGGCCTCGTAAAGAGCAATCCACGGATATCATGTATCTAAAGCTAAGAATACACTAATCTGCAAGCTGGGCTGGGCATTGGCCAAAGAGCACATCAAAGAGCTTTAAACCTAAAAGTGTTAGAAAAATTGGGAACCAAAATGTCAAAACCTCGCTTACGTGAAAACAGGGAACCACTCAGCTACTTTAGATCTCAGACCAAAGAACCTTCTACTTCAAGGAGAAAGGGTTTTAGCCGCTCATCCTCCAAGTTGTCATCCTTGGAGGGTGTTTGGCAACCAAGAAAGTGAGAGAAAGAGGAGAGAGAAGAGAGAAAATGAGGGCAAAAAACAGGGCCCGTATATTTCCTTCCAAAATCAAAAACTTAGGTCAACAGTGTGTTACAATGGCTTATATAGCCTTACAAACATGTGAAATACCAAAATAACCAAACTAGAATAATTACAGTGAGGGTAGAAATGAGAAAAACCAAAAATGGAGTCGTTTGGATCACAAAAATAGAAGCAGAAAATTTCGCTATGCACAGTGATTTTCGCTATGATAGAGAAAATTCGCTATGATAGCGAAATTTCGCTATCATAAATAAAATTCAAATATAATAAAATTGAAAATTTCACTGATGCACGCACTTTCACTATGATAGCGAAAAACTCCAAATTAGCCAAATTTTGGCACTGGCTTAGCACTCAAATTGCTCCATTGCTCCCCGTCGCTACTATTCCTCTCGCACTATTCCATTTCTTCTCGCTTTGATATTCTTCATTCCCTAGCCACTCGAAATTGATGTAAAACCATATGAAATTGATGGAAATCAACCCGACTTTGTTATGATTGGATTGGATACCGCTACTGGCTTCCACTTCGCAAAACTACAAAACAAATCGAATGCGATTAGAAGTACAATAGGGACCCGAACATGTCAGTTGGGTTAATTATAACAATTAGTACACAAAAAGCGCTCAAAACCTATTAAAAATAGGGCTTATTGGGCACTAATCAAAAACCCCCCAAAGTAGTTTGGTGTTCGCATAAATGGAAAACATGGTAGAGAACAAAGCATTGAACACCATTATCCCCTTGTTGGTGTTTGGCGTACCCATATTCCCAAAGCTGTGTGGCCTAGAGATGATGTTAAAATCTGTGGTTCATATGAATGTAAAAAGCCGAGATTCAACACCACAGCTAGTGGTTACAACCAACCACGAGGCTTTTCTAATTACACTGGTAGGAGCGCCTGCAGCCTGGCCTGATCATCGTATGTTCCCAACAAAGACCAGCGCATCCGGGAGTGTATCGACCGCTCCAATGCCTAAGCTGCTTTTCTTATGAAAAGGAAAGAATTCGAATCGTTGATACCTTCTTCGGGTAGATCGCTTCTGCATTTATAGTGGATGATCACAATGACTTTCCTTATTGGATAGTGATACGATATCTTCTCAATTGGGTAGGGAATCTTCTCTTCCTTATCGCTAACTGAATATTAGAGGATAATTGGAGAGTCGTTATCGTGGGAGATCCTTCTTCCCTTAATGGATAGATATCGGATCATGAAGGTGGAGTTCTTTCCTTTCTTATGGCTCAACAGATAAATGGTTATCCCATCACCAAACCCGATCCATCGATTAGTTTCCACTGTGACTGCACTCGAATAATCAACACGTTATCATGGGCCGAGTCCCTACGTGGGGCTCTTTACAGCCCCACGGCTGATGCCACCGCTTGTTGTTCATTCCCAGCCCGCTTCCGGCCTATGGATGATTTTTTGTGCACTATCAAGTTGCTCTGCTCGACATGTACGAGCTTAGGTAAGGGTCGAAGCTTGATCTAGGCAACACCTCACGGTCAACAGGCTCGGCTGACCCAGCTCTCGCTACCGGGCCAATCGTATCGCGGTAATGATGGCTTCTTTTCGACTTTCGAGTCTGTTTCGGCTGATGTTTTTAGTGTTTTTAGAAGCACCTCTACGACTATTTGACTATATCCCTTGTTCTTCAAACATTTTTTTCTCTGTGTTTTGGATTTTTCTTTCCCGAGTCTTCTCTGATCATTGCTCAAGACTGTTCTTGGTGATTTCCGTCGTTCTATCTCGCTTGGGGTCCTCCCTTTTGTTTTCTTCCCTAGTTTGGTACGTCTTTCTTCTTCTGCCCCTGTTTACCTATTCTTGTTCCGATTTCACGGGTCCCTGGGCCGTCACTGTCATTTCCTCTTATACTTCGCCATCATGCTGCATTTCCTCTAGCCCAATCGCTCTTCCGTCTCTACAAGATAAAGGCCCGCGAGGAGTTTGAGTTAAGACTAACTGGCGATCCGTGACTTGTCGCCGTGTCGCTGTGGCTCTCCACGGTCATCCATCCCCGCCCCGCGCGGCAAGGGAAAAATTAGTGAGATTAAGTACCCTAGTAGTTTTGAATATTTGAGGGTCGTTGTATAAGTACGCTGGATGCCGGAACCTACGGTCAAGCCCCTTTATGACAAAACCTTCAAGTACCCGCCATAGCCCCCTCTCAAGGCTCCTCGAGTCCCAAGGCCCGATCTTCTCACCTCCCATAGTCTTGGTGTCCCAGATAGTCTACTCTTTCAAGCCGACCTCAACAACTTGGGCCTCTCGCTTCCCTCGTACCCCTTATCAAGAACGCCTTACAATACTTCCGCAACGCTTGCCCGTCCCACTTCTCCTAATTTATGGGCATTTACCTGCCTTCGGTCGCTTTTAGGGACAAGGGTCTCGGTTCCACACCATTGCTAGGACTTCTTTAGTGTGAAAATGGTCGTAGAGGGCTTTTTGTATATTTCCAAATGGTCCAGTGCCAGTCTGATCATTTCATATCTCCCGTCCTCCCATAAACATTGGAAGGAACGTTATTTCTTTATCGAGGGTCGCAACTGGGAGTACAACCCTGCTGACCAGGAGGATACGTCGCATTCCGCCGCATGGACTCGCCCCATAGAACTCGTGAGTTTTCCGCTCGCATGTCGCGGTTAATTTTTTCTACACTATGAGGCATTCTGAACTTTATACTTGGTCAGGGGTTGCCTTCTCGTGCATTCATTCCCGCCCACTCGAGGATGAGGAGGTGAAACGAAAGTTGGTTAAATGTCGTTCGCGGACGTATTCCGAACTCATTAGGTCGGATATTCCTAGGCCCTCTGGTGCGGAACCTTCTCGACCTCTCAGGCCTTCGGGTGTGAAGCTATCTCGACCCTCCGCTTTGGGGTCACCCCAATCTTCTCACACATTATGAAGCCTTCCTGAAAAAGCCTTGCCTCGAGTCAATTTCAAGTAAGAAGAAAGAAGCACTGTTAACCTTACCGCCACCGAGACAAATGGTGGCTCGAGGTAAAGTCCCGAAGTTGGGGTGTCCTCCTCGTCATCGTCTACTCGAGAGCACGGACCACCAGGGCAATTCGGGGTGAGAGGTCACCCGTAACATCCCACAGCCGAGGTGTCAAAGATGACAGGTCCCCAGCTCCGTTCTCGCCGAGCCTCCTTTGGATATCATGCCTATATCTGTTCGGAGCCCCTCGTCGCAAACCACCGAGCTTCCTTTTGGGGGGTCTGAGGGCGAGGGAAGGAAGCATCTCGATCCTGAGAGGGATGAGGACTCGCCGCCGCGAAAGTGCAAAGCTCGCCGTCAGTCATATCGCCTAGTCCCACGACTCGACCCCGGGCGCGAATGCTGTCTACGAGGAGGTTCTAGCCTTATCACTTCAGGGAGTGGCCACCGTATGTTCGAACGCCTTTATTTGTTCGTTTCGTCGTTGCTCAAAACTATCTGTTAATTTACTCTCGTTTCTATAGATGACCACCTATATGAAGAGCCTGGGGAGGAGGGCCAGCCTTGCTAAGGGCTCTGTTAAAGCAATGAAAGCGAGTAAAGCCAAGGTCGCTTCCCTAACCTCCAAGAATGCCGACCTTCGAGCTCGGGTTCAACGCCTTGCCGAGGACACCGTGAAGTATGAATCAAACCTGAAGCACACCACGACCACGAAAGCATGGGCTGAAGATAAGGAAAAAAGGCTCGGGGCGAGCTAAGGCCGCCGAGATGCACCGCGCGCCATTGCCGCAGGCCAGTGGACGAGCCACACGTGGTCCGGTCGAGTTATGCACAAAGCCACGACACTGCTGTGGCTAGCTAAGAGGCTCTTAAGGCCGAGCTCCGTCGAGCGCCTTTAATCGAGGAATGCCATGGGCTTCACGAGATCTCGAAGAGGCGTGAGGCCTCGTCAATCAAGGAAGGGGTGATCGCCGAAATGAGATTGGTGCATGTAATTTTGTGGCCCGGTGGCTTTCCTTCGTCGTAAGGTTACTAAGGTTTTCCTGCCTGATTTCAAACTCAAAGTTCCTGCAAAGGGGGAGGTGGAAGAATCTGACTTTGACGATGAAGTTTTAATCTCCATGGTGCTTCAGATGCCTCAACTCGTTCCTCTCCCTGAACCCGATGTTGAGATTCCTATGAGGCCGACCTCCTACCCTGGCTGCAAGTGACTTCACCCTCCTGGACGACATGCCGCCTGAGTCCGATCTCGCACGCCTAGACTTTTCCCCAGAGCTCATTATTTTGTTAACTTCGAGGGGCTTCTAATGCCTGGATTCGTAATGCTGACCTTGATTTTTGTCGATCTGTTGATATTTGCCTTTATACCCTTTGCACCTTCCGCTTTTTCTATTATCTTAGTTTACAGCCTGAGCTGCGTGGTTCTTAACAAACCGAGCTACTTAGCTCTTGACGAATCGAGCTACTAAGCTCTTGCCGAACTGAGCTTCGTGGTTCTTATTGAACTTAGCTATGTGGATCTTGAATATCTGAGCTACTAGGCTCCTGAACCGAGCTGCGTGGCTCTTTAATATCCAAGCTACTGGGCTTCTGAACTGAGCCACGTGGCTCTTTAATATCCGGCCATCGGCTTTCCGAACGGTTAATGCGGCTCTTTAATATCCGGCCACCGGTTCCCGAATCAGCTACGTGGCTCTTTAATATCCGAGCTACTGGGCTCCTGAATTGAGCTACGTGGCTCTTTAATATCTGAGCTACTAGGCTCCTTAATTAAGCTACGTGGCTCTTTAATACTGCTTACCGGGCTCCCGAATCGAGCCACGGGCTCTTCGTCCGAAGCTCGCGCGCCTCCTTTAATCGGTGCTTCCGGCTCCTTCAAAGTCCGGTGCTCTATGCTCTTCTGACTGGAGCCATGTGGCCCTTCAAGTCCGAAGCCAGGTTTCTTCGACTTAGCCGCGCTGGCTCTTCGACATCCGAAAGCTCCTCGCCCTTGACGAGCTTTGAGCCACCAAGCTCTTGCCGAACTCGAAAGCCCCTAGCTTTACTTTCGAGCCTCGCTTTCATTTAACCAGCTGATCTTAACAAACCGAAGCATTGCCTTTGACAGCTAGAGCTACGTGGCTTTTCTGCCTCTAGCCCCCAGAAAGTGCGAGCAGATACTGCCGCCCATGGAGAATCGTAACACTACGATCTCCCTGTGTGTCCAGTTTCTTATAAATAACCGCCTTCCTTCGAGGGTGTGTGCTATACTCCGCTCCCAATTTCTTCCCGCCTTCACAAAGGTCGTGTTTGTACATGATGTGAAGCTGGTTTGATCGCCACTCACGCGGTCCGCTTCGTGGTTATAGCCGACGCCAGTTTCGTTTGTTCGCCATTTGAGTTGTGTCGCTCCTCAAATTCAAATGATCACGGAGTTGGTCGTGAACACGCTCGAGGTGCTTGCCCGCGAATGCTTCCAAGTCCCGTCTTTATGCTATACCTTCCTCTCCTCCCCTTTTCTTGTTTTTTTTTTTTTTTTTCTGCTTCCTCTTTCTCTTACTTGTGACTTTGCCTTGAATGGCTTCAAGTCTCGCTTCCTATGCTATACCTCTCCTCCCATATTTTCCTACTTTCCTTTTCTCTTTCTTATGGGGTTTTTTTTTTTTTTTTTTAATGGTTGTTTGCTGATTGTAATTTTCCTCGAGGTGTGAGAGCGTTTCATCATCAGAATCTTCTAAGATGTAGAGCGGTTTTTGCTAATCAGAATTTTCTAGGTAACTATAATAAAAGTACAACTTTCTCGTGGGTGGGTAAACATCGTACGCTTGTTTGATGTTTCATGCAACTATCCAGATTCCTACCGAGCCCCGTGGATTTCTGATAAACCGAGCTCCCTGGTTCTTTCATTATGATTTACGAGTAGTGTAATCAGAAATAAACGAAAAAGCTATTTGAGCAAAAGTAGAATCAAAGGCTGCGCTTTATTAATGTGATACACCGGGAGGTTTACGGGTAAAACCGCTCGAGGTGCTCACATTCCAAGAGTGTCAAGGTGTCCTTCCCCATGTTCGAAAGCCTCATAGTCGCGTGACTCCGACACCCGTGATATGACATGCGGTCCTTCCCAATTGGGTCCTAATCGTGAGTAGGGTTTTCCGGTCGCTGTGAGTTTCTCTAGCATTAGGTCAC
Source organism: Tetrastigma voinierianum (assembly GCA_016808115.1). Lineage (NCBI taxonomy): Eukaryota > Viridiplantae > Streptophyta > Magnoliopsida > Vitales > Vitaceae > Tetrastigma > Tetrastigma voinierianum. Next base: position 366,491 of record JAEQBH010002338.1, on the reverse strand, counting down.
CGGGCTTGAAACCGCAGCCCGACCTTCCAATCATAGTACCTCATGTTTTCAAGCAGAGTCCCTGCTTCAAAGCTTGCTCGCTCTTCCATTAGATCAAGGTTCAAAGTGAGAGCCCCCGCCAAGGCCAAGATTTGCGAACTCGACCCAGGTGACTCGAGCCCAACCTCAACAGGCCACCGCCTGGCAAGCAAATTCGCCAAAGAAAACGGAGTTTCTCGAGTTGCAGACTTGCGAGTAGTTCTGCACGCCCATAGTACCTCTGGGAGGTATTCTACCCATTTTCCCTTTTGGTCTTCCAACTTAGTCTTCAATGCTGCCTTGAGAGTCCTTATAATGACTTCTACTTATCCGTTAGATTGCGGATGAGCTGGGGACGAATAAGAATTCTTAATTATGAGCTCGGGGCAAAAGTTTTTGAATTTCCGGTTGTCGAATTGTTTTCCATTATCTGATATCAGCGCTTTTAGGATCCCAAACCTACAGATTATGGACCGCCAAACGAAGTTACGTAACCTTTCTCTGATTGTTGCCAATGGTCGTCTCCGCCCATTTAGTGAAGCGTAGTCCACCTTCCTAGAATGGGGAATTCCAGATCGACCTCTTCCACCAGCGCGTGGACCCGCATCTAATCCCCATCGCTAAAAAGCCAGGCCATGACGGAGGTCCATGGCTCGATTGGGAGATGGGAGATCTTGGCATGCTCTTGACAAATTTTGCACTTTTTGACTAGTTTTGTGGCGTCTTTGAGCATCGTGGGCCAATAATACCCTTGCCTAAGGGTTTTTCCTATCAAGGCCCGAGCCTCGATATGGTTGCCATAGATTCCTTCGTGCACCTCTCTAAGTACGTAGTTGGCATCTTCCTTTCCTATGCATTTGAGGAGGGGTGCGGAAAAACCTCGTTTATAAAGGGTCCCTCGCAAAGAGCCGAATTTAGTCGACTCGTTTATTTAGATGCTTCCTTCTCGTGGCTCGCTTCAGGCAATATCCCGCTCAATGATAGTCCTGATATCTTATCCAAATGGCAAGGCCATTAATGGGAGGACCTCTTCATTGCTGACGCTCTATCAAGGTTCCATGAGGTGCTCGATCGTACCCGGCTCATTCAAGTCTTCTTGTGACGTCATAGTTTAGCCGCGTGGCGTCCGCCCGTGAATTCCTCCGCTTCGGATGTCTAACCCGAACCCGCACGGTAATTTTAAGTAACTCCCGCATCTTTCTAAGATAACTGATCATCTTTTCGCCTTTCTCTCAGAGTCATCTTATCCGCTTTACAATTAACTCGGAATCACATTACACTTAGTCGATCAAATTTCCACGGAGTGGGTGAGGTTAACCAAGAATGACAAATTCTTCATATTCCTAGCTTCGTTGTTGGAGGCCTGGAACCCAAATCTGAGTGCATATTCCACATCGATCCCATCCGAGGAGGTCGACCAACCCGTCTCGCCAGGCATCACGCCCATCTACGTAATAACCTCCTGACGTGGGAGGCCTGGATGCGAAGCAAGGCTTACAAGAGTTCTACCGAGGTGAATTCCATGATGAAATCTGCCAAAATTTGTCCTTTAATCGTTGTTCTTGGCTTGTACCTAATGTCGAACTCACTCAGCTCTATGGCCAATTTCACCAATCTTCATGAGGTTTCTGGTTTGTGCAATATTTGCTTCATCGGTGTTCATTCGACCCCGACATAATAAAGTATGGCCGAAGTCTTCTGGCGGTGGTCACCAACGCTAGAACTAGCTTTTCCATCTTCGGATACCTTTCCTCTGCTCCTCTCAAAGCTTGACTGCAGTAATAGACCGGCCAGCCGCTTTATCCCGTCTCTCGACCAGTGCACCAATGGCAGAAACAAACCGCAAAGGAGAGTGGAGAGCTCCTCCCAGTCACGATGCAGAGCCTCCATGAGGTTTTACACCGCGAACGCCAGTAAATCTCAACGTATGGCCTTTAATTGCGAAGGGCTGATACTTACACGTGGATCTCGGACACAAAGCGACTCAAATAAGTAAATTTATTCTCCTACAAAGCTCAACTTTCGGTATTTGAGGGCGGTCATTGTCACATGACTTTGGTTTGATTCCGGGATTGTTCTTATTCGCGAAATGGATTATGAAACCTAAGAACTTCATTTTGTAGTCCTTCAGGACCTGGAATGATTCAACTAGGTGGTCCATGTGGTGCTCTGGGCTGATCGACTAATTCAACATGTCGCCTATGTATACTTCCCATGGTCGCTCCAATATGTTTTTGAACACTTGCTTTACTAATCCCTTGATAAAAAGGTCTCAAATGGTTTCTTCAACCCAAAAGGCATTACCTAATAATAGTACGTTCCTTATCCGGTCACGAATGAGGTATTCTCTTGGTCGTTAGGGTCCATTTTGATATGATTATAGCCCGAGAAAGTGTCCATGAAGCTGAGGAGCTCGTGGCCAGCGTCCACTATGAGGTCGATTCGGGGGAGGGGAAAGCTGTCTTTCGGGCAAGCCAGGTTAACATCGGTAAAATAAATGCAGAGTTGCCATTTTCCATTCACCTTCTTGATGAGAACCAAATTAGCCAATCCACAGGATAATTTACTTCTATAGCTCTGGCCTGGAGGAGCTCACGACCTCTGTTGATCGCCTTCTACCTTCTACGGCTTCTTCTCTCTTCTGCCTTGACCGTTTGAAGGAGGGGGCGACATTCAATTTGTGGGTGATAACTGCTGGGTCAATTCCCCCCATGTCCTCTTGCTTCCAAGTGAATACGGTGTTTTTGCTTTTGGTAGAAGTGGATGAAGAGTAGTGTCTATGTCCCTGGGTCGCCTTAGGATCCAATGGTATGGTGTGGTCCGGCCGGTCATCAAGTTGTACCAACTGCTCTTATGAGGGTGTTTGTCGAAAGGTCCAAATTTCGCCTCTCATGTCGAAGTCATCTACGGATGCCGCTAACTACTTTCTATTTCATTGACACCAAGTAGCACTCCCTAGTTATTCGCTGGTCTCCTCGAACCATTCCTACTCCATTTTCCGTAGGGAATTTGACAACCATATGATAGGCGAAAGGGATGGCCCTTATGGCATTGAGAGAAGGCCTGCCTAGTAACATGTTGTACGCCGATGGGGCCTCCACTATGAGGAGCTCATCGCGTTGAAGCCTAGCACTAGGGTCTCCAGAGTGAGTACTAGTCAGACTCGACCCTGTACATTTTCTCCCGAGAATCCCTTAAGTGGGCTACTCGGTCTAACCCTTCCAATGCCCATTTTGTCAAATGCCGGCTTAAGATGATGTCTGGGCCGAGTTCCTTTATCGATCAGACCCCGAATCGCTTTTATCGGCCATACGCACTACCTTATTACTAGCTGGTGATCACAGGGTGTGTCATGTTCTTCCAGTCACCGAGAATGTTACGTGATGGTGTCCAACCGGCGGAGCTGGATACTTCGCACTCTAGTGTCTCCTGATCAAATGTTGCATAGTGAGCTTTCCCGGTCGAAATAATTGCCCACTCCGGCGACCGGAAAATCACTGACCTCTCCTAAGGGTCAGCGGTAATGTCGAAGGTCGGGCCGATGAGGCGAGCAGGAAAACGCCAGCCCGATCTTTCTCAGGAGCCACGTGAATCTGGCAGATGTCCACGCTCTGATCGTGAACTCGATTTCTTTTCAATTGAATACAACTATCCGTCCGATGCCCGTGGATTCCCATGGAAGTCGACTACTTCAGTCATGTCTCTTTCTGGGCCGGGTCCGTCTTCATCCGAGACTACCATCTAAAACTCAATGTCGACCTCGTATGTAACTCAGACACCCGAGGCCAGGGGGTGAACCGCCGTGGTGGGTACCGCGGGGTCAGGCAGCTGGGGGCTTAGTGGACCTAAGCGTCCCTAACGCTACTCCTCTCTCGGGAGATCAATCTCCGTCTCTCCCCGCCCTCGTGGAGATCCTGGTCTCTCGCCTCTTCAGCCGGCTTCGCCCCGCTTTTTCTCATCCTTGTTTTTCCTCCTCTTCGCACTAAGAGCCTCCCCAAATTAGACATAAGGGCCTCCTCGCCGTTGATGCACTTTTCGCTTCGAGAAAGACTCGTCCATGCTCGCCTGGCGGTTCTCGAGACGGAGAACACAGTGCCTTAGACTATATGCCCACCTCCTGGCCATAAAGGCGTGATGGTGAATTTTCATCTCGTGATGTCCACCCTTAACAGACTCGAGCTGAACCCTAGACAGGACCTCAAGTTTTCTCGAGGGCCCTTTATGGTCACAGTGGTAGCTCTGGCTCCATGTCCGGCCCGGCGAAGTGGCATGGTGCCACCGGAGAGTTCAAGGGCGAGAATGAGGTCAAGGAGCCTCGTTGAACCATGCCAAGGCCGAGCCCTTAAGCGTAATGGTAAAGGGGCTTTGCATCTCACGGATCTTGCATCCGTGGCACGAATCTAGTTCTCTCAGAGGTGTCGAGGCTGCCTATGTGGTCTTCGTTGGGTTAAAAAAGCCATCCGCGTGACTCGAACTTCTATTGGAAGAGGGAAGCGTAGCACCAACCGTGAACTGGGATTCCATTTGTTGTACTGCAGCATCCATGGAGACTGGGCTCGAATCCTTACAAATTTCTCTTCACGTGGGCTAAGCCTGCCATTGATGTCCTGAACCGTTTGTTCCCAAGATTGCTCTTCTACCGACACGAGGGGTCAGCTCTTCGCCCATCGCCCTCAATCATTCACTCATTGCGACTGTCTCTAGTGGGTACATAGGGATCATGCCCCCTGGTTCGGCTATTTTCTCCTCCTCTCACAACGCCTCGGGGCACCGGTGCTGCCTTCAGGGCATGGTATCGCGCCTTCATGGTTCGTCTCAGAAGACCAGAAAATTCTAATTTTCAAAAGGGTAAAATGGTACTTTTGGCCAAAATCCCAATTTTTCTAAATCTCATGATCGAAACGGACCATCATGAACTGCCCTCACAAATCTAGTTAAGACGTCGAATTTCGTCGAATTCCAAGACAGCAGGGATTTCACGTTTTTTGATGCATCGGGAAGGGTGTGGGACACTTGGCACACTGGAATGGCTCACAGTGTGCCACGTGTCACATGTATGATGAGTCAAACATGAGCTCAAGTGTGGGCCATGGGTGGACACATAGCATGATGCCATTGGATGAAAATTCCAAAGTAGAGGGATAAGAGGATAAAGAAATCCAAGCCACAAATCAGGCTTGAAATGCGTACGTATGACAAGTCCTCTGTGACCCAAGTTCTCCCAACTCCATTGGGGAGAAGGAAAAAAAAAAGAGGAAAGAGAAAGGAAGAGAGTTTTAGAGTGAGAAGCTCTCACTTCCCTCTAGATTTTCCGGCGATCGGTCTGGCAAACTCCGGCGAGGCAAGAGCAGAAGTCGTCCCCACCGCAAGAGCTACGCAGGTCGTAGACGGGAGTTTTACTAAACTCCGGAGGTAGGGTTTTCTCCTACTTGGATATTCCTTGTTTAAAAAAGCCATGGAAATGGTTTCGGGGTGTCATGGAGACCTGAATGGCTACGATTTAGTTCCAAAGAAATGGAACTCCATGATCGATGAGGGGTTATTCATGGACGTACCACTAATCGACTGGGACTGTTAAAAATATTTTGGGTTGCTTGTTGGATCAAAATGCTCCATGTGAAATTGCTTGCATGTGGTTGCTTGACATGAGAAGCATGAATGATGTGTGCAGGATAAAACATTTATTGCTTTAATTGAATGGCTTGAAATGTGTATGGAAAATGATATGTTAATGCATGCTAATTGATGTGTTAACGTGACTGTTTGAATTATATGATATATAATTGTGTATGAGCCATTGGAATTGGATATATGAATTGGCATCATTGCATTCATGTGCATGGTGGCATCGCGTCGAGTCGGGTGTGGGTGCAAGGTATGGTTGTTCGCCACTTAACGCGGCAGCTATTCTCAGTGACTACGCCAAATAAAGCACTATAATACAAATTCATAAAATGAGAAGTAATCAATGTGTGTGTCAAGGCCCCTGAACTCGTGTAAGAGACCGTGGTACTATCCGAAAGGTTCCAGATGGTGCGAGAGACCAACGGGTGCGAGAGACCAGGGTACTATCCAAAAGGTTTCAGACTGTGTGAGAGACCTCGCGCCACTATCCGAAAAGTTCCTCAGAGGGGTGTTGTGAGACTCGCGCAACCAAAAGCTCAAGGCCCAAGAGAAAACACACTGGCCACGCGATCACTTAGACTTAGAGTTGAGTGATGTGAGCCTGGATTGACTCGTCCTGGATGGGTTACCCATTGGCAAATTGCATCGTAGTCGTCGGCCAGCGGCTCGATATTCGGGTGTCATCGCATTACCGCTGACGATCGGGCCACACTCGCATAGGCATGTGAGGAGTCTCGCGGAGTGACTCGTGGCACGTGGGCATGGAAACATTTCCATGCATAATATAAATCATTCCATGTATGCATCGTGAAGTTGTATGGAATGTGGATGTCATGGATGTGCCATCGCATGTGCATTTTAGCGGGGAGTAAATTTCGTAGGAGAATTCATCTATCGCATTGCTCACCCCGCCAGGATCCCCTTTAGGTACAAAGAGTGTTCGAAGGCGCTTCCTGTAGGCCTGGGTTATGAAGCGGGCCTGACCGTGGCTTTGATTCATGTTCAGGTATATATTGTAACGTAACTAGTTTTAATATATGTTTTGTATTAAGAGTGATGTATTGACTATTGAATTTATATAAATGTATGGTTTTGTAATTGTATGGTGTGTATGGATGCATAGTAATGAATGGGCCATATTTTTTATTTCACGATGTGTGTCTCATGATATGAGATATGCAGTTTCGCAGTTGACAAGTGGGTTAATCTGACTTCGCTCAAGGCCACATTCATCCCGTGGTCGCGAGACTGTTTAAAGGAGTTCGCCTAACTCCTTTGCAACGCCATTAATCAGACGGCGCTCCATCCGCCGCTAAGCATCGCGAAGAACTCGAAACATTCCATTGGTTTCGCTGTCAACGCCGCCCCATCGGGTCTTGCATCCCTCGTGGGGTCAAGCGTGGATTCTACCATGTTTCGAGAGCCTAAACCATCACCACCGAAATCAATTTATTTGTAAAGGAACAAATTTCTCGCTCCCACATACTCGCGCCAAACTAATGGTGCTTTCTTTCTATCGACATACTAGGCGAGCGCCTCGGGCCTCGGGCCCCGTCCGTCGGGCCGGACGTCGTACAACCCGCAACCCGCACCGAAAAGGGCGGATCCGACGGTGTGGCCTAGCCGCTCCGATGCTCTTGCCAGCTTCTTTCGGCTTAAAACGAAAGACCAACTGGCTGACAAGGCATGATCGCTGCAGAGACCTTTCTTTTCAAAGGGATTGCTCTGCATTTATGGTGCGCATGATCACGATGACTTTCCTTGTCGGATAGTGATACGACATCTTCCCAATCGGGTAGGGATCTTCTCTCTTCCTTATCGCTAATCGGTCATTGGGAGGATAATTAGAGAGCCGTAATTGTGGGAGATCCTTCTTCCCTTAATGGATAGATATCGGATCATGAACATGGGGTTCTTTCCTTTCACTTACCAATTCGTGGACGGGCTTATCCTCACACTCAACCCGCACTGGCTCGTGACCTCCGAGAATAATCAGGACGTTATCATGGGCCGAGTCCCCACATGCTCCACGGAGGATGCCAACCAGTTTTAAGGTTCATTCCCTGGGCCTGTGTTCTAGGCCTATGGGCTGGTTTTTTAGGCACTATCACAAACAATCCGAACATAGATCGCTTTCAAGATTTGCAGCAGCGAAAAGGGTTTTCCAGTGACGCTTCAAAATTAAGAAATACTTACCACCAGTACTTTTAATTTTGGCAAGAGAAAATATATGGAGGTTCGATCTATCAGAGTTAAACGTCGTTTTATCAAAATTGAGCTTTAAGAAAAGAAAACCTAGTTCATCGATTTTTTTAGGGTTGCTCATTATGGAGAAGTTCCTCTCTAGATTTTAAGGTTCAACCGGTTCGGAAAACAAATCGAAGAGGGGGAAATTATTTTACTGGCATAAATTCAATGACATTTTCAAAATGTGACATGTTATTCTCCAGTTATAGGGATACATGTTAAATTTTAACCCGTAATTCCTAGTAAGCATCATAAAATAGAAAATAATATATCAAAAGCATAACGCTTTTAAGCAGAGTCATTCTGCCACATATTTTAACTTAAACTATGACACGTTTTGAAAACGTCATCATTTTAAGCGTCATTATCATTAATTTTTGTAGTAGTGCTCTCACCCACTACTCTTTGTATTATCATCTCACACTATCCTTTGTTGTCTTATATTTGTATTTGCGGATTGTATGAAAATACAAGCCTTCAATGAATTAGTAATAATTTTCTTCTGTTGTTATGAAAAGACATCATAAATCTCTTAAGATTAGAGACAATTTACAAAAATAATTTTCACTTTGAAACCTTTTCTTGAATCGTCTACTTTAAAAAGAGAAAATCTAATATTTGATTTTATTCTAGTCACTACTATTACCCTACTACCTGCTTTCTTTTTATACTTTTCCCTTTTATCTTTTAACATGCACGCCAACCGATATCACCACTCACATTTTATCTTTCTATCATCTTTTTTGTTTAATTCGAATACTTATTTTTCTGAAAGAATCTAATACATTTTCTTAAATTGTTACAAAGAATATTAAAAATAACGATTTTTTTCTTTGTTGCTCATAAATTTATTCTCAGGGCCTATCCCTTTCTATCTTAATGTCAGCTTAACATCTTAACCACTTGAGCTTAGTCTTTTTTACTATTAAAAACAATAAAAACCATATAAAAATAAAAATAATTCATTACCAAATTTATCACTTTTAATATCTATATCTTATTGTGTTTCAAAAAAATATTTATATTTTATTTCATTTTTCTCATAAGCCCTTTTTCAGTTCTACCCCACAGTTCATGATATTTAAAAAGATGGAATAAAGAAACAAAAAGGAAGACAACAAGCATTTCTTTAATGATTGAGATTCCCATTAAAGAAAGAAAATAAGTGTGGGCCCCCTTCAGAAACTAGCGTTATCTAATTTCGTTATCCATTCCTTTTTCTTTTTTTTTTTTGCTTTTTGTATAATCATAATTTTTTAAATAAAAGAAAACGTGAAACACGTCTTCTTGAAATAGTAAATTCAATTTTAAACTCATCAAAGTGAACCAATGATTAGGTTTTTTCTAACTTAATAAGTAGTTTCAAGTTCGTATTTAGAATGTAATCGTTTTTTCGTCAGAACAGCTTTATTATCCCCTATCTCTCTCCCACTTTTAAGAATTTTAATCTGTGATGCTTATCGCTTAAAACGCTTCCTGATACTCGACATCTGATAATCTAACAAAAAAATGTAAAATAATAGGACGGAGGGGACCATATCAATGCCCATAAAATAAACAAACAAAAAAATCACGTCGTTTACTTATTTTTATGCAAGACACCTTTGAAAAGAAATTCTATTTTTTTGTGGTTTCTCATCACCTTCATTTCACCAGATAAAATTAACAATGGATTTTAAAATAATTGCCTGTAAAACACCACGCATGGAATCTCTCAAAGCTTATGAAAATATCATGGAACAAAATCAATCTTTTATTTTTGCAAGAAGTCTTTATTGCAAAATATTTTTGGTATTTCTCATTTTAATCCAATTTCTCCTAATTTTTTCTTCCATTTCTGTTAATTAGAACATGTTTGTTTCTGTTTTTTAAAATTGCTCTTGAGAGCAGTTTTTAAAAACACAAAAAAAAAAGTGTTCTCTAAAAAACTCATCCTTGCTTTTTAAATTTAGTGTTTTTCGTCTTTTTTATGTTTTTCATAAAAGAAAACAAATTGTAAACCAAATCTGTTTTCTCTATTTTTCTCATTCTCCTTATTTTCAAAAAAATAAACAAACATGCCCTTAATTTCTAGACACTGTAAATAAAATAATTGCATATCATTTTGTGCCTATATATATAAACAGCTTTCTCTGCCACTTCCAGTGTAGTGCGCTTCTGAAGCTAGCTACACAGCCATGGCTTCTTCTCCTTCTCCTTCTATCCATCTTCTTTCTCTCTTTACTCTATTCCTTCTCCTTTCTTCTCGGCATATTCGTCGGAAGAAATTGAAAACACACCTCTCACAATCACCCTCCCTCTAACCCCAAAATTTGCAAGAGAACCATCTACAGATCCCGTGGTGTTTCTCCAACAACTTGCCTCTGCATCCAAATCCAGAGCCCATCTCTTGAAATATGGCAAAACCAGCCCTCCTCCATTGAAAACCCCTCTTTATCCTATGGAATATGGGGGTCACACCATCCCTCTCAGCTTCGGGTACCCTCCACAGGAACTCTTACCTGTAGACACAGAAGCAACAGTATGGACCCCATGTACAACTCACTACCAATGCATCAACTGTACTATTTCAGCCAAAGACGTCCCCTTCTTCGAGCCTCAACTTTCGACGTCTCTTACAAATTTGAGCTGCAAAAACCCCATATGTAACACCGGGTGCCTCCGCTGCAAGGCCACTCCCAAAACTGCCCCAGGCTTGCACATTCTATCTTCAGTACGGCACTGGGGCCGAGGCTGGATACTATCTATTAGAAGACCTCCACTTTCCCGAGAAAACAATCCGTGATTTCATCGTCGGGTGTACAACAATCGGTCTCCGTGAGACTTACATCGACGGAATGGCGGGGTTCGGTCGTCACTACTGTTGCCGGTCCAGATGAGAGTGAATAGTTTGCTTACTGTCTCAACTCCCATTATTTTGATAACACCAGAAACAGTAGCAGATTGATTTTCGACTACAGAGACGGAGACACTATAGGACTTTCCTACACTCCCTTCCTAAAGAACCCTCCTGACTCCCCGGATTACTATTACTTGAACGTCAAAAATCTGATGCTCGGAAACAAGATCCTCCCCATTCCAAGCAAGTATCTAGCTCCGGGATCCAATGCTGCCGGCGGTCTCATCATAGATTCCGGTTTCTCGTACGGATACATGGCAGGACCTGTTCATAAGATATAGTGACGAAATGAGTTGAAGAAGCAGATGTCCAAATATAGGAGATTATATGCATCAGAAGAGGAGTATGGTCTTGGACCTTGTTATAATTTCACAGGCCGGAAAATAGAAATCCCAGACTTGATTTACCATTTTGCAGGTGGGGCAACAATGGTGGTGCCAGGAAACAGATATTTCAAATTTGATACTGAGCCGACAGGCATTGGTTGTTTCCCTGTCGATACTGATGATGCCAATAATCTGGAATTCACTCCCAGGACCGTCTATTATTCTGGGCAATTATATGCAAGTGAATCACTATATCGAGTATGACCTTAAAAATAACCGTTTTGGTTTTCGACAACAAAAATTGCTAGTTATGGTTAGCGACTGAAGACAAGCAACCTGAAGGACAGTGTATGGTATGGTAATTATGTATGAGTGATTGTGAGTTGGGAGAATACTGCCTAACAGACATGTCTATGTTGCTAGACAGCTGGTAAGGATGGTTTATGATCTCCTGTCTGAATAAAAGAAGACTGTTTAATAAAAATTTTAGACTTTTTTTTTCATCTTGTTCTATAACTAAAAATATACAATAATATTTTGTGCCAACCAGAAGCTTTAATGTGGATCATATTAATTAAAGACCAAAAAGATAAATAATAACTCACACAAAGACGCACGTATGCTTATTTTAACGCTTGTCACATAGGCTCGAAATATGCTATATAAAATGCAAAGGCTTATATGCGCAAGGCACACGCCGCTCAAGTAATATAATGAAAGTATGAGTATCGTCCCACAAGAATTAGGTTACTAATTACTTAAATTAGAATAGTCCCAACTTTATTTGGATAAATACAAAGGTGAAGTTGAAATAGAAAACAAACTAAACTAAAGAAATCCAAAACTAAAGTCTCTAACATGAAAAGAAAAAATGTAATTACAAAAAAGCCTAGGATTTTGATTTTATCTATCAAATTCCAAATGTGTGATTTGAAATGGTCCCAATGATGCATAAATTATATATTAATGACAGGTTTCACCTAAGCACATGTTATTTTTTCCCAAGCAATAACAATCTACCCTTGAAAAAGGTTATACTCTACCTCAAACCATAATAACCAAGGATGCATTAAGTAATTGAAATCCAAATCGTTTCTACAGATGTAACTCATAAATATCTTCACCCTACAGTCACCACGCCTGGTCACTAACCTAATTGTTATTGGTTTCACAACTCAAATTAAGTCACAAATCATATGTTAATGGTGATCAATCATCAATACATGAGAAATTGAATAGAACATTCAATTTTATAAGAAAATCCAAACATCAATATTATAAATTAAACGAAACACTACGGTTCATTGTTTAGACTACATCAAAACCCTAGAAAATGAGATTAGTTTATGATGGGGAGAAATACAACCAAAGAAAAGAGAGAAAACATAAGGAGGAGAAATAACCTGTATAGAAGATGAAATGCTCAATCTCTGATCTTCAAATCTTCCTCTTCTTCTTCTTCAATCATCTTCCTTCCCCAAAGAGAGTTGTTCCCTAGGGTTTAGAAACCCTAGGGTCTTTTCTCTTTGCAACCAAGAGAATCCCCTTTCTTTGCCTCCACGGACTTCCCCCTCATTCCAAATGCCTTAAATTCGTTCCTTTTATAAGTCAAGCATAGAGAGGGCATGAAAATGGGCTTCAGCAACTTTGGGTCCGACATCCACGCTACAACATGGTGGTAAATCCGCATCAAGTAAAGGTGGCAAAATGGCAACCTATCGTCCTCAGGAGCATATCCACGCTACAGCGTGATAAACTCACGCTACACCATGGGTTTTCTCAAGCTACAGTGTGAGTTTTTGCAAGCTGCAGCGTGGGTTGCTCCATTGTAATTTCTCTTTACTTCTCGAGTCCATAACTTTTTGGTATGAACTTCGATTTATGCAAAATTGGTCTTGTTGGAAAGCTTAGAAAGTGTAGAATATGGATATGGCTAGAAAGAACAATTTAGATATAATGGTAATGACTGAATCCATAAAGTGTGTCAATTGGTCAGATTTTGAACACTTTCTCTTCTTCCTTCAACTTCTAAAAGCCATAACTTCATCATTCGAAATCCAAATTAAGTTAATAAGGCCTTTTCGGAAATCTTGAGCAGTCTACTATCCATCCATACAAATTTTGGATCCATGGGAGGTGATTCTATAGCTGAAAAGATCAAAATACAGTAGCTGCTACTTATTTTTTTAATTTGCTGATTTTTGGACTTTTTCGCTTCATTTTCGTTCCGCTTCACCCATTGGTTTACCTAATCATAAAGATAAAAATTTAGAGCATTAGGGTACTTATTTATCTCATAAAGCTACTAAAACCTAAGCAAAACATGGGGGAAATGAGTATTTAAATACTCATCATTCGGCCAACCATGGCTACGTCCACGGAACATCCCATGTTTCCCCATTCCTTGTATCCATACCTAAATCGCAAAATCCTCACTACAATTATCCTCAAGCTTCCTCATGTCTCTGCACCAGATTACAAGCTCTTGTTCCCCTCATGATTCATAATATTTATAGTGATATTCCTAACAATTTTCCTAATTCTATAATGAAACCTAATATTACAATAATATATACAAATAGGAATTAATACTAATTAGGAATTTGAGACATATTCCAACAATACTCTTTAGGATTTGAATCTTTCTCATAATGATTTAGGAGGTCCATTGCCATATGAACTGTCAAATTGTAAGAATTTATTTAAATTTGATGTAGGGTTTAATTCATTGAATGTTTCATTCTCACAAGTTTAAAGAGCTTAAAAAATCACGCTTTTATTTTTTGAGGGATAGTTTTTAATTGAGTATTCCATCTTTCTTATTTGAACTATAATATCTTTCAGAACTACAACTTGATGGAAACATTTTTGGAGGAAATATTCTTTCATCAATTGGAATGTTGCAAAATCTAATTAATGAGTTCTCAAATTACATTTTTTACATGCATATTTCAAGCCATAATTGATTACTTATCACCATATTCCCTTGATTTTTCTTATTAGTAGTCCATAAGCCCATAACTAATGAAAATCTTGAGTTTTTGTGATTTTTGTAGATTTGAGGTGCAAATTGGCAACAAATGACTTATTGAGGCAAGTTGCAAGCATCTCGAGGTTAAGAGCATTTGTAAAGAATGGCCAAAGATGAATAAATATTGAATTTGAAGCAAAAGGAGGCAACCATAGATTTTATGCCTACTTCTTAGTCACATAGTATGAACATGTCGTGCACGTAGTATGCACGATCAATGTATGTTTTATATTTAGCAATGTTTTATAAAGAATGAAAACTTCATTGACAAAGTCAACTACCTGCCTTTGATCTATAATAATTGACATATTGATGGCCATTATGCTTTCATTCAATAGGATCTCTTTGTATACTTACCATAACCTTCATTTCCAAGAATGGTTTTAATGGTGAAATTCCATAAGGTTTGAGCAATTGTATCAGCTTATCGTAGTTTAATGCTCTAAGCAATAGGTTATTAGGTGGTATCACATCTTTCTTTGGTTTACTAAGTATAAGCCCGCTTTACTTCTCCGAAACCGCTTTAAAAGATACCATTCGAATGGGCAAAGGTAAATCTCATAAGCTCACTAATTCTAAAACAAACTTGAGGGGGAAATCCCTAGAGAATTAGGGATGTTGAATGAGTTATAAGACTTTCGTTTATTAACAACCGGTTAAGTGGTGAAACAACTACTAGTATTTGGAACCCGCTTCCTCAGATCGTTTCAGGTACACACAGTCTTTAACAACCTGGGCTTCTTCCCGGAGTCATACCTCAAAGTTTTGATAATCAAATAATAGTTCGTGTAGTCGGATTTACAAATAATAAGTTCACAGAAACTCGCAAAGCATTTGCTTTGGTAATTGAGCGTGCTTTTTATATAGATCGAATTTATTTCCAAGGCAAGATCCTCGATGTGTAGTCGCTCGAATTTGAGGAGATTGATTTTTAGGAAGAATAATCCTATTGGTATGATTCCCAATCTTGAAAAAAATTCTAACTTTATTTTCTTGGACATGAGCGAAAATAGCATCAATGGAATACCTAATAAAGCTTAGGGCACTATACCCCTCTCATGTCCCCAAGCTTGGAGGAAATATTCCTTCATTAATTGGAATGTTGAAAAATCTAATTACTGAGTGCTCAAATTACGTGTTTTTACATGGCCATAATTGAGTACTTATCACCATATTCCCTTGATTTAGCTTATTAGTAGTTCCTAAGCTCGGAACTAATGGAAATCTTGAGTTTTTATGATTTTTGTAGATATTAGGTACAAATTGGAAACAAATGAGTTATTGAGGCAAGTTGCAAGCATCTCGAGGTTGAGAGCATGCCTAAAGAATGACAAAAGAATTTATATTTTTATTGATAAGAGAGAATTATTTATGATAATTTCAAAATTCGATAATGTTGAATTTTATCATTTTATTTATGAGGACTTTGCGGTATATATTGTTTGGTCAGATTTTTATATGCAAGAGATTATTCGCATCTAAAAGATAATATCTCTCTTTAATTATTGGAAAATATTCAAAGAAATAAATATATACATGGACCGTAATGAATTATTCTATGTTAGTATTTGATAAATGCCAAACTATAAATCTCGAGAGGAAGTTTTCCAAAGAATCAACTAAACAAAGAAAGAGTACAAGACCTTTTATATATAGTATGCACTTCCTAACTCAACTATTTTCTAAACTAACATTACATTCTCAATATCTTTCAACTAAATTCTATTACATCAACATCCCCTCAAGCTGCAGGGGAGATAGCCATGCCAAGCTTGGTACAAAGAGTGCATAAACGATCAAATGACAGTGCCTTAGTGAGGATATCTATTGGCTGAGCTTCTGTGGAAATGTACCTAACTTCGAGTTTGTTTTCAGAAACTAGATTGTGAACAAAATGGACATCCAATTCAATATGTTTTGTGCGAGCATGAAACACTGTGATTGCCGGGCTAAAGCTCCTGCCCCATTATCACTCCAAAGGATAGGTGGTTGGGACTAAAGAGAAATACCAAGTTCACATAGTAGATTTTGAATCCAGATTAAATCAATAGCTACACTAGAGAGGGCTCTATACTCAGCCTCAGTGCTGGACCTTGCCATAACTTGTTGTTTGCGAGAGCTCCATGTGATAAAATTGCCAATAAGGAAACACGATGCCACTACCGTACTTGTCCCATCTAGGTTACTTCTGCTCCAACCCAAGATCAAAATAGCCTTCAAGATTCATGAGCTGAGAAGATTTGAAGGTAAGACCATATGAGAGTGTTCCTTTTACATATCTCAAGATCCGTTTACAAGCTCCCCAATGAGCAACAGTAGGTGCCTTTAAAAATTTACTAAGCTTGTTGACAAAAAAGGCTAGGTCAGGGTGAGTTAAAGTTAGATATTGGAGGGCTCCCACAATGCTTCTATACAGAGGGGGTTGATCAAATGTTGCACTATCAGTAAGAGATAAGTTGTTATTCAAGATCATTGGAGTAGAGCATGGTTTTGAATGCACCATATTTTTCCGGAGTAGGAGATCTTGTTAAAGCATGATATTCATATTAAACCCAAATCCTACAAGCTTGAGCTTTTAGGAGAGTTGGTCATTTAACATGGTATCAGAGCTTGGTTTGGCAGGAGGTCCTGGGTTCGAACCCTCTCCTTGCAATTTAATCCCCATGTTTATTTGAAGTCCATAATGGACTTCCTGCCTCCACGCGGCACGGGTATGGGGTCGTATGCACGTGAGGGAGGGTGTTGAAGCATGATATTCATATTAAACACAAATCCTACAAGCTTGAGCTTTTAGGAGAGTTGGTCATTTAACAGATCTGCTGCATACTTGGATTGACTCAAGTGTAACTGTGAAGAAGTTCTTCTTACTTCAAAGCCAAGGAAGTAGGCCACGCCCCGTGATTTTTAAGAGCAAACTAGTACGAACTGTGAATAATTTTGTTGAATGTCTTCGAACTCTCCCTCGTGATTGGTGATGTCAACATACACTGGGGAGCAGAGGTAGGTTCCCATTTTTATGAGTATAAAGTAAGGAAGCATCGACACGGAATTAAAACTCCCATGCTACCAAAGCACCTCCTCTAACTTTTCAAACCAAGCTCAGAGCCTCGCTTTCAAATTCATATAGAGCTTTGTGTAATTTACAAACATGGTGAGGCTTCATTACATCTAGAAAACCTTTTTGGTTGAGTCATGAAGACATTCTTCATGTAGCTCCCCATTCAAAAGGCATTATTTACATCAATTTGTTGAATATTCAACTTTGGAGACGTGGCTAAGTGAAACTAGATTGTTTTCTACAAACTACAAACTTCCTGATACCATTACATTTATAAAAATAAGCAACAGAGTAAAACTGAGAGAAAGTTTTCCAAAGAACTTCAACTAAACAAAGAAAGAGTACAAGACCTTTATAGTATGCACTTCCTAACTCGCCTATTTTCTAACTAACATTACATTCCTCGAATATTCTTTTCAACTGAATCCATACAATCAACATTCTGAGAGTTTAGTATAAATTATTTCCTAAATTATTTATTGATTTATCTGTGTTATTATTTGAATTTTTGTTTAATTTATCTTATCAATATTCGAAATTTAGATTATGAGAAGATTCTCATTTATTTATCTAGAATATTTACCCAAAATATATTAGAATAAAAATTATTCTGGACCTGCATATTTTTTCAAAATATATTGGAAAATTATCTTGCATGTCTCGCGATGCAGGAATTAATTATTGTTAAGTTCCAAGGAATTTGAGTTCTGGACCTATATATGTTAATTTGGTTGCATGAAATTTGAAAATTTTTGTTGCAAGGAATTCTGAATTTTAACGTGGAGTTCTTGATAATATAATTTAATTAATTATTTTTCCAGATAATATGTAAGGAGATGCAATCACAACTTAAGGACCACTACTTATTTTTCTGTTAATTTTGGTAATTTTGTATTTAATGCTAGAGTAACATTTGATTAATTAACTGATTGCCATAGCATTTTTAATTATGATAATGTTAAGAGACAAAATGTAATTAATTATAGTCACATTAAGTTAATAACATCAATGTTTGTAAATAAATATTAAATAATTTTATCTCATATGTTAATTATTATTTTTGTATTTATTTAGAATAAGACGACTTTATATATATATATATATATATATATATATATATATATATATATATATATATATATATATATATATATATATATATATATATATATATATATAAAGGCCCACAAGCCTAAAAATTACCAGTCTCATTATTAAGTAATAATAAAATCATTTGTGTTGTATTCTATTCCCACAGGAAAGATTATGATGAGGCATTGATTTTTGTTGATTAAATAAATTTACATAGGTAATTTTTAATATTTGCTTCATTACATATTAGTAATCTTTATTATTTATTTTGTAGTTCAATCTATATCTATTCCAAATTTTGATTCATCTCATATACTTTCTGTAAATGGTGATAACTATGATGATTGGAAGGATCTCCTTACATTAGGATGCATGGACCTTGCTGAGCCAGCAATTCTTACGAAATCAAGTACCCAAAGTGAGAAAACATCATATGAACGTTGGGAGCGATCTAATCGCTTAAGTTTGATGTTTGTCAAGTCTAGTATTAGGAAAAGTATTCGTGGTTCAATTCCTCAATGTGCTAAGGTGAAAGAATATCTCAAAGCTATTGAACAACAGTTTGAGATTTCTGATAAGGCTTTAGCAAACACCTTAATGGAAAAAATGTGTTCCATGAAGTTTGATGGAACCAAAGGAATATGCGAGCACATAATGAAAATTAGGGATATTGGTGCTCACCTTAAGTCATTAGAGGTTGGGATGTTTTAGTTTGCTTCATCCTTAATTCAGTTTCATCCGAGTATGGACCTTTCAAGATTTCATACAACACACATAAAGAAAAATGGTCTATCAATGAACTTTTGGCCATGTGTGTGCAAGAAAAAGGTAGACTAAATCAAGAAAGACTTGAGAGTGCTCATGTAACGACTTAGATAAAGAAACCAAGCAAGAAAGGTAAAGAAAAGCAAAAGACGCCTCTAAACCATGTCAACAAGGGCGACATCAAGTGCTTCTTTTGCAAGAAGAAAGGACACATTAAGAAGAGTTGTCCTAAATTTAAGGCTTGGCTCTAAAAGAAAGGTAACCCTATCTCTTTAGTGTGTTACGAATCTAAGATGATTCAGATTTCTTATAACACTTGGTGGATTGATTCTGGTACTACAATCCATGTTGTCAATACCATTTAGGGTTTCTTAAACCACAGGAAACCAACAACAAGTGAACGTTTTATCTATTCAGGAAATTGGATAAGCTCACATGTGGAAGCAATTGGAACCTGCAGACTTGTTCTTAGAACTGACTATGTTTTGAACCTTGAAAGGACCTTTTATGTTCCTTCCTTTTCCAGAAACCTTATTTCAATTTCTAGACTTTTACCTTAATTATGGTTTTAGTTTTAACTTTGTTGGCACCTCATTTCATTTGGTAAAAGACAATGTTATTATTGGTGGTAGTACCTTAGACAATGGTTTATTCAAACTCGATTTAAATCTTAGTGCTAATCATAGCCTTACAACTATGCATGAAAATGTTGGCATTAAGCGTGATGTTATAAATGAGAAATCTTCCATGTTGTGGCACAAGAGATTAGGTCATATCTCTATTGAAAGAATTAAAAGATTGGTAAATGATGGAGTCCTTGAGGCTCTTGATTTTGTTGATTTTGATATTTGTGTGGATTGCATCGAAGGAAAGCAAACCAACATAAGTAAAAAGAAAAGTGCCAGGAGGACTTCTTATGTTTTAGAAATTGTACACTGACATGAGCGATCCCTATGATATGTGCTTGAATGGTCAAAGATATTTTATCATCTTTATAGATGACTACTCACATTATATGTATCTCTTTTTGCTTTTTGATGAGAGTGAAGCACTAGATGTCTTCAAAATCTATAAAGCAACGGTAGAGAAATAATTGGGTAAACAAATTAAGATCGTGAAGTTAGATAAAGGTGGTGAGTATTATGGTAGATACACTGAAAGAGGACAATTATATGATCCATTTTCAAGGTTTCTAGAGAATAGGGCATTGTCGCCCAATACACAATGCCTAGCTCACCATCCCAAAATGGTGTGGCTAAAAGGAGAAACCGGCCCATTAAAGACATGGTTAGGTGTAAGACCCGAGAAATTCCAATTTCTGGAAAAAGGCAAAATCGTAATTTCGGTCAAAAAAATCCAAAATTTATTCTCTCTAGGATTCTGATGATGAAACAGATTGACCGTTGAACTGCCTCAAATCTAGCTAGCACGTAAAATTTCGTAGAATTTCTACAGACAATGGACAGACGCTGGCGTGATCGCGCCGGCCGTGAAAATGATTTTCGGCGTGGACGAAGTTCACATATAACACGTACTCATGTACCACATAAGTAGCGTGAGTGTAAAACGATAAAAATGGACGGCCGAGATGCGCCGAAAGGTCAAAACCTGGGAAAAGAAGCGATATAAATGTCATTTCAATCGTTTAAAACGATAATAAGACAAAAAAAATGAATAGTACTCATCTTCTCAAATTCAAAAGGGAAGAAAACATGCAAGAGCTTCCAGTAACTAAAAATGTGGGTTTTAATGGTGTAGTAACGTCCACCTTCTCTAGGATCGAGGAGATCCTAATCGTCTGAAGTCTTTGGAGCGAGAAGGAAAGCTGCTCTACGCAACGAGGCCTACGCGTGGGCTCCGATTTTGAGGAGTTTTGACAAACTCCTTGAGGTAGGGGTTTCTCCCTACTTGGGTTTTACACTTCATTTAAGTACTTTACAATGTTTCGGTTGGTTTGAGGCCTTGAATGGCCGTTTGATCGGTTCCAAAGCTTGGAACCGAGGTGGAAAAAAATGTTAGAGACTCAAGTGGACAACCCGTGACTGTCCACGGGCTGAATTGGGTTGCTAGTTGTGCAATCATGTGTTAAGGTGTGCTTTGATGAAAGGCCTAAATGGCCGTGAAAAACCCGGTTCACAGTGAACCTATGATCAGGATTTGCCGTGAATAGTAACCGGTGGTTTCACTATTCCCGGTAAATAGTGTTCACAAAATAAATTTTGTTAATTAATGTGTTTGGTCGAGTAATTCAAGTAGAATTGCTCGTGTTTACATCATTAGCCCATGTGAGCTAATAATTTTGATGTATGAAATGCGAAATTACATAACATGATTATGTGATTTAATTTTATGTGAATATATGAAGTTTATATATTTGCATGTGTTATAGATCAATAAATTGACATCATGCATTCCATATGCACCGGGACAATTCTAGGACGATAGGAGGAGTGCAATGAGATGAGTCTACAGTAAAACCCGCTTCTATGCTATCTAAAAACGACAATTATCGAGATAAATCCATACAAAAAAATATCAATCAGTCGAAGACTACCAATTGATATACACGGAGGGTAACCATAACACATCAATCAGTCGGAGACGACCCAATTGATATATATACATCGGAGGGTTATCCACAAATAAACATAATAATTCTCATACGAGGCTTAGGTGAGTGTGAGGGAGTCGGTGAGGACTCGGGGTATGAGATGGTCAGTTAGACATTCAAGTAGGATCATGCATTTGCTTGAATGTGTGTGTTTACTTTGAGCATTGGGTATATGCACTTAGGTGGAGAGTAGCCCACTTAGTGATTCCACTATCAGCATTAGCTCACTTCCGTCGTGGGATATTATTTTACAGGCTGTGGAGCGTAAGGAGACAAAATTCTTGATCCTAGAGATTGAGTTTTAGAAGAAAGTCGGATCGTACATGGTTTTACATGTATTAGAATTCTAGTATTTTAATATATGTTGTATAAGAGTAACTTTGAACTCTTGAAACTATTGGATATAGTTGGTTTATATTGATGATGAGTATTGTGGTATGGGCCCAAGAGGCCGTTTTTACTCAAATATAGATATCATGTGATTGATGTTGATTGGGACAGTTATATTGGCTGTGTGTTGTATTCCGTAGAGCTCCCTCGTACAAAGGAGACTCATCGCTCTTTCGTGGAGATGTCGTCACCCGAAGACCACGAAGGTTTTTGCAGGTTGACGGGTAGTCAACGGACCCCCGGGATTTGGGGCGTCACATTAGGAGTATGATTAATAACTCCAAACTCCCATTATCCTTGTGGAGTGAAGCTATAAAGATAGCAACATATGTACTAAATCGGGTTCGACTAAGGCGCTTCCAAACCACATTTTGAGTTATGGAAAGGTTGGAAACCCGGTTTAAGCCATGTATATGTATGGGGTTTCCCTGTTGAGGTTAGAATTTTCAATCCACAAGAGAAGAAGTAAGACTCAAGAACAATCAACGGATATTTCATTGGTTTTGCATAAAAGTCTAAGGGATATAGATTTTATTGTCCTTCACATGGTACAAAAATTATAGAATCTCATAATGCAAGGTTTCTAGATAATGATGTGATTAGTGGAGAGCGGACCTCGAAACTTAGCAACGAGGAACGTGATAATATTGAACCACTCTTGAGACTTCAAGTAGATTGATTGTTTTCTCGGATAGTCATCAACATTTGACAATTGAGGAGGCACTAATTGTTGATGAACCACATAATGAGGATATTATAACATATCAAGTTACACAACATCCTCAACAAGAGAATGCTGACATAACATTAAGAAGATCTACTAGAGAAAGGAAACCTACAATTTCTTCTAATTATATCGTGTATCTACAAGAGTATGACATTGATATTAGTGCTAGAGATGACCCTATTACATTTTTCACAAGCCATGAGTGGAAGTGATTCTAAATTATGGTATGATGCCATGAAGGATGAGGTAAATCCTATGCCTAACAATCAAGTATGGGATCTTGTTGAATTGCCTAAAGGTATAAAGGCCATTGGTTGTAAGTGGGTCTTCAAAACTAAAATAGACTCCTTAGGCAATATATAAAGAATAAGGCAAGATTTGTAGTCAAAGGATTTACTCAACATGAAGGAATTGATTATCATGATACCTTCTCTCCTATTTCAAAAAGGATTCATTTCAGATAATCATGGCATTAGTGGCTCATTTTGATATGGAGTTACATCAAATAGATGTGAAAACGACCTACCTCAATGGAGATACGGGAGGTTAGTTTAAATGAAAACAACTATAAGGGTTTATCTCAAATGGGAATGATCACACATGGTTTGCAAGCTTAGTATCTCGTCAATGGTATTTAAAGTTCCATGATGTCATTTCCTCATTTGATTTATGGAAAAATGCTATGGATCAATGTATATAGCATAAGACCAAAGGCGAAGCAAAATAATTTTCTTAACCCTATATGTGGATGATATTTTGCTTACTTCAAATAATTTGAGCATGCTTCATGAAGTGAAGAGATTTCTCTTACAATAGTTTGATATGAAAGATATGGGAGAAGCTTCTTATGTCATTGGCATAAAGATTGAAAGAGATAGATCTCAAAGGATCTTAGGATTGTCTCTAAGAAACTCTATCAACAAAGTTGTTGAGAGATTTATTTGGAGGATTGTTCACTCAGTATTGCACCAATCATTAAAGGTGACAAATTTAATATGAACCAATGCCCAAATAGTGATTTAGAGAAGAAAGGGATGAAACATAATTCATGCTTTTGTAGTTTGGGTTTATTGCATGCTCGTTCATAAGACCCGACATTTCTTATGCGCTTGGAATGTTAAAATATCGTTAATCCAAGCTTGGAACATTGAGAGTTGCAGAAAGTCACAGTGGATATCTTCACTGACTAAGGACTACTTGCTTACATATATGCAAATTAATCACTGGATGTAGTCGATATTCAAATTCGACTTTGATGGGTGCCCTTGATTAGAGTCAACATCTATATTTCTTCTTATTAGCAAGAGGAGCTATTTCATGGAGAAGTGTGAAACCAACATTGGTTGCCACCAACCATGGAAGCGCACTCAGATCATGTTTCAAGCCGCCATCATAGGCTATTTGGTTAAGGAGTTTTATTTAGGCTTTAGGTTGTTAACTCAATCTCTAAGCCATTAAGGATTTACTACACAAATTTACCGGCAAAGATTCGGGCCAAGAATAATAAGAGTGGAAGTCATAGTAAACACATCCACATAAAGTACTTAGTTATTTGCTAAAATGTTAAGTCATACAATGTGACCATTGAACATATTAGCACTAAATTAATGATTGTACATCCCATGACGAAGAAGAGATTACAATCAAGGCTTATAAGGAACATGTTAAGATACTGACTTGTCTAATTTGTATATATCATGTAATTGAGATATTCTTGTATTTTATCATATTCCATTGATATAAAACTTCAATTACTTTGTTTTTGCCTTTCCTTCATATGGTTGTATACATAAAGTTTAGAGAATGACAACATTAAATAGACACTGAATGAGAAATTGGAAGCTCATTCATAAAGCAATGACCCACATATTGTTCTTATTCAAGGGAGAAAGTCACATCGTAATACCTAGAAGGTAATACTCGTTAGAGTTGACAATATGGGTTGAGCCCAATGGACCAACCCACTTTACCGACTCGGGCGGCCAGGCCAGAAAATTTAAGCGCCAATCAAACCAGCTAATTTACCGACTGCTTTCAGTCTTGGGCTACTTGTGTGGGTTTAGCCTGAGCAGCCCGATTTGTTCAAAATTTTTATTTAAATTTTGTAAGTAACTAGCTTAGTAATTGAGATATTCAAGGATTCATCTATAAAATTTTATATTTTGGCTATATATTTTGTAGCATATGGGTTTTAAAAATAATAATTATTATAATATATGATTAATATATTAAACTTTGTTGTTTTAACTATTGTATTTTCAATTTCTAAATGTATCTTTTTAATTAATTTATATGAAAAATTAATATTTTAAAAATCTTGTATGCAAATTTACGAAATGCATTTGAATGAAATAAATTGCAATTTTAATATTGAATATATTTTTATTTATCCCATTAATCCTATTTTAAATATTTATAATTTCATTTTTTTTATTTATTCTTTAAATTTTATTCAATCATATATGTTTTTTTTTTTTGATAAAATAAAGTTGTACTAGTTTATAAATTAAATTAATTAAATTTAATAACTAAATTATAAGTATATTTTAAATAATATTATTACCTAAATTAGTGTTAATAACAAAATAATGTTATCTTTAAAATAATTAACAAAATTAGTACTAATTTATTTCCTAATATGATTATCTTTAGCAAGATGAATTTTCAAACAAATAGGATATTTCATTATTATACGGTTGAGATGCATTTTCAAAAAAATATTTTTTTTAATTCCAAAAATAAATGAAATTTATGTTGTTAACATTCTAAATTAATTAATAGATGATAATAATTAAACCACCATCACATCTTTCTAATGTAGAATCATCTCTAATTTGGAATCACATGTTATTATTGGATATAATGAGGATGGGGATGAAGATTAGAGGCATATGAATTTTCATTTGATATTTTGGAGTCGTTTTTCCAGATATGTTGTTAAGTTGTTACTTTATTGATTTTGTACTATTTAACTAGTTAGTTTGGTACTTTGGTTATAACAATATTTTAGCATTATTTATTTATTGAAGTTTGTTTACTATTATTATATTGTTTAGACTCAATCATTTTATATATTAATTATTATTATATTTTTTTTATATTATGTATTTTTATTTGAAGAATGATGAATTTGTAAAATTAATTTTTTAGGATTTTAATACTGTACGTAAACTCGCATAGTTGTGCCAGGCTGATCGAAAACTAACCTTAATATAAATTCGCCATACAAATTTCAACGTTGACCTCAGAAATCTCTAAATGGGCTGACCCATTGCTTACCAAATTCTAATACTCGTTATTAGAGGACTTGTTACCATGATTGATGTGATTTAAACTCTCTTGATTAAGTATAAGGTTTAAGAGAAATTTTGTTGTGTATTAATCAAATTAATACATGTTAAGTGCTTTATGGGTGAAGTGGGAGAATGTTGGAAATTTATTTTAATAAAGTGGCCCATTTAAGATTTAGAAAAAAAACCCCACGTGATTTCCTGAAAGGCATGGGAACATTTTTGAAATGGGTAACCACCCATAAACCTACAATCTCATCCTAAATACTACCCACACTCTTCTATGATGGATAGAAGTGAAAGAGTTTCATTCATTGTAGAGTGTGTTAGGTCTCTAGTTCATAAGAAGAAATATGTGAAATTCCATTAGTGCATGAACATAAGGTCTTGCATGGACTAGACGACAATTCCCTATCTCTATCTTGTAGTAAATCTGCAACAAGTTACTGAGATATGATAGCTATGGCCGAAGGTATGATCTAGAAATTCATTTATAATTGAAATATTCAGTTTTCTTACCGTAGAAATCAGGGAAGGAATTAATTTTCCAGGAAAACTTGGGGATCGGGTCTTCAGGCTTCATGAATCTTGTTTTAGAATTACTCTTTGGTCAATGAAGTGTTTGACCGGATGACAATTTAACCAAATCCAGTGAAAGTTACATTGGGAAAAAATGTTGACCAAAAAATATATACATAGTTCAAACTTGTGTACTTTCCTATGCTTTTCTCACCTTTAACAGCTATACAGCATTGAGAAAATAAAATAAAAATTAAAAAATTGGAAAAAGAAAGATAGAAAAATACCAAGACTATGTTTGGTTTATGAAAAATTTAAGGAAAAATATGAAGAAAAAATAAATGAAAAGTAAAATACACAAAATGGAAAAGGTAAAAATAAATTTAAAATTAATAAATTGCTTTCTATACAGCTTTGAACTAATTTTTCCCAAACGAAAATTAAATAATTTGAAAGTATATAAGTTTGTAACTAATTTTAATTATATTTATTTACCTTTTGTCATTTTTTCTCTCGATAATTTTCTAAATCGAACATAATTTAAGTGAAATCGCCATTTATACTTCTTCAATCATTTTCTTTAAAAGGTAGTTATTCCACACAGATGGTTTATTTGGTTTTTCAGAATTTGGGCCGTTCGATACGTGCGACATCGTCGCCTTCAGGTAGCGTGTGGTTGTTGTCATCATCTTGGGTTATTCAGACGAACAAATAATATACCATTGTATAAAGCAAATCAAATCAATCTGTCACACATATTAGAACTAAAATCATACGTATTCTAATCACACAAGTAATACGAACGCGCGCTGTGGTGCTCAACTATCAAACGATGCGCTTAGTCTATCTTGATGTTTATTAACTTAATGTTGTTTCATCCTTTATGGTTTTTAACGATTTTGATTTTATGTTTATTTCGATGTATTACTAATTCAAATCAATAAAACTATTTTTCTCTTCAAATATATATATATATATATATATATATATATATATATATATATATATATATATATATAATTACTAAATGGAGCCTATATTTTTCAAACATAGCCTTAAGCTTTAAAAGTTTAAGGGGATGCTTGATTTTTTTTTTAAAAGGAAAAGTAAATTTATTGATTCAAACTTGTAATAGATCGATAAATTAAGGGTCATCTTAATAACAAATTTTATAATATAATGACTAAAATATTTACGGCTTCAATTCTTCAACATACTGACAATCATAATATAATATCTTCGACTAATCGAATCCCCATTATTTGTCTAAATCGATTCCATACAAATAAAAAGTGTCGCAATAAGACCACCAAAACAACCGGTAATTATAATTGAGTAGGGGTAAATAGCTAGGGTTTCCATTTCAAATGAGTAATGGTGTTATCCCTCCCCTCTTCCTCTTAAACCAACGATTAAAACATTGGAATTAACATCCAAACGAGCATCGTTTTTCACTTCTTCGTCATACAAATAGTTAATACAATAATTAGTGGTTTGACACATCCCACGCATTACACACTCCAAGACGAAAATGTCAAATTTTCAAAACAATAAATAAAATAACAATTTTACAATATTTTTTTAAAATATCATCCAAAATCAATTTTACTCATTATTAAGAAATTTAGGGATAAATCCTTTTTTTTTTTTTTTTTTTTTTTTTGAGAATATAGGAATACACCTCATTTTTATTAAAAATTATTATTTTACAAATAAAAATAAAATAATGATTTACTTAATGAGCCTTTTCCCCAACTATTACAAATTTAAAAAATTTCAATGCAATGAACATTGTTGATGTGTGTGTTCACACGATCGAGACACATTACTTGGAACATTATTTTGGTTTTCAATTTATATTTATAATTTTTTTAAAAGTAAACTATTTTTTAATGATGATGACATTGTTAATGTGTATATTGACATAACTATTATTATTTTGGTTTTTAATCTATATTTATAAATTTTTTTAAAAACCTATTTTTTTTCAAAAACTCTCACTTTATACACCTTACAAAGAAATGAATAAAACAACCGAACCTTTGAATGGGCCCCACCAAAATGTTGCTTTCCTAAGGAACTTGTCAGCCATTTTCCTCTGGAATTTTCTCGGAAACCAAACTATGTCATGGGTCTGAAACTTCCTCTCTGAAACAACCCCATCTCCAAGAAACTTCTATCACGATCAATCTATCTATATATAAATTCATCGACCTGCCACGGATTAAGAGAATTGGTATTGGAAAAAAAAAGGAAGAAGAAACAAATTAGGATGACTATATTCCAAGTGTTTGATATGAGAGAAAAAGTCCTAAAAAGGGAGGGAGCAAGAGCTATATGTCCATACTGTGGAGGCCCTGTTGTTGCGACGCTTCTTGACTGCAATTTGAGTGTGTGTTGTATTCCTTTCTCCCACAAAACCAAGACCAAATACTCCTGCGCTATCTGCTGTCTTCCCCTCAAGCTTACACCCTTATGATTTTACCCATTACGATAACATAAAATCAAGCTAATTAAATGTATGGGTATACCAACTCAGAAATTTTGAGGTGGCAAAGTGTTTGTCTTGCCTTCTTTGTTATTTGTAGACAATCAATATCGATGAATGCAAGTGTTCTTTTTTTTTTTTTAATACTATGAATGGATTCTACAGGCTTGTATTTTTTGTTTTGGATAAGTAATTTGAAGTGGGTGTTTGTGTTTTCTGTTTTGTATAATGATGATGTGTTTTTCTTATATTTATAATTTTGTATTTAATTACTTCATAAATGACAAAGAAAGGATCTACTTAAAATAATTATAAGGCGGCTTATATTTTTTATAATCAATGAAGATAAAATTTGAAATAAAATAATTAAAATTAATTAATTTATTTATTAATATAGTCTTTTCAATATTAAAACATAATATGATTAAGTTTACATATTCAACAAAAAAAGACAGATTAGCCAAATTGTGGTTCAACCTGCATCTACGCGTTGGAGGTTTAGTTTTAAAATTCTTTTATGACTATTTGACTAAAGACACGTGGAACGCGGTCCTTATTATTACCGAAAATTCTGGCGATAATTTCTTCAATAAATCTTGATCTTGCCGAGTTCTTTCCTAAAGGGTAGTTTTTCTTGATATGTCAAAAGGCCATAAAAATGTATATATTTTTTCACTGAATTTGATATTACATTTCTTGGAAAAATAATTTTATTGATTCAAACTTACAA
This sequence comes from Tetrastigma voinierianum, assembly GCA_016808115.1. NCBI lineage: Eukaryota > Viridiplantae > Streptophyta > Magnoliopsida > Vitales > Vitaceae > Tetrastigma > Tetrastigma voinierianum. The sequence continues at coordinate 336,675 of JAEQBH010002338.1, read as the reverse complement.
TAAATTGATATATTCAAAATATAAATTATTAAAACTATAAACTAAGAACAATATTTAGTTAATATGATAATAAATTCGAGATAAACCCTATAAACGCCGATAATATAGCCGACCGAATATCTGCGACTTGTTCTTAATATACTATGACCATAATATGATATTTTCGATTGATCGAATCCGTTTTACCTGTCTGAATCGCTCCAACACAAATAAAGCGCTGCAACATGACAACAAAAAGTATCGCGTCGTAGTTAGCTTAACGACAAAACCAAACGCCGCACAAGCAAGGCACGATAACACGAAACAAGATAAGACTTAAATATTTGTGGAATAACCATTACTAAGTAAGAAAAACGAAAAGCAAGGAGACGCAGTGGTAATTTCAAACCAAGAATGACAAAAAACACTCGGCGAAAAATGAGCTGTAAGCATAAAAAGCACGGTAAAATAAGGAAAGGGGGCGACTAGCATGAATTTCATATTACTTAGTTTTTTTTTTTTTTTTGATTACATCTATTCACTTGTTGTAGTATTGTGTTTTCATGGAAAATTGAACTTGGAAGTTTTTCCCGTCTCGGTCTAACCCTTAACTATTAATGAAATGGTGACTACTGGGCTTATTACGGCTATTATTCATTTAGCTCCATTTGGAATCAAAAAGTATCAAGGAAAGAAAATACATAGGAAAAAATAGAGAGGAAAAGTTGAAAGAAAAAAATCAATAACACAAAATATTTAACCTTAATAAATTAATTTATATGGGAGTTCTAAGACGCCCCAACCCACTCCGTTGTCGCGAGGGTGTCTTATTTTTTTTCCTCGTTTACTATAAACTTATTTACATTCATATACTGTTAAACATTTAACTCAAATATTCTCAGAGCGTAGGATTACAAAATATATTCAAACTCCATAAATGGGAGTGTTCAACATATACAAACTTTACATTGTTTACAAAAGCAAAGACATACAAAATAGACCAAAAAGGTCATCAATGAGCACCTAGTGTTGCGTTGACCTTGATTGCTGATGCAGATTGTCCTGGCTTCTATTTCCTTCTTCTATACCTACACGGATGAAACACCCGTGCTAAGCTTACAGCTTAGTGGGAATAATACTCATGGACAACCCCTAATAAGGATCATCACACTTTAGACACATGCATATACATCTAACATATCATATACTTATACACATGCTTATACATATTTCATACATATCATTTATCATATCATGTTTCATTTCTTATCATCGTTCATATACATTTTGTGTCATTTTACACTTTGCTTCTTGTTCTTGTCATAACAGATTATTATCACATACAGTTAAGCATGCTTCATATCATTTCATATCATGTCATTTATCATATTTAAATCATTTGCATATTTTTATCATTTGTTTTTATGTTTCATGTCTACATATGCCTTAGAAGTGGATACAAGAAACTATAAGGACTCGAAGGTGCTGTTATCTTTGTACGAGACAATGAACTATAAGGGCCCAAAGGCGTTGTTATCATTGTACGAGACAATGACCTCTATAAGGACCCGAAGGTGTTGTAATGACCCTAACAGGGCCAACTGATCAGTATGCTGCAGACTTTTATCCCTAATAGGTATGCCTATTTATCCCCCTACCAGGTTTTAAGCAGACAATCCATTTTTATTTCATTTTCAGTACATATGTCATATCCTCGAATAACTATTGTTATCCGGTAATCATATGCAATATTTACAATCATTTACTTTTATCTTTGCATTTTCATGTATCACATATACATTTCTATCAAATATTTCTTACAAACAGAGCTCCCTTTTAGACAAATTTTATGGGTCCAATGGGTTCCAGATTTGAAGACACCTATTTCAAGGAGATTTGTTATCCTAGAAGTCTAGTTTATCCAGAATTTTTAATCACTCAATTTGGATGAGTGATGACTAAGTTATGGCCTAAACAACCAGGACCACTCTAATGTCAAACAGTAACCAAATGTAATCCAATATGTCATGCAACCTAGCTCCACTTTGACGAATTTCTGGGTGCAATGGGGTCAAAATTTGCATACACCTATTTAAAGGAGATTTGTTCTCCTTGAAGTCTAGTTTACATAGAATTTTGAATCACTCAATTTGGATGAGTGATGACCAAGTTATGGCCAAAACAAAAACATGGGTTTTAAAAAAAAGGGACAACATCTCCCCTAAAACCCATCATTTTCTCTATACAAATTTTTCCTCCATTGAAGACCACAACCAAACCAAACAGCCATATAACAACTTAGAGCAACCCCCAAAACTGAACTAAACCAAACAACTTCATTGTTGGAAGTAGGAGAATTCCTAACCAACAAATAGGAAAAACCCAAACCTAAACACATAGACAAGGATTCAAACTAGTCTCCATACCTTAAAGGTTTCTCCTTCTTCTTCCTCTTCTTCTTCTTCTTTTTCTTCTCTTCTCATCTTTCTCTCTCAAACATGACCTAGCTCAAATGGGACAATTACTCAAATTGCAAAACCAAATATGGTCTTGTCCACTTACATGGCTAATGCCATGTTTGGCGAATGGCTTTTATGATTTATTACCCATTTTTGCATTTAAGTCCTCCTATTCCCTTCCATTTACACATTCTTTTCTCACATATTATAATTGGGCATATAGTCTAATGATCTTATGACATTTGGGTCCTTAGTTGGTAAATTACTAATTTATCCTTGACCATTATATAAATTCCGGGTTTTGCTTATTTTATTTTTAGCATTATTATTTCTAAAAATTTTAACTTTTAACTTGTATTACACCCTCAAATGTTATAAAACTGTTAGGGTATAATTTTGGGTGTAACATATTCAAACTCATTTCATTTGTTTCTCTCTATTGTATAAGAACTAAGGTGTTGTAGACCCCAAATATGATTAAATACTATTAAGAACAAAAATTATATTAAGCATTTAAGTAAAAAAAAAACACAAATGCCACTGTAGACCCCAAATTTGGGCTTATATTCCTTTTTTATTTATTTTATTTTACTTAATTTTGATTTTATTTGATTGGTTTTCCTCTTTTCGTTTGATTTTCTTCCTTTTCTTTTGGGGAAAGTGTTTGATCCTTTTCCTTAATTTTTTTAGAGTTCCTATATATTATAAAATAAGTTTTTGGAAGAGGGAGACATTACGGACTATCATAGAAGGGGGAAGAAGAAAAAAAACAAAGAGGGGAACCATCAGAGGGACGACGGCTTGACGGGAAGAAGCAGTGTGATTGCGGCGGGCTGCAAAGGATATTCCAAAGGACCTAGTCTTTCTTTGAAAGTGAATCACACAACCCAGCTACTTAGTTTTCCAATTTTTAGTACACTCTTTGAGTTTAATGTCATGCAAGAACCTATGCTTAATTGTTGGGATTTGGCTTTGTAATGATTGGAGTGTATTTATTATGGCTTTGAGGCGTTTTCCTGGGTGGGGTGTTGACTTTGAGCCTTTCGGTTATGAGATTCAGCATATAAAAAAAACATAAAAAAAAAAAAGGGAAAGCGAAAAATAGGAAGAGAAGTGAGAGAATAGATCCTGACAAACCTAAATTTGCTGGATCCCAGTCAAATCCTAGCAGAAATCACTTAAGATCTGATTGCATGTCGGTCGCACATAGTTAGAAAAAGCGCTTCTAGTTGGCCAGCCATGCTATTCATTACCACATAAGGTAATCTCCTGCTCTGGAGGCATTTTACTCACAATTCCTTGAGTTTTAGGATGAAATACTTTATTTGAAAATAAATTATAAAATTAGTTTGAAAACCAAATTAATTGCCAAAGTAGCGCGTTGTAATATCGCTCGGCTACTGACAACGGCAACTAATTATTAAATCAGTTAAAATACCGTCACATACAATTGGACTTATTCCAATTGCCTTTGTCCATGACAGGGGCAATTCCCTTATTATTATTGTTTTTAACATTGAAACTTATTTAAAATATTTACTATTTAATAAATTACATGAGCTAATGGATTCGAATATATTTGTTATATTATCATAGTAAATAATTTGTAAATCGGTACAAAAGTTATTTAATTGAAAATAATTGAAATATATTTTAAAATTTTGACAACAAACACATCTAAGGTAGCCTGAAATTCCATGGAATATTCAATGGAATTTTGCATTAAGCTCGATTATGACCTCCATGCATAAACCAAATCATATAAATATATAAAAAAATTGTATACAAATATCAATATATAAAAATATCAACATATATCAATGAGTCCCACAAGATGGCGTCTTTATATTTCTCTTAGGACGATGCCTAAAATACACAACTAGTTGATCTATAAGGTCTCGTGCAATCTTAAACGGAGCTGATGGAGCTGATGGAGCCGAGGGAGTCGAGGGAGCTGATAAAGTTGAGGGAACCGAGGGAGCTGATGGATGAAGTGCTCGACGTATACGTTGAACACGAGGTTGCCTAGCTGGAAATGCACCCAACTCTGATACAAGGTCAACGATGGTGTCACCGATGGAGGTAATGTAGGGATGATAGCGGTGGGACGATAGCGCCGACATCTACTCGCATGGAGGGGCCGCTCTAGCGACACCGATATGGTAAATATGTGTAAGTGTCTGGGGGTATGGAAGGTGATGTGTAAGTGGGGGTATAAAACTGAGCGATGGGTGTAAGTATGGGCAGTCATCAATGTTAGCCTGTGTGTACCACGACCGCCCTCACCATCTCGAGCATGACCTCGCCCACCATCTCAACCACGACCTCGTCGATCAACTCTCCCTCTCCCTCTACCTCGAATGGGCTACATACATACTAGAGTAGATGACACCGGAGGTCTAATGGATTCATTCATGTAACGTGACGCCCCGACGAAATATCATGATATCGATGCGTTTTTCCGATCCGTGTAACACTAATATAGTAATATGATGTAAGTCGTACACCAAACTGGTGGTAGCATACACGAAATGTAATTAGCTATACCACCACGAGATCTAAATGAACTAACCAAAGAATTATAAATACATAATCTATTGATTCAAATTTGGAAAACACTTTAGAAACACAGGACTTTAACTTACCAAAATCTGAGTAGTACCGGCTGTAGTATAGAACCTCATATCATCCCTATGGAGTGGTGGTGTCATAAAATGTCGTGTAATACGAAGATACCACTACATATATGGATCATGGAAGTCCATCTTACCCACCATAAGGGGTGTAGTGATGATTTTGTCCGCTCGCGTATCCCATAAGGCAATGTATGGAGCACGATACGTCACCCAATCTCTCTAGTGTCGTCAACGTGCATCCACTCTATGTAGCTATTGCTCATAAGATCAAGATGGAGGTATCTCCTAGTGTAGCCCAAACTGGCGCAAGACTCGCTCTAGACGATGCCACTTAATAGTCTTGAAACATATAAGCAGTGACATCATCCACCAGATCTCCTGATCAGCTAAGCAAATATCTGGAAGCTGGTTAACCAACTCTCCGATGTATGGCTACCATAAGACCTACACATTTACACTTGACGTCAAAAATTTTTATGTGAATATGAATGAAATTACTATAGAACCATATACTTTTACATATATCATTACCCTGACAGAAGGAGTTTGCAGACCAGTCGAGTCCTAATGTAGGAGGAGTACACCAGATGGGTTATGCACCCGTGTCAACGGTACTCTCCACCTACACCCCAATGGAAGAGCTAGCTTTGGCTCAACTGGTAATACATCGTCGACAGCCTCAACTAGGTCTCCATCGACGACATCGTCATCATGTAAGGCATAGACGCGATGTCAATATGTCGGGCCGACGCTAAAATCGGGTCGCCTAAGAAGTCTCTCCAAGACCATAGCTGAATATAAAATAAACAAAAAGTAAGCAACCTAATGATGTGTTGTGTATATGAATGTATATGTAATAAAAAAATTACATACCTATATCAGTGTAATACAACCGCTAATACCACGTCTACGATCCAAGCTGGCTCGGCATAACTCACGATATGTATGTGCTAGTATTGAACCACCCCAACTATAAGTCGCAGTATGTGTCAAATCTTGTAGTAATGGGAGAAAGCACAGATGAACATGCACTCCCTTCTTGTCCGCCAACAAGAAGGATCCCATCAGTGCTAAGATGAAAACCACAAGACTCCGCCTAAAGTGACCTCATCCGCACTGGGCGCCGTGGATAACTGTTTCACATACCCATCGGATGGAGATAGCGAATCCTCTGAGAGCATCAGCGGGTAGGGTGACACCGAGAAGCTCCCCGCACAACTCCGCCACATCGAACACACATGTCCCAGTGATTGCTCGTCCGTCGATATGAAGGCTAAGGATGATAGCAACATCTTGTAACGTGATCGTCATCTCCTCGACGGGCACATGAAACGTGTGTGTCTCGGGCTGCCATCTCTCGACGAGACAAGTGATAAGTGGACAATCGATCATGATGTGGCCTAAGCGGTATACACCATAAAATCCCACGTGGATCACATATGGACGAATGTGTATATCCATCCTCCACATACGCATGAAGGCTTTCATCTACTATTGAGGGTAGAGTACTTCCTGAAACTACAAGTAATGAAGAAACAAAATTTATAATTGATTATATATAAATTACATGTTATAACTGAAAATATTAATTGATAAGTAATAAAATACATACCTACTTTGTATATACTAAGTGCGACATGTGTCTGTCTTGCAATACCAAGATAGATGGATCCAAAAATTCCGCATCATGAAGCCCTTTGAACGCCATTTCTATAACAGATAAACACAAAGGCAGTATAATTGTTAATAAAACACATTGGAGAAATAGTATCAACATAATTAATGCAAGTACTAATTACAGTGGCAATGAATTAAAATACACACATACATGATTGATGTCTCATTTACTTAAATAAGGTACACAAGTATTTCTATAATCCAAGAAATATCACATTTGTACATAAGTGTTATACAGCGCCTATAATTCCCCAGAAATCAAGCCCCAAAAAACAAAAAAAAAACAAAGAAGAAAAGTGAGTTACTTCACATCTATCATTGAACTTGATTTCTATTCTTACAAGACCGTCGATTGTGACCCGGTTGTTTTCACAACCCACATGTGATAGTAGTTTTCCCCTCCCTAACGTCCATTTCATTATGCAACCTGCTGATTTAGACGATCCACGCCTATGTTTATCAGCTTCGAGGTACAATCGTCGGACCATCATAAAGATGCCACTCATCTTCATTGAATAGTGGATGAAACAAGCTTCCCCATGTATCATAGTACGACTGCGTAGTGTAGTAGCCTTGAACAAATAACCAAAATCACATCAGATGCCGATATGTCGCTATGATATGGCCATGGAAATCCATATATCAATGTCTTTCCATTACGTGCATTTTGTCATGTAAGTTGAGGCGATGCTCGACCACTTTTTGACTTGACATGAAAGTGAAATCTATACGTGATAGTAGTTGAATCAATTTCAATCGAACTAGCCTTTAACAACACGGCATTCCCAAATCCGGCATCAACATATGGAGTGAACTGCTCATCAGATGCTAATCTATTAGCCCCTTGTTCCCTTCTTGCAACAAAAGTAATTGTTAAGGCGGAAGAAGGTCAACTGTACTAATGCAGTGAATGGTAAGCTACGATCTCCTTTAAGAACATTTTTAAATACCTCCAACATGTTGGTTGTCATTATCCCATATCTTCGACCTCCGTCATGTGAAAGTGTCCATAACTAAAAAGGTATTGCCTCTAACCATTGTTGTACTTCAGAATTAATTCTCCCAATTATAGCCATATGCTTATTGAATTTGGCGTTGTAATTACCTAAAGTCGCGATACCGTAAATTCTTCAAAAGTTTATCTTTGAATCGTGGTCATAAAATTGCTTGCAAGATGACGTATGTAAATTCGCGGATAAAAGTGATGGTGCAATCCTAACCAATGAGGATCACTTATCGGGCCGCCATAATACCCTCGGAGACATGTCTATCATCAAATATAACACAGATCCCCATCCGTTGAGTTACTCTATTTCTGATACATGCCAAGAATTATCCCCAACTATCAATATTCTTGCCTTCTGTAATAGCAAATGCCAATGGAAACAACTAATTATTTCCGTCACACTGCATAGCAATCAATAACATGCCTTTATACTTCCCATACAAATGTGTACCATCAATACTCAGTATGGGACGACAATGTTCGAACCCTTCAATAGATGGCTTGAATGACCAGAACACGCGTTGGAATATCTCAGTGTTTGACATATTAATGTCAAATGTTTTCCAAATTACAACACATCCAGGATTTGCTTGCTCTATGGCCAAGAACAAACGTGGCAGCTCTATATATGACTGAGAAAAGTCACCAAATAATTGTCTAAGTGCTTTATGCTTTCCATCCAACGCCGTTTTATATGATATTTCATATCCCCAGTTCTCCATCACACTTGCTTGAATAACAGCCGTAGTCAATGTGAATTGTGCATTAATTATTGCCTTTATATGAGCAGCAACCAAGTTTGAGTCCAATTGATGATGGTCCCGGTTCAAGCAAGGAGTGACACAAGTATGTGGCCCTTTGTATTTGTTGATAACAAATAAGCAAATATCTTTCACAACCATGGCACGAAGCTTCCATAGACATTGACATTCTTCGGCCTTTTTACATCTTAAAACGAAAGCAATTTTTTTAGACGCTACAATGACAAACTCTTGTGTGCTTTAATTGAGTAAATTAAGTGTTCTTGAAATTCGGGGATGAATTAAAAACTTGGCCAACTACAAATTCTCCACTAAATAATCAGAGGTGTTGGACCCATGGAGTCCAACCACTTGAAATAACATTACCTAAGTTTTCCATAACATGTTCAAAATTCGAGGTGTTATGGTAAGTGATAATGAACAAGGGATGACTCATCTGGTTCCTTAACATCTGGGTTATTTGTTACATCACAAGATGCTACATGGGTAGAGACATATATCCCTTGCTCATTCTCCAAAACTTGGTTAAAAATCTGTAAGGATGATACATGTCCATCAGCTTGAACATCTGCGTCTCCATTAGATTCATCATCAACATCTTCATCAGAATCATCATTAGCTTTTTCATAAGCGCAGTCTTCATCATCTCCATGTACTCCAATATTCTGCAGACTGGACTCGCTACTGTGTGCTCCACAACCATAGTCAAATTCTGCAACATTATAATTGTCGCGAACCAATAAATCTATATGGCCACCCACGGATTGATTCACTTGTGGGTTGACTCGAACAACTTCAATATATAATTCAATTTCCTCATTGCTAGTTGTGTTAACCATGTTCAACATTCAGTACACACTACTGTCATCTCATATTGGAAAATGTTGGAACCTATTTCCACTTTTTAGGGGATACTTACAATTGAGGAGTAATTTGAACCTTTGTTTGTCAATGGTTGTCCTTGAGTATATCATATCACTCAATTGTTCAAACGTGCATTCAACCGATACATCTAAAGGCACAATAACAGCTTTGTTCCCCACATATTTGACATCTGTCTTAGTCCTCAATATATTTCCATTGTAATAACATATCACATGAATAGTTGAAACAGACATAATTGACTTGTACAAAATGGTCCCAAATGAATTAAATAATATGAGTGGTCATTATCCATACCATTTAAACTACATTCATGGATGCTACATTCAATCACCTTATTTAGCCAATGAATCATTTCACAACGTGGTGCTACCACCAACTTTATCACATCAACTTTATCATAAAGAAAACAATCACTTTGTAAAAAATAAAAAGATGACATTGCAAATTGTCCTCAATTTCAAATTTAGAGTTAATACAATTAACTCTAATTCATTGTATTAACTGTCTCCTTTAAAAAAGAAAACAAAAGAAAAGACCTTGTTTTGACCAAGAATACCCTCCATCAACACCAACTCCATTCCCTTTCTTAACAGTTCTCAAAACTCATAAACTTTAGAAACAATAGGGCATGTTTTGTTCTTATGCCCTATTTTTTTTTTTCCTGAAAAACACTAAATTTTAAGAACAAGAACAGTTTTTAAAGAACACCAAAACTGTGTTCTAAAAAACTATTCTGAAAATTTATTTTAAAAAAGAAATCAAATAGGCTCATACTATCTTTTATTGGATAAAAACGTAGGTATGCCGGTCAGTTTACGCACAACTCGACTAATTTCACGGAAACTTGAATTTAATGGTTGAATAAACCTCAACTGGTGACTTGTGAGAAGCATGCCCAAAGCCCGACCAATTAAGCTACCAAAATGTACTTTTAACCTCTACAATTAATTTAGACAATCAAGAACAAAAAGCATCACAGTTAACCCCAAGATCTTGAGTTTCAATTTTTGCCACCTTCAAATGGTGGCCTATGGAAAAGTTAGCCAAAACCATCTTTAAAAGAAAATGCAGACCGTGAAAGTAATTTTAGGCACCCTTCTGTGATTTCGGAATTTCATTTATTTTTTTCTTAAGCCATCCTCAGCCCTCTACAGTTGTTACACATCCTTCTCCTATTCCTAAGTTGCAACTGAGATTTCTCAAAACCTATTAAATCACTCTTAGATGGGAAACAAATGGCAGTCCCATCTCTAGGCCAAAATTAATTTGCAGACGGATCCATACAAGGGGAACCAATCACAAAATATTCTTGTTAGCCTTCCTTCCTTTCAATTCTTGTAACATTGTAACATTACCAGTCATGGAAAACAACAATCTATCATTTAAACAAAATAACAGGAGTTCCTAGGTTAGCAAATGAAAACCTGACATATGAAAAAAAAGACCTGAATTTCTAACATCATAAATTGAGCAAGCAAACATATACAAGCCACACAATGGATCAAACAAACCAACCAAACCACCAATCTAAGAAATTTTGAAAAAAAAAAATCCTATATCGGATTGCAATAGAGCTGTAACAATAAAAATCATAGCTATGAAATCAAAGAAGCCGCTCTAGAATCATAGCAAATTACTCTGGGATTGCAATAGAGCTGTAAAAATAAAAATCATAGTTATGAAATCAAAGAAGCTACTCTAGAATCATAGCAAATTACCTCTAGATCACAAATGTCTCTGAAAAACAAAAATATTAAAATAAAATGAAATGAAATGAAACGAAATATAGCTGTGGTGGAAGATGAGAAGAAACCTGAGTGAAGAAACATAAAGTAATAGGAAGAGATGTTGATGAAGAATCCAAATTCGGAGCATGAAACTTCGTCAATGGCGTCTTCAACAAATGTAGAGGAGAAAACAAGCTTATAAAAACCCCTAATACCGCACAAATGGGACTTGTGTGGGGGAATAATAATAAGGGAATTGGCGTTGACTTGGACAACGACAATTGGAATTATTACAAGCCCAATTGTTGTTGTCCATGACAACGGCATTTGACAATTTAATAATTCCAATCACGACACGCCCACGACAGCGACATTACGCACTACTTTGGGTATTAATTTGGTTTCCAAACTAATTTTATAATTTTTTTTTCAAACAAAGTATTTCGATCTAAAACTCCAATTCCTTTGCATGGTCTCTGCAATCAAAATCACGAAGCAGTAATAAACCACCATGTAATGGTGGAATTTATGTAACAAACCAAAATTAACGAAGGTACCAAAGACTCCAATAGTAGTATTCAACCAAAATTAACCATAGCACACAAATCAAGGCATTGAACCTTAACACCCACTAGCTAACAGGCACACTTTAACATATGTTTTCAATATTCAATTATGTTTTTCATTTTCCAAAATTACCCTTTTCAACTTGATTTCAAAAGCATAGTTTACTATATAATTCCAATAAATTGGAAGTATATGGAGTCGACTCACGTGCTAAATAAATGGGCCTTGGTAGGAGCCCGACATCTCATGTATCTCTTCATTAAATAATTTGGCTCTTAGTTTATAACCCGATCTTCAAATTTAACCATGAATGTTTCTATATATGTTATTAGATTAACCCTGTTTCCTATTGATAACTCTCTTGATTCGTCACCAAGGTACACACTCTTTCCCCATTTGACTATATTTATTTATTATATGTTTGATGTGTTCTTGCATTATCATCGTTGTCTATTTTTCATTATTTATTTATTTATTTTGTATTCATTGCTTGATTAGTTAATTATCATATTTGCCTTAATTTAATTATTAGCAACCCAATTTTAGGGGTTTAGAGGAATGCTACGGCCTTTCACCGTACCTTCCCAATAGGTAACCTGACCCTCGAACCTAGACTCGATTTTCACAAACATGTTTTTCTTATTAGGAGTAACATTTAGGGTTTTCTTTCTTATTTTTTTCCCTTAAAAAAAAAAATAAATAGAAACTCCAAAACCATTTTCAAAATGGTTTTTTTCAAAAATAAAAATACAAACGAGTCTCGCTCTTTATGCTGAAGTCAAGATCATAGCCAAAATGTGGGATCCACAGCCACCTTACATTGATTGTGAATCCCAAATTACTTTGTTGTTATTGAGGGCTTTGATAGGCGTTTATGTGGTTGTGTTTTTGTGGATATGCAATAATAAATGCAAATTGCCTAATCGCGTAAGCATACGCTTGTCAAGTAATATAGTGTACTCAAGATATGAATATCGATCCACAGAGAAAACCTTAATCGTAGTGGGCTAAGTACCAAAATTATAATACTTATTTAATATTCAAACTAGCAATTATAATGGCTAAGCGGAAGTAAGCCCAGATTAAATTACTATTAATGTAACTGTGCGCTTTAGATGTAAAAATGATCAAAAGGATGCAAAAAGGTCAGGGTGTTGGTGTTGTTGGACAGTCCTACTATGTAATGATACAGTTCCATTCCATTATCTAGGATACATGTTCTCCAAGGCGGCTCTTATCTATTGTAATTAAAGCCTTTCTCAAGGTCATTTAACCTCCATTTATCACTAGGTTTCTTGCTCTTTGGCTCAACCCTAAGCATTAAAGGCATGGAATGCAAAGAACTCCCAAGCCTCCTAATTATTGATAACTTATATTACCAAGTTTATTAGGTTAACCACCTATGTCTACTCCTTCATTCACTTCTCATATCTTACAAAGAACCACTACATATTAAGATTGATAAAAATTAATATGTTGATTTCAAATCCAAGCATGAGTCAATGGTAAAACAAATATATATAAGATAATGGAATTATGAAAAGTCAACACTTTAACATAGTATTCATGTCCAATTCATTATCAACACCCTAAACCATGAAATTAGAACATCATTATGTTCTGTTCTATTACAAATGAAAAGCAAGACTTAATACTAAGGGTAGAGAAAACTTCAATGATCGAGGGAATGGCAATCTCCCAGATTCTTCAATTCTCTCTCTCTAAGATAGGCCTTTAAGTCTTCTTTCCTCTATTCCAAACCTAAGTTCCTCAAACCCTAGCACTGCAAAACGTTTTTCAACCCAATTGGATTCTCTCCGTTCCTTTTATAGCTTCTTCACGAGATAAGGTTTGTTAAGTTTTTCCCGCGACGTCGCGACGTTGAGCTATTTTCTGCACCAATCTTCTCCAGGACACCTACAAGGCTCCATTTCCAGCATTTTTCCTACAAAAACCCAATACAACTAAATATTAGAAAAGTAATCAAAACAAGGTCATATATATATGAAACCGATCCCAAATCTCACTAAATCCCGGGTTTGTAATGAGTGTTTTCGAGCACTCATAACACTTCAGTCTTAGCTTCGCTTTGTCCCCAAGAAACAGACTCTAAACCGTATTAATAATAAAATAATATACTAAACTCAACGACACGAGTATGATGCACATGTTGCCAAATGAAAGGATCAAAATGAATCGAGCTTACAAATCTTACCCTTTTGTTTATAAATTTAGAGGATCCTTAAGGTTGTTCGACTTTCGAAAGAATTCAACTAGGCATGGTTCGGTTGACAAGTGATTCAACCTCCTAGGTTTTCGATGGCCTTTCCCAAGAAGTCTATGTGCATTTGATGCATGATCTATAGCATATAACTCGGTTCCGGGACCCCCAAGCTTGAATTCAACTTGCCTATTTGGGAGAGTCTAACTATGAAATGATAAGAACACACCATATTTATTCATACTAACCTACCTACTCATGAAAGAAATCCTAGTGCCCGTAAGTTTTAGTTGAGTGCTCTGTGAAGGGTAGCGAGGATTCATGGTGACTCCCACCAAGCCATTAAGGGCATCGTGCATCAGCATTCAATTCCCTGAACACTATTAATCAAACCTAAGGGCCCTAGGCTATGGGAAACTTACATCCTCTCTCCCATGTAAAGGGCAATGAAGTCAATGGCTCCTGGCTAGTTGGCTCAGGGCATTAGGCTTTGAAAAGCCCCTCGGACTGTGCCTGGGATTCCAACTAGAATATCCCACTTATTCTATTCACACATTCTTTTTTATTTTTCTCTTTTCTTTTATTTTATTTTATTTATTTTTAAGATGGGCTCGATGGAAATCCTCTTTTTCTAAGGTATCCCGTCACTTGGGTGTTCAAAAACGCCCAAGGTTCGTTGAACGTTAGTAAGCTCCAGTCCTGAGCCCAGGCATGCCTCGAGATCACATGTATGGAGTGTGTGGCGGTAATTAACTGAATTGGTTTCTTGAACAAGGAGGTGACACACTATGTCATCCCTACCTATCCAAGCATGTAATTCCAGAGCATCTAACAACCTAAGGATCATTTCTTGTTACTTGCACTGTGTTTTGCGAAAATTTGGAGAGGTAAAAAAAGATCCTTGATTGGCAATCATTGCAATCACTCACATATACTACCTAACACAACCCTAAAACATGAAATTAAACTGAGACATCCTAACACACAAACCTAAACAAAAACTATTAGAATACGAATCTAAACATAAACATATACAAAATACATAAACATATCCTAGACACTTAAAGTAAATGATTCCAAACCGACCACCCACAACCCCCCAAACAAAAATGGACAATGTCCTCAGTGTCAAGAAAATAAAAGAAAGATGGTGGAACTCCCCTGTCGATCCAAGGGATCATTGCGGTGGCGGTGGTGGAAAATGGAAGGCAAGCAGCTGTGTGAGCTGCTGTTGGATGACTTGTTGGTTACGGAGGACTGTGCGCATGTCGGCTCTAAGGGCATACATGTCCTGGCTCAGGGTGACTTGGTGCTCCTGGGTCTCATCCCATAATGCATCAAACTTGGAAGTGAGGTCCTAAACCTGGTCTTCTAGGGTAGGAGAAGGACTGGGGACAATCGACCGGGTGGTGGGTGGAGGGGGTGGAGGGGTGGTGGATGGCTACTACTTCACCGGTATCCTCACGCATATCAAACAAAGTTTGGTAAGCTGTCAACTCTTCCTCATCCGAAGGTTCATGACTCGAGTCATAAACCACCTTGGATCGAGTAACGCCCAACTTATCCTTCTTAACGACGATGACCTTAATGGGATGGATCCAAGCCTCATTATCCTCTAGCGGCACCCCTGCATTTTTTCACAAGCCAAAAATGAGAAAGGGGTGCCTGAGGTTCATTTTGGTGTCCCGGTTATAGAGGATGGTGTCCTCTATGACCTGATCGACATCAAATGAGATGTCCTGAATGATGGCGTAGTTGAGCAATGCCCTTTTCGCCGTCACCTCACAAACATTCGTCGTTGAAATGAGATGAGAGTTTATATATTTGCATGTGTTATAGACTGTAATGGAATTGACATCATGCATTCCATATGCACTGGGACACCCTAGGACGATAGGAGTGAGTGCATGAGATGAGTCTAGAGAAAATGGTTTCGGAGGGTTATCTAAAAATGATAATTATCGGAGGGTAGTCCATACAAAAAAATATCAATCGTCGAAGACGGCCCAATTGATATACATCTGAGGTAGTCCATAACACATCAATCGCCTGAGACTCCACCCAATTGATATATATATTACGGAGGGTTATCCACAAATAAACATAATAATTCTCTATACGAGGCTTAGGTGGAGCGTGAGGGAGCTTCCGGGTGACTCCTGGGTATGAGATGGTCGCTAGGACATTCAAGTAGGATCATGCATTTGCTTGAATGTGTGTTTACTTGAGCATTGCATATGCACTTAGGTGGAGAGTAGCCCACTTAAAGGTGATTCCACTATCGAGCATTAGCTCACTCCCGTCGAGGGATATTATTTTACTGTGTACAGGAGTTGCAAGGAGACAAACCCATCCTAGAGATTGAGTTTTAGAAGAAAGTTTGGATCGTATTTTGATGGTTTTACTACGTATTAGAATTCTAGTATTTTAATATATGTTGTATAAGAGTAACTTTGAACTCTTTGAAACTATTGGATATAGTTGGTTTATATTGATGATGAGTATTGTGGTATGGGCCCAAGAGGCCGTTTTTACTCAAATATAGATACTGCGTGATTGATGTCATCTGACAAAGCTATATTACAGTGTTGCATTCCAAGTGTAGCCCGCACAAAGGAGACTCGCCCGATTTTTCGTGAGAGATGTCAGTCACCCTCGACATTCACGAGTTGTTTTTGCGCGCGACGGAGTCAACGGACTTCGGATTTGGGGCGTCACATTAGGAGTATGATTAGTAACTCCAAACTCCCATTATCCTTGTGGAGTGAAGCTATAAAGATAGCAACATATGTACTAAATCGGGGTTCCGACTAAGGCAGTTTCCAAACCACATTTTGAGTTATGGAAAGGTTGGAAACCCGGTTTAAGCCATGTATATGTATGGGGTTTCCCTGTTGAGGTTAGAATTTTCAATCCACAAGAGAAGAAGTAAGACTCAAGAACAATCAACGGATATTTCATTGGTTTTGCATAAAAGTCTAAGGGATATAGATTTTATTGTCCTTCACATGGTACAAAAATTATAGAATCTCATAATGCAAGGTTTCTAGATAATGATGTGATTAGTGGGAGAAAGGGACCTCGAAACTTAGTGTTCGAGGAACGTGATAATATTGAACCCACTCTTGAGACTTCAAGTAGATTGATTGTTTTCTCGGATAGTCATCAACATTTGACAATTGAGGAGGCACTAATTGTTGATGAACCACATAATGAGGATATTATAACATATCAAGTTACA
The DNA here is from genome assembly GCA_016808115.1 of Tetrastigma voinierianum. NCBI lineage: Eukaryota > Viridiplantae > Streptophyta > Magnoliopsida > Vitales > Vitaceae > Tetrastigma > Tetrastigma voinierianum. The sequence goes on along the minus strand of JAEQBH010002338.1, from coordinate 319,516 downwards.
CAACATCCCTTAACAAGAGAATGCCGATATAACATTAAGAAGATCTACTAGAGAAAGGAAACTCTACAATTTCTTCTAATTATATCGTGTATCTACAAGAGTATGACATTGATATTAGTGCTAGAGATGACCCTATTACATTTTTCACAAGCCATGAGTGGAAGTGATTCTAAATTATGGTATGATGCCATGAAGGATGAGGTAAATTCTATGCCTAACAATCAAGTATGGGATCTTGCTGAACTGTCAGCAAGGCCATTGGTTGTAAGTGGGCTTTCAAAACTAAAAATAGACTTTAGGCAATATATAAGAATAAGCAAGATTTGTAGTCAAAGGATTTACTCAACATGAAGGAATTGATTATCATGATACCTTCTCTCCTATTTCAAAAAGGATTCATTTCGGATAATCATGGCATTAGTGGCTCATTTTGATATGGAGTTACATCAAATAGATGTGAAAACGACCTACCTCAATGGAGATATGGAGAAAGAAGTTTAAATGAAACAACTATAAGGGTTTATCTCAAATGGGAATGATCACATGGTTTGCAAGCTTAGTATCTCGTCAATGGTATTTAAAGTTCCATGATGTCATTTCCTCATTTGGATTTATGGAAAATGTTATGGATCAATGTATATAGCATAAGACCAGTGCGAGCAAAATAATTTTCTTAGTCCTATATGTGGATGATATTTTGCTTACTTCAAATAATTTGAGCATGCTTCATGAAGTGAAGAGATTTCTCTTACAATAGTTTGATATGAAAGATATGGGAGAAGCTTCTTATGTCATTGGCATAAAGATTGAAAGAGATAGATCTCAAAGGATCTTAGGATTGTCTCAAGAAACCTATATCAATAAAGTTGTTGAGAGATTTCATTTGGAGGATTGTTCACCTAGTATTGCACCAATCATTAAAGGTGACAAATTTAATATGAACCAATGCCCAAATAGTGATTTAGAGAAGAAAGGGATGAAAAACATTCCCTATGCTTCTGTAGTTTGGGAGCTTATTGCATGCTCAAGTCTGTACAAGACCTGACATTTCTTATGCAGTTGGAATGTTGGGAAAATATCAAAGTAATCCAAGCTTGGAACATTGGAGAGTTGCAAAGAAAGTCATGTGATATCTTCACGGGACTAAGGACTACTTGCTTACATATATGCAGTCTAATCACTTGGATGTAGTTGGATATTCAAATTCTGACTTTGATGGGTGCCTTGATTATAGAAAGTCAACATCTATATATTTCTTCTTATTAGCAAGAGGAGCCATTTCATGGAGAAGTGTGAAACCAACATTGGTTGCTACCTCAACCATGGAAGCAGAATTTGTATCATGTTTTGAAGCCACATCATAGGCTATTTGGTTAAGGAGTTTTATTTTAGGGCTTTAGGTTGTTAACTCAATCTCTAAGCCATTAAGGATTTACTACAATAGCTCTACTGCAGTATTTTTGGCCAAGAATAATAAGAGTGGAAGTCATAGTAAACACATCCACATAAAGTACTTAGTTATTTGCTAAAATGTTAAGTCATACAATGTGACCATTGAACATATTAGCACTAAATTAATGATTGTACATCCCATGACGAAGAGATTGCCACCTAAGGCTTATAAGGAACATGTTAAGCATATGGGACTTAGTTCAATTTTGTATATATCATGTAATTGAGATATTCTTGTATTTTATCATATTTTGATTGATATAAAAACTTCAATTACTTTGTTTTGTCTTCTCATATGGTTGTATACATAAAGTTTAGAGAATGACAACATTAAATAGACACTGAATGAGAAATTGGAAGCTCATTCATAAAGCAATGACCCACACATATTGTTCTTATTCAAGGAGAAAGTCACATCGTAATACCTGTGGCTGCAATACTGCTAGAGCTGGACAATACGGTTGAGCTCTAATGCACCAACCCACTTTAGCCCAAGGGTTGGGTTGTAAAATTTAAGGCCTAAATCAAACCAGGCCAATTTGGCCCGACCCGTTTTGGCCCATGGCTTGTGTGGGTTTAGCTCGAGTTAGCCCGATTTGTTCAAAATTTTTATTTAAATTTTGTAAGAATCACTAAGAATCGGTATATTCGATTCATCTATAAAATTTTATATTTTGCTATATATTTTGTAGCATAAATTTTATTAGTAAAATAATAATTATTATAATATATGATTAATATATTAAACTTTGTTGTTTTTTAACTATTGTATTTTCAATTTCTAAATGCATCTTTAATTTAATATATGAAAAATTAATATTTTAAAATCTTGTATGCAAATTTACGAATGTATTTGAATGAAATAAATTGCAATTTTAATATTGAATATATTTTTATTTATCCCATGAATCCTATTTTAAATATTTATAATTTCATTTTTTTTATTTATTCTTTAAATTTTATTCAATCATATATGTTTTTTTTTTTTTATATAAATAAAGTAAATAGTCTATAAATTAAATTAATTAAATTTAATAACTTAAATTATAAGAGATTTTAAATAATATTATTGTTCTAAATTAGTGTTAATAACAAATAATGTTATCTTTAAAATAATTAACAAAATTATACTCTAATTTATTTCTTAATATGATTATATCTTTTAATAAGATGAATTTTCAAACAAATAGGATATTTCATTATTATACGGTTGAGATGCATTTTCAAAAAAATATTTTTTTAATTCCAAAAATAAATGAAATTTATGTTGTTAACATTCTAAACTCAATTAATAGATAGATACAATTGGAACCCAACACTACATCTTTCAATGTAGAATCATCTCTAATTTGGAATCACATGTTATTATTGGATATAATGAGGATGGGGATGAAGATTAGAGGCATATGAATTTTCATTTGATATTTTGGAGTCAGTTTTTTCCGTATACGTCATGTTTGTTACTTTATTGATTTTGTACTATTTAAACTTAGTTAGTTTGGTACTTTGGTTATAAATAATATTTTAGCATTATTTATTTTATTGGAAGTTTGTTTAATATATTATATTATTTAATTAATCATTTTATATATTAATTATTATTATATTTTTTGTATATTATGTATTTTTATTTGAAGAATGATGAATTTGTAAAATTAATTTTTTTAGGATTTTATTGTTTTGGGTCAAACCAGATGGGCTAGGCTAGGTTGATCGAAACTAACTCCATTATAACAACATAATAGCTCAACGTTGGACTACAGAAATTTCAAACTACTTGGACTCTGGCCATATCAAATCTAATACTGCTATTAGAGGACTTGTTACCATGATTGATGATTTTTAAACTCTCTTGATTAAGTATATGTCGCAGAGAATGTTGTGTATTAATCAAATTAATACATGTGTTAAGTGCTTTATGGGTGCTGAGAATGTTAAATTTATTTTAATAAAGTGGCCCATTTAAGATTTAGAAAAAAAACCCCACGTGATTTCCTGAAAGGCATGGGAACATTTTTGAAATGGGTAACCACCCATAAACCTACAATGTCATCCTAAATACTACCCACGCTCTTCTATGATGGATAGAAGTGAAAGAGTTTCATTCATTGTAGAGTGTGTTAGGTCTCTAGTTCATAAGAAGAAATATGTGAAATTCCATTAGTGCATGAACATAAGGTCTTGCATGGACTAGACGACCATTCCCTATATCTATCTTGTAGTAAATCTGCAACAAGTTACTGAGATATGATAGCTATGGCCGAAGGTATGATCTAGAAATTCATTTATAATGAAGATTCAGCTACTGTAGAAACCAGGGAAGAATTAATTTCCAGGAAAACTTGGGGATCGGGTCTTCAGGCTTCATGAATCTTGTTTTAGAATTATTCTTTGGTCAATGAAGTGTTTGACCCGGATGACAATTTAACCAAATCCAGTGAAAGTTACATTGGGAAAAAATGTTGACCAAAAAATATATACATATTCCAAACTTGTGTACTTTCCTATCCTTTTCTCACCTTTAATACCTATACGGCATTGAGAAAATAAACAAATATTAAAAAATTAAAAAAGAAAGGATAGAAAAATACCAAGACTATGTTTGGTTTATGAAAAATTTAAGGAAAAATATGAAGAAAAAATAAATGAAAAGTAAAATACACAAAATGGAAAAAGTAAAAATAAATTTAAAATTAATAAATTGCTCTCTATACAGCTTAGAACTAATTTTTCCCATACGAAAATTAAATAATTTGAAAGTATATAAGTTTGTAACTAATTTTAATTATATTTATTTACCTTTTGTCATTTTTTCTCTCGATAATTTTCTAAATCGAACATAATTTAAGTGAAATCACTCATTTATACCTCTTTCAATCATTTTCTTTTTTAAAAAGGTGGTTATTCCACACAGATTTAAGTTTTTATTTATTTTTTGTAATTTAGTCGTCTTCTTGATACACGTGTGATTATCGTCGCCTTCAAGGCAACGCGCATTATTATTATCATCTCAAGTTATTCGTATCGAACAAATAATATACCATCGGTACAAGCAGATCAAATCACTATTGTCACATACTTGTAATCCAAAGCTCATACTTATTCTAATCACAATAGTAATATGAAATGTGTAAGCTCAACTATCAAATGTATAGGGTTTAAGTCGATTCATTATGCTATTAACTTAATGTTGTTTCATCCTTTATGGTTTTTAACGATTTTGATTTTATGTTTATTTCTAATGTATTACTACCAAATCAATAAAATTATTTTTTCTTTTCAAATATATATATATATATATATATATATATAATTACTAAATGGAGAATATATTTTTCAAACATAGCCTTAAGCTTTTAAAGTTTAAGGGGATGCTTGATTTTTTTTTAAAGAAAAAGTAGATTTATTGATTCAAATTTGTAATAGATTAATAGATTAATGATCATATTAATAACAAATTTTATAATATAATGACTAAAATATTTACGGCTTCAATTCTTCAACATACTGACAATTATAATATAATATATTCGACTGATCGAATCCCCATTACTTGTCTAAATCGACTCCATACAAATAAAAAGTGCCGCAATAAGACCACCAAAACAACCGGTAATCATAATTGATTAGGGGTAAATAGCTAGGGTTTCCATTTCAAATGAGTATTGGTGTTATCCCTCCCCTCTTCCTCTTAAACCAACGATTAAAACATTGGAATTAACATCCAAACGAGCATCGTTTTCACGTCTTCAATACACAAATAGTTAATACAATAATTAGTGGTTTGACTCATCCCACGCATTACACATTCCAAGACGAAAATGTCAAATTTTCAAAAATATTTTTCAATAAAATAAATAAAATAACAATTTTACAATATTTTTCAAAAATATCATCCAAAAATCAATTTTACTATTATTAAGAAATTTAGGGATAAACTTTTTTTTTTTTTTTTGAGAATATAGGAATACACCCTATTTTATTAAAATTATTATTTTACAAATAAAAATAAAATAATGATTTACTTAATGAGCCTTTTCCCCGACTATTACAAATTTAAAAAAAAAAATTCAATGCAATGAACATTGTTGATGTAAAAGTTCACAATGACCGCATACACATTATCGTAACATTATTTTCGCTTTCAATTTATATTTATAATTTTTTTTTGAAAAGAAACTCATTTTTAACATGATGACATTATAATGTGTATATCAGACATAACTATTATTATTTTGGTTTTTAATCTATATTTATAATTTTTTTTTTTAAAAACCTATTTTTTTACAAAAACTCACTTTTATACAATCTTACAAAGAAATGAATAAAGGTTGAACTGAACTTGAACAATCTTACCAAATATTAAGCTTCCTAAGGAACCTGTCAGCCATTTTCCTCTGGAATTTTCTCGGAAACCAAACTATGTCATAGGTCTGAAACTTCCTCTCTGAAACAACCCCATCTCCAAGAAACTTCTATCACGATCAATCTATCTATATACAACCATCGACCTGCCACGATTAAGAGAATCGGTATTGAAAAAAGGAAGAAACAAATTAGGATGACTATATTCCAAAGTGTTTGATATGAGAGAAAAAAGTCCTAAAAAGAGAGGGAGCAAGAGCTATATTCAGGCACTGTGGAGGTCCACTGCGTGACGCTTCTGACTGCAATTTGAGTGTGTGTTGTATTCCTTTCTCCTATCACAAAACCCAGACCAGATTACTCCCTGCGCTATCTGCTCTCTTCCCTCAAGCTTTACACCCCATGATTTTGCCCATTGATGATAAATAAAACAAGCCACTAAATGTATGGGTATACCAACTCAGAAAATTTGAGGTGGCAAGTGTTTGTCTTGCCTTCTTTGTTATTTGTAGACAATCAATATCGATGAATGCAAGTGTTCTTTTTGTTTTTTTGTTTTGTATAAGTAATTTGAAGTGGGTGTTTGTGTTTTCTGCTTTGTATAATGATAATGTGTTTTTCTTATATTTATAATTTTGTATTTAATTAATGTTATAAAGAATATATGACTCACTGAAAATAATTATATGGGCGGTTTGTTATTTTTATAATCAATGAAGATAAAATTTTTAAATAAATAATCAAAATTAATTAATTTATTTATTAATATAGTCTTTCAATATTAAAAACATAATATGATTAAGTTTGTACATATTCAACAAAAGATGGCAGATTAGCTAAACTGGTTCAACTTGCATCTACGCGTTGGAGGCTTTAGCTAAAATTCTTTATGACTATTTGACTAAAGACACGTGAACAGTGGTCCCATTAGTAAATTGAAAATTTGAAGATAATTTCTTCAATAAATCTTTGATCTGTTTGTTATTTCCTAAAGGGTAGTTTTTCTTGATAGTAAAAGGCCATAAAAATATATATAAGGTTATTTTTTCGCTTTGAATTTGATATTAATATTTTTCTTGAAAAAAAATAATTTTTTATTGATTCAAACTTACAATAAATTGATAGATTCAAAAAATATAAATTTATTATGTTCAAAACAATATTGGTGCGAAGATAATAAATCGCAGATAAACCCTATAAATGTGATACTATAGTGACTGAAATATCTAGGACTTTTGTTCTTTAATATACTACGATCATAATATGATATTTTCGACTGATCGAATCTGTTTTACCTGTCTGAATCGCCCAAACACAAATAAAGACATACCACTTATAACAAAAAGACTCACAAGGTCAGAACAAGCCAAAGGATAAACCAAACTGACAAGACAATCTAATATTAACAATAGAACAAGATAGTACCCTAAAATATTTATAAAGAACCATTGCATTAAAAAGAAAAATGAAAGTATGAGATGCATATACTTCAAACCAAGAATGACAAAAAAGCACTCTTTACTTGAGGAAAATGAGCTAGAAGATAAAAAGATGAGAGAAAATAAGGAAAGGGGGCGACTAGCATGAATTTCATATTACTTAGTTTTTTTTTTTTTTTTTTTGATTACATCTATTCACTTATTGTAGTATTTTGTTTTCATGGAAAATCGAACATGGAAGTTTTTTCCCGCGTCTTGTCCAACCCTTAACTACTGAGCGAGGACTCGTTGGCTATTACTTAGTTATTCATTTAGCTCCATTTGGAATCAAAAAGTACTAAGGAAAGAAAATACATAGGAAAAATAGTGAGGAAAAGTTGAAAGAAAAAAATTGAAGGAACACAAAAGGTTTAAACTTAATAAATTAATTCTATATGTATATTCTAAGACGCCTCAACCCTAGCATCTCTAAGTTAGGCGAGGGTGTTCCATTTTTTTCCCCCTGCTTACTATAAACTTGTTCATTAAACATTTAACTTGAAATATATTCTATGCCAGAGGATTACAAATATATTCAAACCCAATGAAATTGCTCAACATATACAAACTTTACATTGTTTGCAAAAGCAAGGACATACAAAATAGACCAAAAAGGTCCTCAATGGGCACCTAGTGTCACGTTGACCTTGATTGCTGATGTAGATTGTCCTGACTTCTATTTCCTTCTTCGTAATCTACACTGATGAACACCCGCTAAGCTTTTACGAATTTTTAGCTGGAATACTACTCAGGGACGACTTCAATAAGGATCATCACACTTTAATACACAATGCTACATCTTTAACACATCATATATTTATACTACATGCTTATACATGTATTTCATACATATCATTTATCATATCATGTTTCATTTCTCTATCATCGCTCATATACATTTTGTGTCATTTTACGCTTTGTTTTCGTTTCTTGTCACAAATAGACTTGTCATCAAGACAAGAAGGCTATAGCTTCTCATATCATTTCACTATGTCATTTATCAATAAACTACAATATTTGTCATTTGTTTTGATGCTTCATGTCTGTGAAGGCCTAGAAGCGGATATGAGAAAAACCATGGCACTCTGAAGGCGCTGAGTATCAATAAAACAGACAATGAAATATAAGTACTTTAAAGCTATATCATCAGACGAGACAATGACCCTATAAAGACCCGAAGGTGTCAGAATGACCCTAACAGAGCCATCCATCGTGATGCCTTCACACTTTATCCCTATTAGGTACGCTCTATCTATCCCCCTACCAAAGCCAAGCAAACAATCCATTTTATTTTCTTAGTACATGCTTCATTCTGATTAACTTATTATTATCCGGTAATCATATGAAATATTTACGATCATTTACTCTTATCTTTGCATTTTCATGTATTTCCATATACTATCAAATATTTCTTACAAACAGAGCTCCCTTTTAGACAAATTTTATGGGCCCAATGGGTTCCAGATTTGAAGACACCTATTTCAAGGAGATTTGTTATCCTAAAAGTCTAGTTTACCCAGAATTTTTAATCACTCAATTTGATGAGCTGACGCACTCAAGTTATGGCCTAAACAACTGTGACCACTCTGAATTAATGCTTCAAACAAAAACCAAAACAAAACCATCTACGCTACTAACCTACCTCCCATTTTGACGACTGGGTGCAATGGGGTCAACTTTGTGCCACGCCATTTTAGAGTAGATTGTCTCTTCCTTGGAGTTTTAGTTTACCTGACTTGAATCACTCAATTTGGATGAGTGATGACCAAGTTATGGCCAAAACAAAAACATGGGTTTTAAAAAAAAAAGGACATAATCTCCCCTAAAACCCATCATTTTCTCTATACAAATTTTCCTCCATTGAGGACCACAACCAAACCAAACAACCATATAACAACTTAGAGCAACCCCCCAAAACCGAATCCAAACCAAACAACTTCATTGTTGGAAGTAGGAGAATTCCTAACCAACAAATAGAAAAAACCCAAACCTAAACACATAGACAAGGATTCAAACTAGTATCCATACCTTAAAGGTTTCTCCTTCTTCTTCCTCTTCTTCTTCTTCCTCTTCTTCTTCTTCTTTTTCTTCTCTTCTCCTCTTTCTCTCTCAAACATGACCTAGCTCAAATAGGACAATTACTCAAATTGCAAAACCAAATATGGTCTTATCCACTTACATGGCTAATGCCATGTTTTGCAAATGGCTTTTATGATTAATTACCCATTTTTGCATTTAAGTCCTCCTATTCCCTTTCATTTACATGACTCTTTCATATTCTAATTCAAGATATAACTTACGATCTTATGACATTTGCAGCCTTATTTCCAGAATTACTAATTTATCCTCACCTTAGATAAATCGTGGTTTTGCTTATTTTATTTTTAAAGCATTATTATTTCTCGAAAAACTTTAACTTAACTTGTATTACACCCTCAACATGTTATAAACCGTTAGTGGTATAATTTTCGTGTTACATATTCAAACTCGCTTTCATTTAGTTTTTTCTATCAGATAAGAACTAAGGTACTGTGAGACCCCAAATATGATTAAATACTATTAAGAACAAAAATTATTAAGTATTTAAGTAAAAAAAAAACACAATGCCACTGTAGACCCCAAATCAGCTTATATTCCTTTTATTTATTTTATTTTACTTAATTTTGATTTTATTTGATTGGTTTTCCTTTTCGTTTGATTTTCTTCCTTTTCTCTTGGGGAAAGTGTTTGATCCTTTCCTTAATTTTTTTAGGAGTCCCTATATATTAGAAAATAAGTTTTTGGAAGAGGGAGACATTACGGACTATCAGAGAGGGGGGAAGAAGGAAAAAAACAAAGAGGGGAACCATCAGAGGGAAGACGGCTTGACGCGAAGAAGCGGTGTGATTGCGGCGGGCTGCAAAGGATATTCCAAAGGACCTAGTCTTTCTTTGAAAGTGAATCACACAACCCAGCTACTTAGTTTTCCAATTTTTAGTACACTCTTTGAGTTTAATGTCATGCAAGAACCTATGCTTAATTGTTGGGATTTGGCTTTGTAATGATTGGAGTGTATTTATTATGGCTTTGAGGCTAGGAAGAAAAGTTTTCCTGGGTGGGGTGTTGACTTTGAGCCTTTCGGTTATGAGATTCAGCCTATAAAAAAAAAAAGAAAAAAAAAAGGGAAAGATAAAAGTAGGAAGAGAAGTGAGATAATAGATCCTGACAAACCTAAATTTGCTGGATCCCAGTCAAATCCTAGCAGAAATCACTTAAGATCTGATTGCATGTCGGTCGCACATAGTTAGAAAAGTGCCGAAGGGCTGGCCGCCATGCTATTCATTACCACATATGGAATCTCCTGCTCTGAGGCATTTACTCACAATTCCTCAGCTTAATGAAATATTTTATTTGAAAATAAATTATAAAATTAGTTTAAAACCAAATTAATCACAAAAGCACGCGTAATGTCGCCGTCACGACAACTAAGAATCGAATTATTAAATCACAAATACCGTCGTTCACGACAAATGCATAATCGACTTATTCCACCGGGCTTATCCACGACAAGTGACAATTCCCTTTATTATTATTGTTTTTAACATCAAACTCATTTAAAATATTTACTATTTAATAAATTATACGAACTACTGGATTCGAATATATTTGTTATATTATCATAAGAAATAATTAAATCAAGACAAAAGTTATTTATTAAATAATCCAAGAATCGGGAATTATTAAATTGTCAACATCACGTCTACGCATACGTAATAATCGACTTATTCCAATTGCTCATCCATGACAGGACAATTCCCTTTATTACTGCTTTAACATTGAAACTTATTTAAAATATTTACTATTTAATAAATTACATGAACTAACGGATTCGAATATATTATATTATCATAAGAAATAATTTGTAAATTAAGACAAAGTTATTTATTTGAAAATAATTGAAATATATTTTAAAATTTTTGACAACAAACACATCCAAGGTAGCTCAAATTCCATGGAATATTGGGAATGAATTTTGCATTAAGCTCGATCATGACCTCCATGCATAAACCAAATCATATAAATATATAAAAAAAATTGTATACAAATATCAATATATAAAAATATCAACATATATCAATGAGTCCCACAAGATGGCTTCTTTATATTTCTCTTGTGATCTACTCAGCTCGTAATACACAACTAATTGATCTGAGGAAAACTGCAATCTCAAACTGAGTCGATGGAGCCGAGGGATTCAGGAGCCGGATAAAGCCGAGGGAACCGAGGGAGCCATGGATTTTCTGGCGTTCGACGATACGTGAACACGAGGTTGCCTAGCTGGAAATGCACCCAACTCTGATACAAGGTCAACGATGGTGTCACCGATGGGAGGCAATGTAGGGGATGATGAAGGGTGGGATGATAAGGTGATATCTATTGCTATGGAGGTCGGTTTCAGCGAAGACGGATAAGCGGTAACATGCAAGTGTCTCCGGGGTATGGAAGGTGATGTAAGTCTCATGGGGGTATAAAAACTCGAGTGATGGGTAAGTGCTGGGGGTATCAAGTCGCAAGAATGTTAGCTCAGTACCACGACCGCCTCACCATCTCAAGCATTGACCGCCCACCATCTCAACCACACTCGTCGACTAACTCTCCCTCTCCCCACCGACCGGGCTACATACATACCCAGAGTAGATGACACCGAAGGTCTAATGGTTGGTCCATGTGAAGTAGATGCCTCCCGATCGCTGTCGGCGATATCGACAAGCCTTCGATCTGTAACACTCAATCTGTAATACGATGTAAGCTCGTGCATTAACAAAAACCCAAATGGTAAAATGGTGTGTGTAGGTGTGTGAAGAAGATAAAGAAGACGAAGGACTAGCTATGTCACCATGGCGATCTAAATGAACCAACCAAAGAATTATAAATACATAATCTATTGATTCAAATTTGGAAAACACTTTAGAAACACAGGACTTTAACTTACCAAAACCTGAGTAGTACCGGCTGTAGTATAGAACCTCATATCATCCCTATGGAGTGGTGGTGTCATAAAACGTCGTGTAATACGAAGATACCACTGCATATAGGGATCATGGAAGTCCATCATACCCACCATAGGGGGTGTAGTGATGATCTTGTCCGCTCGCGTATCCCATAAGGCAATGTATGGAGCACGATATGTCACCCAATCTCTCTAGTGTCATCCATGTGCATCCACTCTATGTAGCTATTGCTCATAAGAGCAAGATGGAGGTATCTCCCGGTGTAGCCCAAACTGGCACAAGACTCGCTCTAGACGATGCCACTCAACATTCTCGAAACATATAAGCAAAGGATATCGTCTCGCCGACATCTCCCATCGCCTAAACAATATCCGGAAGTCAGTTAACCAACTCTCGATGTAGGTCGCTTATAATACCTACACATTTACACTTGACGTAAAAATTTTTTATGTGAATATGAATGAAATTACTATAGAACCATATACTTTTACATATATCATTACCTGATCAGGAGTTTGTGCATCTAGCTGATCTCAATATAGGAGGAGTACACCAGATGGGTTATGCACCCGTGTCAAAGGTACTCTCCACCTACACCTCAATGGAAGAGATGTTTTCGCTCAACCGGTAGTTCAACTGAATACGACATTTACGCCCCGCCTAGGTCTCCATCGACGACATCATCATCATGTAAGGTACGAAAGGATCGGTGATGTCGGATATACCGCCACCGCCAAAATCTGGGTCTCCCCACATGAAGCCTCCTAAGACCATAGTCGAATATAAAATAAACATAAAAAGCAACCTAATGATGTGTTTGTGGTATATGAATGTGTATGTAATAAAAATATTACATACCCATCGCTGTAATAATCGCTAATACCACGTCTACGATCCAAGTCGGTTCCTGCGATAACTCCGCGATATGTATGTGCTAGTATTGAACCACCCCAACTATGTCGTGAGTAATGTGTCAAATCTTGTGGTGTAATGGGAGAAAGCACAGATGAACGTGCACTCCCTTCTTGTCCGCAAACAAGAAGGATCCCATCAGCGCTAAGATGAAACCACGCTACACTCCGCTCTAAAGTGACCTCATCTGCATCAGGTGCTGGGGTGGATAACTGGTCACATAACCACCGGATGGAGATAGTGATCCTCTCGAGCATCGTACGGGTGGTGACACCGAGAAGCTCCGCATAATCCGCCACATCGAACACACATGTCCTGATCGCCGTCTCGCCGATAAGGAAGGCTGGGCGATGATAGCGCAACATCCGCAATGTGATCGCTATCTCTTCTCGACGCGCACATGAAACGTATGTCTCGGCCGCCATCTCGACGACAAGTGATACGGCCAATCGACGCTTAGGTGTCTGCTGAGGCACCGCAAAATCTCGGATCACATATGGACGAATGCGTATATCCATCCTCCACATACGCATGAAGGCTTTCATCTGCTATCGAGGGTAGAGTACTTCCTGAAACTATAAGCAACGAAGAAACAAAATTTATAATTGATTATATATAAATTACATGTTACAACTGAAAATATTAATTGATAAGTAATAAAATACATACCTACTCTGTATCTACTAAGTGCGACATGTGTCTGTCTTGCAATACCAAGATAGATGGATCCAAAAAATCCACATCATGAAGCCCTTTGAACGCCATATCTATAATAGATAAATACGAAGGCAATATAATTATTAATAAAACACATTGGAGAAATAGTATCAACATAATTAATGCAAGTACTAATTATAGTGGCAATGAATTAAAATACACACATACATGATTGATGTCTCATTTACTTAAATAAGGTACACAAGTATTTCATAATCCAAGAAATACACATTTGTACATAAGTGTTATACAAAGCAACTACAATCGTAAGACCATCATAAAGAGGCCACTCATCTTCATTAAATAGTGGATGAAACAAGCTTACCCATGTATCATAGTACGACTGCGCAGTGTAGTATCCTTGAACAAATAACCGAAAATCATGACATCGATGTTGACATGCTGCTATGATATGGCTACATGGAAATCCATAGACCAGTGTCTTTCCACATGTGCATTTTTATCATGTAAGTTGAGGCGATGCGTTCGACCATTCCTTGACTTGACATGAAATAGGTCCTATACGTGATTGTAAAGAACAATTTCCATCGAACCAAATTTTTAACACGACCCCACCCTGGTACCAACATATGGAGGAACTACCATCGTGATGCCAATCTATTAAAGACTCATTCCCTTCGCAACAAAGTAATTGTTAAGGAAGAAGAAGGTCAACTATACTAATGCAGTGAATGGTAAGCTACGAGCTCCTTTAAGAACATTTTTAAATACCTCCAACATGTTGGTTGTCATTATCCCATATCTTCACCCCATCATGAAAGTGCCCATAACTAAAAAGGATCATTTCTAACCATCATTTACTTCGAATTAATTCTCCCAATTGTAGCCATATGCTTATTGAATTTGCGTTGTGTACTCACTAAAGCTGCTATGCATACCAAATTCTTCAAAATTTTATTTTTGAATCGTGTCATAAAATTGCTTGCAAGATGACGCATGCAAATTCTGTGATAGGCAGATGGTGTAACCTAACCAAGATGAGGATCACTCATTGCTGCCATAATACTTGGATATTTGTTAGATATAACACAGATCCCCGTCCGTTGAGTTACTCGTCAAGTACATGCCAAGAACCATCCCCAACTATCAATATTCTCGCTCTCGTAATAGCAAATTTGCTAATAGAAATAATCGATTATTCCCACACACCAGATAGCAACCAATAACGTGCCTTTATACTTCCCATACAAATGTGTACCATCAATACTCAGTATGGGACGACAATGTTCGAACCCTTCAATAGATGGCTTGAATGATCAGAACAAGCGTTGGATTATCTCAGTGTTTGACATATTAATGTCAAATGTTTTTCAAATTACAACACATCTAGGATTTGCTTGCTCTATGGCCAAGAAAAAACATGGAAGCTCTATATCTGACTGAGAAAAGTCACCAAATAATTGTCTAAGTGCTTTATGCTTTCCATCTAACGCCTTTTTATATGATATTTCATATCCCCATTTCTTCATCACACTTGTCGAATAATGTGACGTAGTCAATGTGAATTTGCGTCTTAATTATCGCTCTTTATATGAGCAAGAACTGTTGAGTCCAATTGATTATGGTCCCGCTAAGCAAATGATTGACACAAGTATGTGGCCTTTATATTTTTGATAACAAATAAGCAAGTATTACAACCATGGCAATTAAGCTTCCATAGACATTGACATTCTTCTACTTTTACATCTTAAAAACGAGTAAATTTTTTAGGATGCTACAACGACAAACTCTGGTGTGCTTTAATTGAGTAAATCTTGCGCCTCTGAAATCATATTTGTAATTAAAACCACTAACTACAAATTCTCCACTAAATAACCTGTAGTATGTTGGGACCCATGAGTCCAACCACTTGAAATGCAAGATACCTAAGTTTTCAACATGTTCAAATTGAGGTTGTGAAGATAATGGAACAAGGGATGACTCATCTGGTTCCTTAACATCTGGGTTATTTGTTACATCACAAGATGCTACATGGGTAGAGACATATATCCCTTGCACATTCTCCAAAACTTAGTTAAAAATATGGAAGGGTGATACATGTCCATCAGCTTGAACATCCGCGTCTCCATTAGATTCATCATCAACATCTTCATCAGATTCATCATTAGCTTCTTCATAAGCGCAGTCTTCATCATCTCCATATACTCCAATATCCGATACTGGATCGCTACTAGGCCCACAGCCATAGTCAAATTCTGCAACATTATAATCAAGCCGCTAACCAATAAATACCCATATGGCCAATCTACCTGATGATTCACTAGGTTGACTCAAACAACTCTGAATATATAAATTAAATTTCCTAATGCTATTGTAGCACCATGTTCAACATTCGGTACACACTACTGTCATCTCATATTGGAAAATTCTTAAACCTATTTCCACTTTTTAGGGGATACTTACAATCGAGGAGTACTCAACCTTTGCTGTCAATGGTCATTCCCGATATATCACACACTCACCGTTCTAAACGTGTATTCAACTCGGTGGCATCTAAAGGCACACACAAAATTTGTTCCCCACATATTTACACTGTCTCAATCCTCAATATATTTGCATTGTAATAACATATATCACAAAAGAATACTTGAAATGCATAATTGATTTTGCGCCAAAATGGTCCCAAATGAATTAAATAAGGAGTGGCTCATTATCCATACCATTTAAACTACATTCATAGACGCATTCAATCACCTTATTTATCCAATGAATCATTTCACAAACGTGTGCTACCACCAACTTCTTATCACACTAATCCTGATCATAAAAGAAAACAATCACCTTGTAAAAAATAAAAAGATGACATTGCAAATTGTCCTCAATTTCAAATTTTGTATTAACTCTAATTCATTGTATTAACTGTCTCCTTTAAAAAAGAAAAAAAAGAAAAGACCTTGTTTTGACCAAGAATACCCTCCATCAACACCAACTCCATTCCCTTTCTAATGAGCTTCAAACTCATAAACTTTAGAAACAATAGGGCATGTTTTGTTCTTATGCCCTATTTTTTTTTTTTTTTTTGAAAAACACAGAAAATATCGAAAACACTAAATTTTAAGAACAAGAACAGTTTTTAAAGAACACCAAAACTGTGTTCTAAAAAATTATTTTTAAAAGAAATCGGCTTAGCTCATACTCGCTATTGGATAAAAACGTAGGTATTCCTACGCCTTACGACAACCGACTAATTTCACGGAAACTTGAATTTCCAATGGTCGAATAAACCCCAACTCGGTGACTCGTGAGAAGCATGCCCAAATCCTCGACCAATTAACCAAATAAAAATGTACTTTTAACTTCTGCCAATTAATTTAGACAATCAAGAACAAAAGCATCACGCTTAACCCCAAGATCTGAAGCTTCAATTGGCCACCTTCAAATGGTGGCCTATGGAAAGTTAGCCAAACCATCTTTAAAAGAAATGCAGATCGGGTGAGAAGTAATTTTAGCACCTTCCGTGAGGATTTTAATTTCATTTATTTTTTCTTAAGCCATCCTCACTCTCTACTACACATGGTCATCCTTCTCCTATTCCTAAGTCGAAACAGATTTCTCAAGCACTTATAAAATCACTCTGGGATGGGAACAATGAGCCCCATTAAGCCAAATTTGACTGGTATTTGGTTCGCATACAAGGGAACCAATCACAAAATAGCCTCATAGCTTCCTTTCAATCCTTGTAACATTGTAACATTACTAGTCATGGAAAAGAACAATCTATCATTTAAACAAAATAACAGGACTTCCTAGGTTGGCAAATGAAAACCTGACATATGAAAAAAAAAGACCTGAATTTCTAACATCATAAATTGAGCAAGCAAACATACACAAGCCACACAATGGATCAAACAAACCAAACAGACCACCAATCTAAGAAATTTTGAAAAAAAAAAAAAAATCCTATGTTGGATTGCAATAGAGCTGTAAAAATAAAAATCATAGCTATGAAATCAAAGAAGCCACTCTAGAATCATAGAAAATTACTCCGGGATTGCAATAGAGCTGTAAAAATAAAAATCATAGTTATGAAATCAAAGAAGCTACTCTAGAATCATAGCAAATTACTCTAGATTCACAACAGTTCGGAAAAACAAAAATATTAAAAATAAAATGAAATGAAATAAACGAAATATAGTTGTGGTGGAAGATGAGGAAAAGGCAGTGAAGAAACATAAAGTAACAGGAAGAGATGTTGATGAAGAATCCAAATTCGGAGCATGAAACTTCGTCAATGGCGTCTTCAACAGCAAAGAGGAGAAAACAATGAAAAAAAAACCCCTAATAACAGACAACGGGGGACTCGTGTGGGGGAATAATAATAAGGGAATTGGCGTTGTCTTGGACAACGACAATTGGAATTATTACAAGTCCAATTGTTGTTGTCCATGACAACGTCATTTGACAATTTAATAATTCCAATTGCCGATGTCCATGACAGCGGCATTACGCACTACTTTGGGTATTAATTTGGTTTCCAAACTAATTTTATAATTTTTTTTTCAAATAAAGTATTTCGATCTAAAACTCCAATTCCTTTGCATGGTCTCTGCAATACCCAATCAAATCACAACTGATAATAAACACCATGTAATGGTGGAATTTATGTAACAAACAAAATTAACCAAGGTACCAAAGACTCGATAGTAGTATTCAACCAAAATTAACCACCTTTTTACAAATCAAGGCATTGAACCTTAACGCCCACTAGCTAGCAGGCACACTTTAACATTTGTTTTCAATATTCAATTATGTTTTTCATTTTCCAAAATTACCCTTTTCAACTTGATTTCAAAAGCATACTTTACTATATAATTCCAATAAAATGGAAGTATATGGAGTCGACTCACGTGCTAAATAAATGGGCCTTGGTAGGAGCCCGACATCTCATGTATCTCTTCATTAAATAATTTGGATCTTAGTTTATAACCCGATCTTCTAATTTAACCATGAATGTTTCTATATATGCTATTATATTAACCCTGTTTCCTATTGATAGCTCTCTTGATTCGTCACCAAGGTACACACTCTTTCCCCATTTGACTATATTTATTTATTATATGTTTGATGTGTTCTTTGCATTATCATGGTTGTCCCATTTTCATTATTTATTTATTTTGTATGCATTGCTTGATTAGTTAATTATCATATTTGCCTTAATTTGGTATTAGAAACCCAATTTTAGGGGTTTAGAGAGGATGCCTCTGACCTTCCTTACCTTCCCAATAGGTAGCACGACCCACGAACCTAGACTCGTTTCTAAACATGTTTTTTGCCTAACCACATTAGGAGTAACATTTAGGGTTTTCTTTCTTATTTTGTTTTCCCTTAAAAAAATAATAATAAAATAAGTGGCAACTCCAAAACCGTTTTCAAAATGGTTTTTTTCAAAAATAAAATACAAAATGAGTCTCGTCTTTTATGTGGGAAGCGCATCATAGCCAAAATGTGGAATCCACAGCCACCTTACATTGATTGTGAATCCCAAATTACTTTGTTGTTATTGAGGGTTTTGATAGGCGTTTACGTGATTGTGTTTTTGTGGATATGCAATAAGAAATGCAAATTGCCTAATCGCGTAAGCATACGCTCGTCAAGTAATATAGTGTACTCAAGATACGAATATCGATCCACAGAGAAAACCTTAATCGTAGTGGGCTAAGTACCAAAATTATAATACTTATTTAATATTCAAACTATATGATTATAATGGCTAAGCGAGTAAGCAGTTAAATTTACTATTAATGTAGCGTGCGCTTTGATACAAAAAATGATCAAAAGGATGCAAAAAGGTTAGGGTGTTGGTGTTGTTGGACAGTCCTACTATGTAATGATATAGTTCAATTCCTTTATCTAGGATACATGTTCTCCAAGGCGGCTCTTATCTATTGTAATTAAAGCCTTTCTCAAAGTCATTTAACCTCCATTTATCACTAGGTTTCTTGCTCTTTGAAAACCAACCTCGAAGCATTAAAGGTGTGGAGATACAAAGAACTCCCAAACCTCCTAATTATTGATAATCCTGTATTACCAAGTTTGTGGGTTAACACTCTGTCTCTAATTCTTCAATTCACTTCTCATATCTTACAAAGAACCACTCACATATTAAGATTGATCAAAAATTAATATGTTGATTTCAACCAAGCATGAGTCAATGGTAAAACAAATATATATAAGATAATGGAATTATGAAAAGTCAACACTTTAACATAGTATTCATGTCGATTCACTACTCAACACCACAAACCCACGAAATTAGAACAATATATTTATGTTTTTGTTTCTATTACAAATAAGCAGACTTAATACTAAGGGTAGAGAAAACTTCAATGATCGAGGAATGGCGATCTCCCAGATTCTTCAAGTCTCTCTCTCTAAGATAGGCCTTCAAGTCTTCTTTCCTCATTCCAAACCTAGTTCTCAGACAGCAACGCTGCTAAGCGTTTTCAACCCGATTGGATTCTCTCATTCCTTTTATAGCTTCTTCACGAGATAAGGTTTGTTAAGTTTTCCCCTCGACGTCATGACGTTCAGGCTTGGCCCTTCTGCACCAATCTTCTCTAGGACACCTACAGGCTCCATTTCAAGCATTTTCCTACAAAAACCGACCTGGCCCAAATATTGAAAGTAATCCATGAGGTCATATATATATGAAATCGATCCCAAATATCACTAAATCCCGGGTTTGTAATGAGTGTTTTCGAGCACTCATAACACCCCCAAACTTATCTTCTTGCTTGTCCCCAAGCAAGAAACAGACTCTAAACCAGACACACAAGAAAAATAATATACTAAACTGGCGACACGAAGTGTGATGCACATGTTGCGAATGAAAGGATCAAAATGATCGAACTTACAAATCTTACCCTTTATTTATAAATTTAGAGAGGATCGCCAGGGTTAATTCGACTTTGAAATAATTCAACTAGGTGCAGTTTCGGTTGACAAGAGTGATTGACCTCACATGTTTTTCGATGGCCTTTCCCGAAGTCTATGTGCATTTGATGCATGATCTCACAGCATATAACTCGGTTCCTAGGACCCCCAAACCCAGATTCAGCACTATTTGGGGAGAGTCTAACTATGAAATGATAAGAACACACCAGTTTTATTCATACTAACCTACCTACTCATGAAAGAAATCACAGTGCACAGTAAGTTTTGGTTGAGTGCTCTGTGGCGGGTGTAGGGATTTGTTGGTGACTCCCACTAGTTGGTTAAGGGGCATCGAGGCATCGGGTGTGGGACATTGGGACCCTGAGACACTCGAGCCAACCTAAGGGCCCTAGGCTGTGGGAGGCTTTATCCTACATTGTAAGGGCGGTGAAGTCGATGGCTCTGGCTGGTTGTCGGGGCATTAGGCTTTGAAAGGCCCCTCGGGATTGTGCACAGTTCCAACTAGAATATCCCACTTATTCTATTCACACTTTCTTTTTCATTTTTCTCTTTTCTTTTATTTTATTTTATTTATTTTTAAGATGGGGCTCGATGGAAATCCTCTTTCTAAGTGTCCCATCGGCAGGTCAACTTGAGTTAGATTGAACATTAGTAAGTGGTCGGAGCCACAGGCATACCTTAGAATCCACATGTATGAGTGTGGTAGACTAATCTAGAATTGGTTTCTTGAACAAGGAGGTGACTCGCTATGTCATCTACTGTCAAACATGTAATTCAGGAGCATCCTAGCAAACTGGGATCATTGTGTTACTTGCATTGTGTGTTGCTAAAATTTGGAGAGGTAAAAAAAGATCCTTGATTGGCAATCATGGCAATCACTCACATATACTACCTAACACAACCCTAAAACATGAAATTAAACTGAGACATCCTAACACACAAACCTAAACAAAAACTATGAGAATACGAATCTAAACATAAACATAAACAAAATACATAAACATATCCTAGACACTTAAAGTAAATGATTCCAAGCAGGCCACCTGACCCCGAGCAAAATGGACAATGTCACCGATTATTCGAGGAAAATAAAAGAAGGATGGTGGAACTCCCTTGTCGATCCAAGGGATCATTGCGGTGGTGGTGGTGGAAAATGGAAGGCAAGCCCCATTTGTCTTGATACAACGTTGGATGACTAACTGGATTCTGGAGGGTTTGTGCGCATGTGTCGGCTCACGAGGGCATCCATGTCCTGGCTCAGGGTGACTTGGTGCTCCTAGGTCTCATCACATAATGCATCAAACTTGGAAGTGAGGTCCTGAACCTGGTCTTCTAGGGTAGGAGAAGGACTGGGGACAGCCGACTCCGTGGGTGGTGGTGGAGATGGTGGAGGGGTGGTGGATGGTTGGCCGGCCTCACCCGGGGTATCCTCACGCATATCAAACAAAGTTTGGTAACCTGTCAACTCTTCCTCATCCGAAGGTTTATGACCCGAGTCATAAACCGCCTCGAGACAATGCTTATGATATCCTTCTTAATGTGATGACCTTAATGGGATGGATCCGAGGCCTCATTATCCTCTAGCGGCACCCACAGATTTTCCCACAAGCCAAAAATGAGAAATGGGTGCTGAGGTTCGACACAGCGTCCGGGTTATAGAAGAGGATGGTGTCCTCTATGACCTGATCGACATCAAACGGGATGTCCTGAATGATGGCGTAGTTGAGCAATGCCCTTTTCGCCGTCACCTCACAAACATTCGTCGTTGAAATGAGATGAGAGGTGATAAATGGTGCCTGCCCAGGGATATAGGCGAGTGTTTGTGTGAAGTGAAAGCAGTGGCCCTCGGTGTTTAATTTCCACCCGCCTTGCCCATTTGTTAAAATCCTAAGGACTTATGGGTAGTTAGGGTTCTCGTGAAGCCGATCATAGGCCTCGGGGTGAACCGGCTCAAGGTTATAATAGCTATTGATAGACTTCGCACTGAAGTCTACCAACACCCCACGAACCCGGACTTTCTTGAGCACATGAGCAGCTAGGTTGGCGTAGAATTCATGCACAACCATCATTGCAGTTGGCCTCGGGGGTTGGCAAGAGGCACCCTACCCTTTCTTGGCTATGGTTTTTTGAAAAAAATCCTCGGGATGTTGGAATCCCTTCTCCTTAATGAAGAAGCGGTTGACAAAGATGAGGCCGAACTTCTCGGTCGCGCTCTCATTGAAAAATTTATCGTGGTCGTAGGCTGGAGAGGTTTCTTCACTAGCTTAGCTACTTTTCGAGCTCATTTTTTGTTTTTTGTTTGACATTGGGCATAGGATGGGGCAGTGTTTGGATGATCCTGAGGTGGGAAATCCACGCTCACAGTTAGCTTTCGCACCTATTTGAATCGAGACTCTGCAAATGACACAGAAGAATCCCCCCAGCAAGAAACTCACTTAGGCAAAAGAACAAACGCCCAGTGGGCACTAAAGTGAGATGGTAGTCTTGATTGAAGGCAAATGGGTCTAACTAGCCAACCCTAAGGTACCTTCTTGGACCTGAAAACTGACCAGAAAAATGGCAATATAACTTCATCGAAGTTTGAACTAAGCCAAAAATCAGCCCCGAAAAAAGGTCTCCAAATGACGGTGGACACTGGTGTTTGCAGAGCTAGGACGTGCCTAGGGCTTTGGAGGTTGCTAAGGATGACTGAGATGAGCTTAGGCCCGGATTTGTTTGGAGCACGCAAAAATGGAGGCACGCTAGGGTTTTTCAAATTGACGGAGGTGAGAGTATGAACGTTTATGTTCCTAAAAACAGGGTAACGCCGCGATGTTCCTAAAAACAGGGTAACGTCGCGACGTTCGGGCCAACGTTGCGACATTGCAGAGAGGCTTGATTTTCCACGTCGTGATATTTGAATCCGTCATAGCGTTCACGAGAGGTATTTTTTAACGTCGCGGCGTTCCAGAAGGTATTTTTTCAACGTCTGGCGTTGGAACCTAACGTCGCTGGCGTTCTCGAAACCATCACGGATTTTTACAAATTTCTAAGTGTAGAAAACTCCTACATTCGGCTTTACTCTTCCCCAAACTGCTTGTAGAAAGCTCTCCATTACTATTTCTCCTTCATCGTAGCAACCTCGGAACCTCTAAACATTGCAACACAAATACATCAAAATTAAAACAAGAAAAATCAAACCTAGCAAGCTTAAAACTAAAAGTGATGACAAGTTTTAAAAGCTTGGTTACCTCCAGTCAGCGCTTTGTTTCTTGTCGTTAGCTTGACAGTTGTGTCTCCTAGCGGTGCTCGACCATAAAACTTCTAGCAAACCCGAAGTCGTGGCCTCGAGCATTGCTTGTGTTAGTTTCAAACTTGTGGTGGACTTGTGCTTCTCGAATTGATCGCCAAGATAAGGCTTCACTCGCTACCCATTCACCGCCAAATCAGCCTCTCTCGAGGATGCATCGACGCCAGTGCTTATCGTATCTGGCTTGGGTGATCACAAACGGTCCAAACCATCTTGACTTGAGTTTTGGTGGGACCAATTTCAATCTTGAATTGAAGAACAATACTTGTTGTCCCAGTTTAAACTCATTATGCACTAGATGCTTGTCATTCCACGCCTTGGTCTTCTCCTTATAGATCCTGGAACTTTCGTATGCATTTTGCCTAAGTTCATCCAGCTCATTCAACTAAAGCATCCTCTTTTTCCCGGCCATGTCGAGATTCATGTTTAGCATTCTAGTTGCCCAGTATGCTTTGTGCTCCAGTTCTACAGGTAGGTGGCATGCCTTACCATAGGCTTGATTGATCTGAGGACATTCCCGATGGGATTAGCGTCGATAAGCCGTAAACTATCCCATCGATTTTGTTCGCTTAGTCTTTCCTCGTCATATTAACTGTCTTTTCTAATATTTTCTTGATCTCCCTATTCGACACCTCATCTTGCCCATTGCTTTAGGGGTGGTATGCAAGTGACACCCGATGCTTCACCAGTGCTCACGGCGAGAAGCGTGCAAGCGACTTATTCTGAAATGTGAGCGCCGTAGTGATTCTGCTCTAAGATCGCGAACCTTGAAAAGATGTTATTCTGATAAAATCACGGTATCGCACATCACGGTGGCAAGTTGGAATGGATTCCACCCTTGGGCATGTAATCCTTGCGAGTATGTACTTGTACCCATAGGGCGATGAAGCGAACCCGTAAAGTCAATGCCCCCGGACATCAAAAAGTTCTACCTCTAGAATATTCATCAATGGCATTTCATTTCTTCTTCCAATGTTCCCGGTCCTTTAACACCGATCACAGGACTTTTCAAACAAGTGTGCATCTTTGAATATAGAGGGCCAATATAATCCCGATTGTAGTACCTTGGCCGATGTTCTCTCTCCATTGAAATGGCCCCCACACTCAAAGGAGTGGCAGTGCGTCAGTATCTCACCCACTTCACTTTCCGGCACACATCTTCGAATAATCTGATCAACGCACTATTAAAGAGGATTGGGTCTTCCCAGAAATAGTGCTTCACTTCTGAAAAGAATCTCTTCTTTTGTTGATAAGTGAGGTCAGGTGGAATAATACCAGTAGAAAGACAATTGGCTATGTCGGCAAACCACGTAGGGGATGTTCGACGTAATGACTAGTATCTGCTCATGCAGGAGCGTGTCATCCAATCTTGCAGAAATGATGTTTTTGCACTATTTCTAGAGTTTCCAGTCTTGACAGATGATCGGCTACCATATTTTCGAAACCCTTCTTATCTTGAATCTCCACATCAAATTCTTGCAATAGGAGCACCCTCCGAATAAGTCTAGGTTTCACGTCTTTCTTAGTCATCAAGTATTTGTTTGCGAATGATCTGTGAACACAATAGCTTTGTTTCCTATAAGATAAGGTCTGAATTTGTCAAAGGCAAACACAATAGCTAACAATTCTTTCTTTGTTGTGGCATAATTGAGTTGCACATCATTCAACATTTGACTATCATAGTAGATGGCATAGAAGACTTTTTCTTTCTCTGGCCCTAAACGGCCCCAACTACAAAGTCGCTTCCATCACACATAACTTCAAATGGAAGATTCCAATCTGGAGTGACTACTATAGAGATTAGGAGTCGACTTCTTTTCGGCCAACTCAAAAGCATTCATGCATGGCTCATTGAACTCAAACGGAACACCTTGCATGAGAAGGCTATACAAAGGCTTTGAAACTTTTGAGAAATCTTGGATGAACCGTCTATAAAAACATGCGTGACCAAGGAAACTACGTACTCCCTTTACTGATGTAAGAGGGGGCAGTTTCTCTATGATCTCAATCTTGGCTCGATCAACCTCAATTCCTCTTCCGGATATACGATGCCCCAATACTATGCCTTATCTCACCATAAAGTGGCACTTTTCCCAATTTAAAACTAAATTGGTTTCCATGCACCTTTTCAGTACCAAAGTCAGATTATGGAGGTAGTTTTCAAATGTAGAACCAATCATGGAGAAATCATCCATGAAGACTTCAATGGATTTTTTTACCATGTTCGCCAAATATTTGCAGTGTAATCACTGAAGTTCACGGGGCTTTACACACGGCCGAATGGCATTCTCAGGAGAGCGATTGTGCCATGGGGCATGTGAAGGTGGTTTTCTCTGATCTTAGGACGTGGTGATCGATTGTATCCACGAATATCCATCTAGAAAGCAAAAGTACTCATTTCCCGTGAGTCTATCTAACATCTAATCAATAAATGGAAGTGGAAAATGGTTCTTTCTGGTCACTTTGTTTAGTCTCCTGTAGTCAATACAAATTCTCCATCCTATAACTCTTCTGGTTAGGAGCAGTTCATTTTTCTCATTTATTATCACCGTAGTTCCTCCTTTCTTGGGCGCCACGAGCGAGGGGCTCACCCATGAAGCTATCAAAAGATGGGGGTATATCACTCATGGATCTAACCATTTAAGTACCTCTTTCATTGAGGATTTAAGCGTCTTTGGGCATCCACTGTCGGCTTGCTATCTTCCTCTAATAATATCCTATGCATACACATAGATGACCTGATCCCCTTTATATCAGCTAGGGACCATCAAATCGCTTCCTTATGCTCCTTAAGGATCTTCAACAATTTCTCCTCCTCCATGTTAGATATGGAGGATGAAATGATAACTGGTAGTGTAGATTCCTCCCCAAGATAAGCGTATCTCAAATGATTGGGGAGTTGGCCTATCTTCCTGATAGGGGTCTCTGATAAAGGGAATTCGATCGGCAGGTTAGCTCCCAAAAAGATTCAAAAGCCTTTCTTCTATTTAGATTGAAAAGATCCATCAATTTTACATACTCTAAGCTATCTCATCTTCACGAGGAAGGGTCACGAGGCTAGTCTCGATGGTTCTTATTGATTGGCTGAACATTATAGCCTACAGCACATCCTCTGGCTCATTTGTCATTATCATGTGGATCTTGTAGGCGTTGAAAACATTGATGTCACTTCCTCTCCTTGAACTCTCAGCTTTGAGTTCTGGCACACACATGATCATTGTCCTTCCCGTGGCTAAGAATGGTCGTCCAAGGATAATTGGGACCTCTTTATCTTCTTGCATGTCTAGAATGATCAAATCAGGAGGAAAGATAAATTTGTCCACTTTCACTAGCACATTCTCTATGATACCACGCGGATGAGTTAGTGGCCGTCTAACTAGCGCAAGGTATTTATGTGGGGCAGCCTCCCAATTCGGTTTCTTAAAGATTGACCACGCCATGCAGATTAATGCTCTTTAGATCACACGGGGTTCTTTGGAAATACTACATTCCCAATGCTTACGTAGGATTGTGAAGCTACTGAATCTTTTAACTTAGGTGGCAACTTCTTTTCAATATAGCACTACATTCTTCTGTGAGCTTGGCTTGATCCTCATAGTCTCGAACTTCCTTTTCTTTGACAAGGCGTCCTTAATGAACTTGGCGTATCGGCATTTGCTCAGTGCGTGAATGGGATGTTGATGTGAAGCTTTTTGAAAATATCCATGAACCTGCCAAACTGCTTATCTAATCTATTCTTTCTTAGTCTCTGTGGATATGGGATAATAAGCTTCTCATCGTATGAAGGTTTATGAGCTGACTTCCTGCAGTGAGTTCCAAAGTGGTTTCTTTCCTAGCACTGACCTCTTGTGACTTGGCATTGCTTTTCTCACTTCCCGCAGGATTTTCAACCTCTTCGTGGGCCTCAATTGATTGTTCCAAAGTCTTCCCACTCCTAAGGGTTACAGCTTTGCAGTGCTCCTTTCCTTTTCTCCTTGGGTTGACCTCTGAGGTGCTAGGCAAATTTCCTTGTTGCCTCTCGCTTAATAACGAAGCCATCTGGCCCATCTAGACTTCCAAATTTCGGAGTTGAGCAACTTGATATTGTTCGGTGACATCCTAGTCTTATTCTAAAACTTATCATGTGACTTCATCATATTCATATGCATATCAACTAACTGTTCCATTTTCAAGTCTAGATTTGACTTCTTCTCTTGAGGTGGTTGGAGAGGTTTGGCTTGCTCATATGGATTATTCGGGGGGTTACCTACCTTATATGAAAGAGTTAGGATGGTTCTTCACCAGTTGTAATTTTGACCATATAGGTTGAAGTTCTGATTTTAAGGGAACTTCGCCATATATTGAGCTTGTTCGACAATTAAATCTCCATGGCATTCATCACTAGGAACTGAGAGGTGGGATGAGGTCCATGACATTGCTCGCATGCAAGTGGGCTTTCTTCAATCTTATGTGCAAATAATTGAGAGCCTAATTGTTGAGAAGCTTGTAGTTGTTTTGAGAGCGTAGACACTTGAGCAGATAAGTTTGTGAACATGTCTAGGTCAAACACCCCAGCTAATTTCTTCGGTGCTACTCTTTCAACCGGCCATTGACAATCATTCAAGGCAATGTTCTCAAGATTTTGATAAGCCTCCACTTCATTCTTTCCCATAATCGCTCATCTAGTAGAAGCATCAATAAGAGTCCTAGTGGGATGACTCAAAGAAACAAATCTTTGAATCTCTCCCACGCTTCGTAGAATGACACTCCCTTATATTGATAAAAACTACTGATGTCAATTCTCAACTTTGCCGCTTTTGTTGGTGGAAAAAATCTAGCAATAAATTTGTTCGATAAGTCATCCCATGATGTTATTGAATCCGGCGGTTCTAAAATAAGCCAATCTTGGCTTTCTTCTTCAATGAAAACGGGAACAATGTAAGACGACAGCACCACTGCCACCCCGTTATATTTCACCGTGTATCATACACCTCCAAAAAAATTGTGTGGATATGAGCATTCGATCCTCGCGTGCGAGCCCGTGGAATCAATTCCTTGCGCACTGGAGAGTGATGGACTCTGAGCCTCAAAATTATTTTCATTATTTGGCTCCTAATCACAGTGGAGTAACCATTGCATGGGCTAATTATCTCTCGATAGGTGGCAACATATCCATTTGCCGCCTGGCGTATAATACCTCCTCTAATCGAATCAACATCGTCTTCTCTATTTTCTTCCATTGGTTCCATAGGTAGCTGTTCCATTCTAGCCGCTTTCTGGTTCCCAGAATTTTCAAAGTTCTCTCGATCTCAAGATCCAAAGGAATAAGATTTTCAGCAGAATCTCGTCGCATACATCTTAACGTACCTGTAAGTGTTTTCACAAAACAAAAAGAATAAAGTATTAAAAATTAAATAAAAAAAAATGTCTGAAGTACCAAAGAAGTACTTAGTGTTGATATTAGCATAAATACCACGATGAAATAGAAACTTTTCCTCGGCAACGGCGCCAAAAACTTTATAGGCGTTTACGTGATTGTGTATTTGTGGATATGCAATAAGAAATACAAATTGCCTAATCGCGCAAGTATACGCTCGTCAAGTAATGTAGTATATTCAAGATACAGATATCAATCCACGGGGAAAACCTTAATCGTAGCGGGCTAAGTACCAAAATTATAATACTTATTTAATATTCAAACTAGCAATTATAATGACTAAGCGGAAGTAAAACCCGCATTAAACATTACTGTAATCGCATTCGACGCAAAATGATGAAAAGGATGCAAAAAGGTTAGGGTGTTGGTGTTGTTGGACAGTCCTACTATGTAATGATGCGGTTCCATTCCATTATCTAGTATACATGTTCTCCAAGGCAGCTCTTATCTATTGTAATTAAAGCTTTTCTTAAGGTCATTTAACCTCCCTTTATCACTAGGTTTCTTGCTCCTTGGATCAACCCCAAGCATTAAAGGTGCATGGAATGCAAAGAACTCCCAAGCCTCCTAATTATTGATAATCCTATATTGCCAAGTTTATTAGGTTAAACCACCTATGTCTAATTCTTCATTCACTTCTCAGATCTTACAAAGAACCACTCACATGTTAAGATTGATCAAAAATTAATATGTTGATTTCAACCAAGCATGAGTCAATGGTAAAACAAATATATATAAGATAATGGAATTATGAAAAGTCAACACTTTAACATAGTATTCATGTCCAATTCACTACCAACACCCTAAACCACGAAATTAGAACATCATTATGTTCTATTCCATTACAAATGAAACAAGATCAATACTTAAGGGTAGAGAAAACTTCAATGATCAAGAAATGACGATCTCCCATTCTTCAAGTCTCTAAGATAGCTCAAGCTCCTCTTTCCCCATTCCAAATCCAAGTTCCTCAAACCCTAGCACTGTAAAAAAATTTTCAAACCCCCAAATTGGATTCTCTCCGTTCCTTTTATAGCTTCTTCACGAGATAAGGTTTGTTAAGTTTTTCCCACGACGTCGCGACGTTGGAACGTCGCAATATTGGAAAGTCATGACGTTGAGCTGTTTTCTGCACCAATCTTCTCCAAGACTCCTGCAAGGCTCCATTTCCAACATTTTTCCTACAAAAACCCAATACAACTAAATATTAGAAAAGTAATCAAAATGAGGTCATATATATATGAAACCGATCCCAAATCTCGCTAAATCCCGGGTTTGTAATGAGTGTTTTTAGGCACTCATCAGGCTTACATGTGAATATTGACTTGAATATATATAGCTCTTTCTTACCATAAAAATCATGTATTCACTTTGATTTTTTTTGTTGCTTTTGACTTATCCAAACCCATTATGACACTATACCATGTTGATTCTATAAAGATTATGGAGTGTCAGTCTTCCGGATTTGACTCTTTTATTGAGCTTGGGTGCTTATCATCAGTGTTGTCATTGAGAGTCGATGCATAACAGGAAATGACCATTAAGAAGTGGGCTACTCGGTGTCCCAAGTGAGAGTCCAGGGTGAAAGCTATCAAAGTTTGAGTAGTTCGCGAACGTTCGACTTCTATAAGGGTGGATAATGATACGATTCTACATCGGTTTTACAAGAGATTGGACTCTCCTATTAAATTTGGGTACCTATCACATTAATTCGGAACTTTGCTTAACAAGGCTTTTGTTGCTCTGTTTTTTGTTCTTACCTTTTCGTGGATGTTGGAATAATATTATCAATATTGGCCAAATCCAACCTTGTGGATTAGGTGAAGTGAGAAGTGTATTTGTTTTGTATCTATTAAGCTCTTGTAGAAGTTGCACCAAATTAGGAAAAAAAAAAAAGAATAAAATAAGACATTTTATTTTTCTAGTGAGAGTTCGGTAGCATGTCTCCATCAAGAAAGAGTGGGCACTAAATTTCATCATAACAAAACATTATATTAAATCAAAATCACACAACATTTAACAAGCAGAAAGGGACACCAATGAATTATTGATCTCCACATAAAACACTTCATTGACACCAAGTCAAGTTGCTTGACTAAAGACCATAAGGCACTAAGGCTCCCTTTCGAATCGGAAAGTAATAAGAAAAATAAATAAATAATAAAATAGAGAAAAAAGAAAAAAAGAAAATTCAAAGGAAATTTTTTTTTAACTTAATAAATTAATTCTATAAGTTTATTCATCATTTTTTTTGTTACTCTACTATATATGACTAAAAATTTAAAATATTTAAAATTCTCGGCGTAATTTTGATCTAATTCTACTTTCTTTTTATGTTTTCACCGAAAAACCAAATACGAAAATCATTTTCTTTAATATTTTTACTCCCTAATACTTTCTAGATTCAACTGAGCCTAAATGTTCCGACCATACAAAAGTTGGTGGGAAATTATTTTAGAAAAGAAGACCCAATCTTTAAGTTTTCTTTAGACATAAAAACTAAATGAAATATTTTGTATATAAGAAACCGATTGTCAAAAGATTACATAACCAAACCCTAAACTATTATTCATGATTTGATTATATTGTAGCCCTAGAAAAAAGAACCTAAAACATCCTAAAATAAGAAGAAAAGGAAAACAAAACTGAAAACATAGAAAAAAGAAGAAGAACTAGATTTCGATTTGGTTAACTTCGCCTTCGATCCTCGTCGAAAGAAGCTCCATGATCGACCTCAATCATTTCCAAGTTGTTCTAAACCTCCAAACCCCTATTCAGAACCCTAATAATGGCTTATAAACCAAAGCTTGCATCATTTGGACCTCATTTAATCCGCCCAACATTATCTGTATGGTAAGCTGGGTGTCTTGACGCTAGGTGAGCCGTCTAGATACAAACCTTCGCTTCTTTTCCTCAACTTCATGTTTTTGATCCCGAAATGCCTCAAATTCGATCCTCTTTTCCCCCATAGCTTCTCGAGATGGTTTTACCTATAAAAAAAACATGAAATGTGTTAGAATGCTTTAAAAACTCTCAAATAACCAATGTTTTAAAAACAAAACTGGATCAGACCGGCCGGTCCAACCGGTTGGACCATGAACCAATAACAAAACCAATTCAGTTCAAAGGTTAAAACCATTTTTTTTAACCGACGGTTGAACCGGTCGAACCAAAGATTGAACCAGTCAAATCCATTTATAATTATTTTTATTTTTAATAATATATTAATTATCTATTTATGACATCACTGACACGGTTCGACCGTCGGTTCAACCAATGAACCGTGAACCGGTAACTTTTCCAATTCAATCATCGGTCCGATTTTTAAAACATTGCAAATAACTAACAAATATCAAGTCTAAAACATATATAAAATAGGTATAAATAACACCTATCAGGTAACTAACTATTGCATTATGAGAGCCTTGTTAATACCCCTTGAAAATAATTATGCACCCTTGAGTTTGTTTCCTGGCTCCACCAGTAGTTAGCATGTCTCCATCAAGAAAGAGTGAGCATTAAATTTCGTCATAACAATACATTATAGTAAATCAAAGTCATACAAAATTCAACAAGCAGAAAAAGACACCAATGAATTATTGATCTCCACGTAAAACACTCTTCATTGACAACAAAGTGAAGTTGCTTGACTAAAGCCATTAAGGCACCAAATTTTCCTGACCCTAATAAGAAAGTTGTGGAACATTTTAGAAAATAAAGACAACACACCAAACTTAAAGTTTTCTGCATACATATAAAATATTTCACTTCTAAAGCTTGTAATTATACAATGACTACACATAGAACTTACACAAATATAACTATATCACCTTCGCCTATATTTTCTTCCACCTGCTGCTCTCATTCTCAGCCACGGCATTTTCTCAATGATCTTATCAACAAAACTGAAATAGGCCTCACACCAAGATTTCTTCACACTACAAGAAAATTAAGATATGGTAACATATTTTTAGCAGGGTCAAAAAATTTCAAGACTAAAAAATAAATATAGATGCGATTATACCACGCGGCTGATGGAACTCTTGATCGACCTTTAAATGGGCAAATGACGATCCGCTATACTTACCCGTATAGCTTGAAAGAATGGAAACCGCTGATATAGTGGACCCAAGATTTCACCCGAGCCATTTCATTCTCCTCCGATATATAGCTTGAAAGAATGAAAGAACTGAACTTCCTAACCGCCTTCATTTCATTCCCTACCGCCTCTCCTCACCGCCTTCATTTCATCCCCAAATGGAAAACCGCTGGGTAAATTGGCTTTGGACTTCAAGTGGAGAAGACTAGTCTTTCTTTCATAGTCATATAGCAAAAGATTCCTCATCCTTTCTTCCATCGTCTTTCCTCTCTTCTCCGAATCGTACACTCGTTCCGCTCGCCATTCCCCGTATCCGCTCTCCCCGAGGCATTTTGGTCTCGTTTCTTGTTTTATCGCCGCTTGTTTATCGATTTTGATTGTGATTTGTAAATGTGTCATCCCGTGTTCCCCGCTTGATCAGACGATTTCCGTCGCCATCGTTGTCGTGTCCGATTTCTTCCGGACGATCATCTAAGTCGGCTTTTTTGCTTTTGACGTGCTTTTCGCTTTTCTTATGATTGGTCGGCTTCTTGAGATTGGTTATGATTAGATCTAGGGTTTTTTTTTTTTGTGAGTGTATTAGCGGTTTGTTTTGTTTCCCCCCGGTAGAAAAGAGTTCCCTGCAATGTAATACAGGAATCTTGTGTCGTTATTTTTTTATTGTCTAATGATTTTGATAAAGGAAAGTTGTTGTTTATGTCGATAATTCCGGGGATTCTTTTTCTGTACAATCGAAATTGGAAATTTTTTCTTGACTTGAAGGAGAAAATTTTCACCTTTTGGAAATTTCTAATGCTTGGTTGATTAGTAGATATTTCATATTATTTTTCCTTCAACTAATTTGCGTTTGGCATTTGCTTGAAGTTTCATTTGGCCTATCGGATTATATATAGATATTCACTATGATTGAAGAGTATTTAGGTTCATATTTCTTGTGCCTCATCCGATTCTTAACCACTTAGTTAAATCTAATTGATCGGTTTTGATAGAAAGTTCAATGTTCCATCGATGAAGGTAATATTATTATTATTTTTTTACTTAAGATTATTATTCTTAATGCTCAGTAATGCTAAGGTGAACATTGAAAACTCAAGAAATTACAAGGGAAAAGGTAGGTAACTCATCAACTGGCAAGGATGGACCTGGAAAGCTCCATGTTGTAGATCAGGAACTTGTTTGAGAGCACCAATTAGTACCCCACCAAAAACGGAAAAGACAGTGCTAGTAGTATAACTCTTCTCGGAAGAGGAGTAAGTCTTGAAGGAGAGACACTGAGACAGAAAAAGAAACCATTAAATGGAACTTAATCAGCATATGATCTGGACCCCAAAGCAAACGATCTCCTAATTGAGTTGAAACAAATTACCTAACCATTATGCTACAAACAAGGATATGTTGAGCGAGCACAAGGCTGTCAAGGGGTAGTTGTCCTCAACATTCTATTGCTATCCTGTTTACCTGTTAAGAAAATTCATCCCAGTGTGCTTGCTCCATATTTCAGACATTGTTTTATCATTTTGTGTGCGTGAAGGTGGATTCAGAATGAAAATTAAGTGAGTTGCACTCACTATAACTCATATCAGATCATAAGTTTTGAAAGATTTTGTCGCAGGGATGTTAAATAGAAGTTCAAAACAGGACACAGTCCCACCCTTTGTAACAACCTACTTTTGTCATGTAGCGAAAAGTCCTAAGTAACAGGACATTAACTTATCTGGAGTGTCATTTTTGAAAGAATTTATAATACTGTTTTTCTAATAGAACAAGACCATTTGATGACAAACACAAATCAAAAGGGGAAAATCAAGTATGTACAAAGGAGAACTAGGTGTCCACTTTAAAAGATTAGACGAACAGTTGTCACTGCTAAGGCAGCCAAACACCAGATAGTTCTCAGTGGTCATTTCCTCACACTTTGAAACTTTATCATTGATTTTAGAAATGCCACCCTGTTAACTTGCACTTACATACTTCGAACAAATAAGTTTATTTTTATTCATGGTTATCGAAATGTCTAGTGTCGTGCCAACAATTGCTCGGTCAGGTACTAGGTGCTTTCTTAATGTACATATACATGTAGTTAGTTTCTAATGTTGCAGTCCTCTCAATAATCATGGTTATCGAAATGGTTATCGAAATGTCTAGTGTCGTGCCAACAATTGCTCGGTCAGGTACTAGGTGCTTTCTTAATGTACATATACATGTAGTTAGTTTCTAATGTTGCAGTCCTCTCAATAATCATTCATATTGTGGTCCTTGATATTATCCTTACCTAATCAGCCTTGTCTTATTTGATGCTGTTATACTGAACGTCTGAACCAGATAAGTAGTTTTGATCTTATCTGTTCAATTGATTCATTTGAAAATCATATTTTGGTTTAATTCAATTCACTTGAAATTGTTTATTTCACTGATTGGGTTATCACATATATGGCTCAAATTTTCATCAAATGAATTGAATGAAGAATTGTAGAACTATATTTATGTTACTTAGGCAGTGTACTGACAAATAAGTTTTCTTCATAGAAATCAAAATTTGAACATTGGACCCAAAATGATACTAGTTTTGTTTTGTACTGATGATGCTAAACAATTTTAATTATTTACCTTGATCTATCAATATGTGAATGCTACTATGCTTTTTCTTGTCACATATTATTTGCCTAGCACGAATCTTGATGTTTCTTCTTTTGATTTATTCATGATTTGTATTTCTTGGATGTGGAGAATTTTTATTAAGTTTCCATGATATAAACAATTTATATGGATTCTTATATGCACTAGTATATTGAATCTGGTAAGCTTCATTAAAACCAACTTTTCTAGCTGAAGAATACTGGTATGTAAGTTAAGTATATGACTTGTTATTTCTAAACCCTCTAGAGTTCTTGTTTATATTTTGAATTTCTTGTTTTCTGTCTTTGTTTCCTCTGTGATAGTGTGTACATGGAAGCTATAAGAGGAATCTGGAATCGATTTTGGAGTCTGGTCTCAAACGCATGAACAGATTGCATGTTCACTTCTCATGGGCTTGCCAATGGACGGGAAAGTAATTAGTGGTATGATATTCAAAGAAATCTCTATGTGATCATTTTACCATTCATGATACTGTTTTTCGAACAACCCCAATGCTTTTGCTTCGGCATCTTTTTATGTATTTGTATACTTTTCCAGCATGAATGGATGAACCAGAAAAAGAGAGGTGGGGAATAAAGTGTGTTTGGAGGGATACCAACTAATTGGCAAGCTCTAGGAGTAATCTGCCACACTTGGTCAGCAGCTTAGGAAATGTCAGGAAGGAAAAGTGTTGCTCAAATTTCGTTGAAAGGATTTCAGATGTCTACCAGATATATTTTTCAACCTTGAGCAGTTAGATTTTGGGATTCTCATGATGAATCGGGGACATAATTGAATTTTGGGGAAGAAATTAAGAACGAATATTCTGCATTGTGTTAATGAAGGATATCACTTTGTGGATAAGTTTCATAAACAAATGATCACAAAAACAAAAAGATAAGATTTAGAGCTTAGGTGTGTGAACTTTTGAAGGTCAGAATCCACTCTTGTGTAGATACATGATTCAACTTGTCCTTAAAAAGGTTCTACCCCGCTGGATGCCATTTCAACGTGAAGTTTTGGTTTTTGTTTTGTTTTGTGCTTTTATAATTATTTTTAAGGTGTCTAATAATCATTGCAACAACTGGACTTTGATAGATCTTGTAACTCTATCAATATCAATCTTCTATCAGTTTTTTGCTGGTGTCTATGTTTACAGTATTTTTCCATTCTTACAGGTATGAGGCGTGATGTTAATCTTATGATCTTTCTTGATATCAGAAAAGCTTTGGAAGGTATACCTTTAAATTTGAAAGGAACTCGTCCAAGTCCAATAGGAGTTGGGAATGAATCCCTATCTAGGAGGTGTAGAACGCTACTGATTCCATTTTTTTCTCCTATCTGTGATTGAATTGTAGATGGAATGAAGGTGTACATTTCAGAGAACAAGGTCATCTTGACCGAAGGTTTTGATGGTGTTGTGCCTGTGAAGTACTTTGAAAAGATAGAATCTTGGCCAGATCGTTCTATATTGAATAAACCTGGGCACCATGACTTCAATCTACTGAAGAAGCTTGTACTGTCTGATGGTTCTATATTGAGAGCCAAACTTCCAGGAAGACCAACAAGGGATTGCTTATTGCTTCATCTCTTCTATAATTACCATTTCAGCTTCCAATCATGCTTTTCCATGTAATTGGGATATTGTATATGCTTATGATTGGGGACTCTCTTTTCATAATACAGAGGTTTCAAGATTATATTAAATAATTATTATCTGATTATATCTTTTCACCAACCTAAACATACATTCTGTTTACTAAGAATTTGGTGTCTTGGTATCAATACCTTTGAAGCATGTTTGATAAATTAATTATAAACATTAAGTTTTTGAATACCACGTAATTCTTATTGTAAACCCGTCGGGCAACCCAATAATCCATTTAATTGGTAAATCATTCCTATGGCCGGAGTCAACAATAAACCGCGGCTATAAACCATCCCTATGGTTGGGGTTAATTACAAACCATGGCAACAAACTACCTTATGGTCGGGGTCAACCACAAACCGCGGTTAAAAACTACCATATGGCCAGGGTCAACCAAAACCGCGGCTATAACCATCCCTATGGCCGGGGTCAACCACAAACTGCGGCTAAAAACTACCATATGGCCAGGGTCAACCAAAACCGCGGCTATAACCATCCCTATGGCCGGGGTCAATCACAAACCGCGCTATAATCGTGACTTATGGTCGTGGTCAATTCACAAAACCGCGCTATAAATTATACCAAATTATTAAACAATGGAAAAGCTTATAGCCACGGGTTTATGAAGTGACCGCTGCCTATAGATTTCTCCACACCACTCTACGCTACGCCATGTCATGGCTGCCTTCATCCCAGCTATATTTTACATTGCATCATATACGCTTAATGTGGCCGACTTAGGTCACAAGCAGCCGCTTCCTCTAGTAGTGTCAAGATTAAGACAAAAACTGAACTGTGCTTCCCGCGGCAAATTACCAACCGACACAAGTAAAAAACCATCGATCAATGAACTCATCATTCCTTTCATCATCAATTGTCTTCCCCTTCGCTGGAATCACTGGTTTCGGCATTTAGAAATCAGAGAGCTCCACAAAGACCAGATTTGTGAAAAACCGTACTCACTAAAAGTTGTCATTTGTCCTGTAAAAGGAATCTTTCCGGAAAAGTTGTTGTTTGACAGATTCAAGTAGCACAAAAATGTTAAAGAAGACATGCTTGAAGGTATCTCGCCATGGAGATTATTACTTGATAAATCAAGAGATGACAATTCAGGCAACCTTGAAATGTTATTCGGAATGGAACCATGTATGTGATTCTTGGACAAGTTCAAACTCATCAAACCAAATAAGTTTGTTATTTCTTTTGGGAAAATCTCCACTTGCTATTAGCTTGATAGATCTATGCTACTGATTAGAGAAAGAGACTGATATATTCCAGATCTTGGCCTTTTGTATTCACTATCATGCTATCTTCATGGGGCCACCCTACTGAATAATTCTGTACAGATAGCGACCATGCTTCACGATTGAGTCATTGCTTTAAAAGCATGAAAAGAGATCGAAATGCTACCAGACAAGTTGTTTTTGGCAAGGTCTAGATATGCAGGAGTTTAAATTGAAAGGTTATTGGGAAGCTCTCCAGAAAATGAATTGGATCTCAAACTTAGAATCCGAAGATTTCCGAAAGCAGCTCCAATCCATGCTGGAATATTACCTGAAAATTTGTTGTCACTGAGATCAAGAATTTCCAAATTCCATAAGTTTTGGAAAGACGACGGAATCTCTCCTGAGAGGTGGTTATTGCTTAAATGGATTGATTGAAGCCAATGAAGCTGACCAACAGATTTCGGAATAGTCCCTGATAAATTGTTCTCTCCAAGGCTTAGAAAGGTTAAGTAAGAGCAATTACTTATGGATGAAGGAATGCTTGCTACCAAACTACTCCTTGAAAGATCAATGATTTGAAGACTTGAAATAAATCCGATCGAATGCGGGATAATCCCGGTTAATTGATTGCCTGAAAGAGAAAGAGACCATAGGTCTGGCATGGATTCACCTATTTGGACAGGTATGGGACCAGAAAATTTGTTATTTGATAGATCAAGTAAGTTGCTCCCATGATTTGGTAGAGGAATTGGACCTTCATAGAGATTGAAACTGAAATCAATAAATGCCCTAGGGTATAGATTCAATTGGGTTGGTAAATGACCTTCCAAGTTATTGAAAGAAAGGTATATTTCTTGTATGCTGGTAGATATAGCTCCAAAACCACCTGCATGAAATTCGAAAATGCTAGCATTTGACATGCCGAGAAAGAAGACATTCTTTTGAGACTTAAGCAAGAACCTAAATTACATGAATCCATATTCAGATCGGAGATTTGGAACGGTGGGGTCCAAGTGGAACTAACATTCAAAACCATATCCCAATTTTCTTGCACCCATAAAATCTTCAGCTTACTTAAGTCAGAAAAATGTTGTTCGGAAAGAATTCCAGTCAAGTGATTTCCAGAAACGTCCAATTCAACCAATTCAGAAAGTTGTCCAAAACTGACAGGGAGACTCTCATTCAGTTCATTCCATCCTAATGACATACAGCAAGTTCCGAAAGAAGCAGGATAAAATACCTTGAAGGGTGTTGTTGAATAGATTGAGATATATGCGGCTTCCAAACTGACTCAACCAGAATGGAAGTTTGCCTGCTAGTTGATTGTTGGACAAGTCTACATACCACTTGGTAAAGGCCTTCAGAACTTACAGAAGGTTCTTTTCTCTTTCTCCTCTTTTAGGATATTCAGGTAAACTTCCATTTAAAGAATTATAACCCACATCCAAATATCTTAAGTTGCACAAATTTCCAATGGAGTTTGGAATTGTACCTGAAATAATCATTAACAATAAAATAAAATAAGAACCAACCCCATTTTTATATAAAGAAAAATAGGCTTTGGAACCTGAAAAGTATTAGGGAAAGAAAAAGAATATTAAGGAAAATGATTTTCTCATGTTTGGTTTTACCTTAGAAAATATAAAAAGAAAATCAAATAAAATTAAAATTCCTCAAAATTTTACATATTTTTAATTTCTTAGTCCTTACATAATAAAGAGGAATAAATAAAATGACTTTGAATAAACATATGAAATTAATTTATTAAGTTTAAGCTTGGTTTTTATTTTCCTTCAACTTTTATTTATATTTTCTTTCCTAGTACTTTTCGGATTCCAAACGAAACCTAAGAAAAATGATTTTTTTTCTCATGTTTAGTTTACCATAAAAATATAAAAGAAAAAATCAAATATAATCAAAATTCATCAAAATTCTTATATTATTTTTTAATTCCTAATCCTTAATATAATAGAGAAAAATAAATAAAGTGAGTTTGAATAAGCATATATAATTAATAGTTTATATTTTCCTAAAAATTTTTGCTCCCGTGATAAACCAAGCACTGCAAGTTA
Source organism: Tetrastigma voinierianum (assembly GCA_016808115.1). NCBI lineage: Eukaryota > Viridiplantae > Streptophyta > Magnoliopsida > Vitales > Vitaceae > Tetrastigma > Tetrastigma voinierianum. The sequence continues at coordinate 278,320 of JAEQBH010002338.1, read as the reverse complement.
GGCACCAATCGATATGAAGAAATCTGCTGTTCTAACTGGATTATAGCTACATCAATGGATACAAGACTGCTCAGATTTAGAAGCCATACCGGAAACTTGCTAAAAAAGTTGTGACTGATGCTAATGAAAGAAAGTGAAGTAAAATTAGTAGAACTTAGAGACGAAATCGGATCAAAGAGCTGACAACAATATAGATGCAACTTGATTAAAAGTGGAAGCTTGTTTAACATCTCATCCAAATTGGATCTCACCATCGAAAGGTTGACATGGTTCATCACTAGATGTTTTAAGGAAACAAGGGTAGCCATCCATTGAATGCCTTTAGCAAATAAGTCATAGAATTGGGAAGAAAGATCAAGAAATTGTAGATTAAATAGATTTCCCAGACTAGGAGGAATTGCACCACTGAATCCACAGTATGCTAGGTTTAGATATTTTAAATTCTTCAAAGAACCGATGAACTTAGGAATCGGGATATGTTCGAATGAGTTGCCACTCAAATCTAAATATCTCAATGATTTGAGTTCCATTAAAGAAGGTCTAATTCTCATATTATGTTCATAGAGCTCCAATTCTCATATGTTTCCTCGCGAGAATATGGATTATGAAGATCAATAGACATAACAATTCCTGTAGTATTTTCACAGGAAATTCCATCCCATTGACAACAGTTACCTCCTCTCCATGATGAAAGTCGGTTGCTCGAATCATTCAGACCATTTTTGAAGTCAATAAGAGCTTCTCGATCAGCTTTTGAACAATTTCCCGAAACAGATTCACAATTGCAGGAGAGTTCTCTTGTTATTGAGCATAGGATGGGCGAAAGGATACTGAGAATTGAATATGCCCATCTTTTAACACCTGAGAAATAAATAAAATTAAGTTCCCAACAAGAATAAAAATAGTGATAAATGCAACAAGAATAACATAATTGAAGATAGAAGAATATAATTGAGACCGTCTCACCAAATATTCTAACTAGCGGAATCACCTACAAGAACAACCTAAATGCATTAGATCAGTAGAAACAGTAGTGATTACTTAGAATTTATTGAAGTAGGATCTTACCGGACATCTCTATTTTTTTTTTTCTTGGGTTGGATTCATTCCTATTGTTGTAGAGAAATATATAGAAGATAATTTAACCCGAGACTGTGTGGATGATAGTTACAACATCTCTTTTTTCATCTTAGTCTTTCTGTGGTACAAACTAGTCAAAATTATATCAAATCATACAATCCAGCTAAGTCAACTTTCGAGGGCTGCAGATAATGAAGAGACCCGCACTACAAATAATTTAAAGTGCATACCGTGTCTATCACGGTGACCACTTTTTCGTCTCTAATTTTTGAAAAATTTGTGTTAGCTTGACTATAACTTGATGTTCCAACATTGCTTATGGCTTTTCCTTTTATAGCAAGAAAACTTTTGCTCATTTGTTTTTGTTTTGATTAGTGGATTATTGAGTGTTTGTAAACTCTATATGTGGAAATCACATTCATATCTAAATCATGCTAAAATTTAGCGTTTGTTACTTTTTACTTTGTGTGTTTGTATAATGTTTTTGTTTTGATTAGTTGATTACTGAGAGTTGGTACACTCTATAGATGTTGAAATCACATTTTGATGTGGCATATGGCTTATATTAAGAGTAAAAGGATGGGCAAATGTCGTAGCGAAGCAGAGCGCTAGCATAACGATGGCATTTTCTTTTCATGCATATATGTTTTGTTGGGGAACGAAATAATAGATTGGAGGTATGGTATAGGGTATAGGGGTATTTTTGTAAATTGGTCATATTAGGGTTATTATAAATACCCTCCTATGTAACCTTATTTCGAGATAGTGAAAGTTGGAGCCACCGTTCCATGTAAATCTATGTCCTCTTTTCTCTTTCTCATTTTTATTACTATTGTTGCATGAATCACAATACATTCATATCTAAATCATGCTAAAGTTTAGTGTTTTTTTTTACTTTTCTTTTTATGTGTTTGTATATTAATATTTTGATTTTGATCTTGGGATTATTGACTGTTGGTACATTCTGTAGAAGTGGAAATCACATTCATATCTAAATAATGCTAAAATGTAGTATTTTTTACTTTTCTATAATTTTGTAAACTATATTGTCCAACTTTATACATCTAATTAATCTAATGTACAAAAAAAGGACATCCTTTTGGTCTCTTTTATATTTGTTATGCCACTGATCTTAATGATTATTGAATAGGGGTCTCCAAAAAGCTCGAAGCCCGCTTCAAGCCCAACCCAGCCCGACCCAACGGGCTAAAGCCCCGCCCAAGCCTGAGCGGCCCAAGCCCATTTTTAGAAGGGCTGAGCCATAGGCTTCATTTTAGGCCCAGCCCATAGGATTTAGGTCGCCCAGAACCTCGCTTGCAAAAAGCCAAATTCAAAAGCCACCCTCTAGGGCCACCCAAGCCCGTCACAGTCCCGGCCCTACCCGCCTTTATGCCCCGCCCGATGTGACCCACCTCCTATTCCTATGTTATTCTTGTAACACATTATGTAACTCTATTTATAATATGTATTTTGTTAAAAGTTTATTACATAAGTCAAATATATGTACAATTTAGTTGGTGGATTAAAATTTTAAGCAAGAGGAAGGGGATTAAAATTTTAAAAAAAATATGGTTTTAATTATTGGGCTTGTCAAGCCCGTCCGCCCTGGACCTGCTAGGGGCACCCCCCTAGGTCCACTAGGCCCGCCTACTTGGGCCAGCCATGCTTGCCACCCTAGGTCAGCCCGCCTTGGGCCAGGCTAGTATAAGGCCCCTGGGCTGGGCCGCAGACCTTAAAAAAATATAAGGTTCGACTTAGCTTGGCCTCATTGACAGGTCAACGGGCCTATAGGCCCTGCCCGAACCAAGTCGTGGGCCTCATTTGTCCGGGCCGAGTGACCCTACCCGGCCTGCTAGAGACCCTTGTTATTGAACAATGAATGAATGAATTATTTTATATAAGACTTTACATAAATTTTTTTTTTATTTAGATAAAGTTATAAGAAAAAGTAGTGAAATGACATTACAATAAAGGAAAAAAAAAAGCATGGACAAGATATTTTATTTAAGATGTCATTGTGATTTCACATTTGTTTTTCTTATGTAATAATGTTGTTTTCCAAAGGAATAGCTATCCCTTGAACTTGACTAGGACTTGGACTGGACTTTGACTTGTGTCTCATTAAAGTAAGTTTTCTTAACTACTTGTTACCTAATTACTTAGCATCCATGCATATTTATGAAGTTTGTTACAATTAAGATCGCTCAAATTCTATGTAATTAATTTTAGGGTGATTTAATTAAAAGACCCTTTGAAATATGAATTTCGGAAACATAACGCTTCATCGATTTTTTATCATACTTTTACAAAAATATCTTCATTGTTTTCTTGTAAAAATAATCATTTCTTTTATAAAACACGTGTAAATACTTAAAAGGACAAAGAGTATTTTTTTTTCAATAATAAGTTATTTTTCAAGAAAAAAATATAGAAAGAGTTAGATTTTCAAATATTGGATTATTTGATGTCTTTTAATCAAATATTTCTTAATTTTGTATATCTTCTTAAATTTGGACAATTTCAAAACTTGTGTATATTCATGAGCTGGGAAATACTTATTTGTGAAGTTCAACCTTGATTATTTGTATGTTTAATGAATAAATTTGTTGTATAAAATTACTAAAGGGAGCAAATATTAGTTAAAATTTAATGAAAATATTTAGTGATAAAAGTACCAATTCTACCGTTGTGCTGTAAGAACTCAAATATATATATATATATATATATATATATATATATATATATATATATATATATATATATATATATATATATATATATATATATATATATATATATATATATATATATATGAATTTTGTGTTTTGTAAATTAAGGGTTTGTTTTGTTCCTATTTTTTAAAACAATTCTTGAGAATAATTTTTGGAAACACAGAGAATGTAGGAAACTCCAGAAAATTTTTAGATTCTTTCAAAAGGGAAAACAAAGAATTGTCGTTATAGTACATGTTGCAAACTTGAAAATTTTCTAGATCTCGGATGACAAAATGGACCTCATCGTTGGATTCATCTCGCGAAATCTAGTTACCCAGAAGAATTTCGTTGAATTCTGAGACAGTCGGATTTTCACGATTTTAGGGACGTCTTGGGTGCTTAGTGAACCCTAAAAAAAATGGGATTTTTGAGAAAAATCTCGAAAGTGGAAAATTAAATAAGTAAAGTTTATTTAAAATAAATTGAACTTGAACCATAACGAAATAGATTGTTTTGGGGCAGAAACGAACTCGGACGGGTCGTAGACACGTGGTGCGACGTACATGTCTAACTTAAGCATTAAGTTAGAACAAAAGAGAATTTGGGAGAGAGGGAGCCCATTTTCTAGGTTGTGCATGAGAGAGGAGAAAGGGAGAGAAAATAAAGAAATCCAAACTTCTCTCTTCAATCTACGAATTTATGTTGATCGGAATTCGTCGGGACAAGAACAAAAGTTCATCTAGTAGAGGCTGAGCTACGCGTGTGTACCGAAAACACGGGATTTTGCCGAGGATTCAAGCAAGGAGTTTGGGAAATCAAAAGTTTTGGGTTTAGGAAGTGTCTATGGGACTTCCTAGAGTTTCTTCTACGCTCCAAGAGGTAGGGATTCTTCCTACTTTGGTTTATTTTCTGCTCTAAGGGCTATTTGATTGTGTTTTTTGCCCTAAGGGGCTATCTGGAAAAAATTTTAGGTTGTGGGAATGCTGCCCTATTTTGACCCTATGAAACGTCCAGATTTTGGGACTGATTTTCGGTTAGGAAAAAGAGGGAATCTTCATGGAAATTATAGCTGCATCTATAAAATTGATGTAGGCTTTTGAATCACCCAAATTAGACATCTACAACTCAAGTTATGGTCCATTTCCCGGGATTTCTACAGCTTAGGTTGTTTAATGGTTTGTGTCCAGATTTTGGGACTGTTAGGGGACTAGTTTCTGAACTGAATTCAAAACTATCCTGTGGTCTATTATGGATTTGTTGTGTGGAATGTTTTGTGGGCATCTCTATGCCACAACTGGTCTTGAGGATCAAGTTTTCATTGCTTGAGTTTAAATGACATGCTTGGTGGTAATTGATTTGAGGTCAATATGTGCGTCTTAATGTATTGACATGTGATGAGTTTGTGTATGGATAAGGCCATTGCATGACTTGTTTGTAGGCTATTTGTGGACATGTTATGTCACAATTTGGCTTAGAGTATAAAGTATTTCATTGCTTGATTGGTGATGACTTGTTGATGTTAATACATGTATGTGCAAATATATTGACATGAAAATGTGTGATCGTTGGAAATTTTATGCCGACGATATAATTGTCCATGATGCATGGGTGATATGCATGAGTAGAATTGTCCATATAACATTCACCATATATGTGACATGGTATAGGCATGCAATGGCACATCGCATTGCATATGCACGGGGACATCGCATGAAATAGGTGTGAGTGCATGGAATGGATCAACAATGCATTTGGTGTTTGATGGTGGACTCGGTATTGTGGGACGACGTCTAACAAAGTCGCACGGTTGCATACATGAAAATGAAAATATGTGTCGGGTAAAAGAAAGCAAGGATAGATACCCCCTTGGGTAAAAAACCCAGTATTTTTGGTTATACATATGTGTCAACGGTGAAAGCCGATGAAAGTGTAGGAAGGCGTCTGGCTGTGTGAGACCCCTGAAAATTCACTACCCACAAAAAAAGACATGAGTTTGTATACAAATGATAATTGAGGTGTAGTAACATCCAAAAACCCTTTGGTTTGAAAACAAATGAATTTGTTTTGTAAAATGATCGTGGATGTAATCCGAGGAATGATGGTTGATCGCATGGGCTTTGGCATTGTATGATGAGTTGGTAAGAACTTCTACGGTGTGATGGGGGTCGGTGGGACTCGGGCATGGTGCGTGATTGAGTCTCATCTCATTCCTTGGCATGACATGTAAGTTCCATAGTAGAAATCCGTGTTTTACTTGGAATGTGAATGTGAATGTGTGGAACATGACCATTGCATGTGCACTTAGGTGAAGAATAGCCTCTATAGGAAATATTCTCTATTGGGCGTGGCTCGCCCTATATGGGAAACAATTTCAGGTGCAAGACAAAGACCGGTAGACGACACTCATTCGAGGCCGTAATTGTGAAGAGGGCCGACATGTGGCCTTGTTACCATTTTGTAAAACATTTTGGAACAATCTGTTCAAATATGTAATAATTGTAAGAGTGTTGTAATTAAACTCTTATGAATTGTTTTAAATGTAATTTTGTATGTTTTAAATGAACATGGATAAATGGACCCTATGTGGTCATCTTCACTCACAAGTGGAGGTCATGGTATTATGTTGGGCCTCGAATGGGCCATGTTACTATGTTTTGTACATGTTGGATTTTTTATAGATCTCCCCTTACAAAGGAGAACCTGTCTGATTTTATTAAATTACGGATCCTGGTAAATGGGACATAACAGTGTGGTATTAAGTTACTCTATATCCACGGTATTTCCTTCGATTGATGGTTGGTTAATGGACCCCCGGGTTTTGGGAAGTCACAGCTTGGTATCAGAGCATAGGTATGCAATTACTTAGGGCCTTATGGACATGCGTCATAGCACTGATACAAGCACAACTTGGTATTAGAGCTTAGGTATATGAACACCTAGGGCTTGGTGGGCATGGATCTAGGACATGTGGTTATGGTACAGTGCCTAGGTTTATGATTACTGGTTCTAATAGATGCGGTACCAGCTTCTGACTTGGTATCGGGCGTAGGTATCGCGATTACTGGACTTGATGGGCATGGGTTTAGACCATTGCACATTCATTATTGCATTTCATGTTTTTGTGTACGTGATTGTGTGTTACATATTGTGTGAATTATACCCGTATTAGAATGTATATAGGAAAGATGAACGGGTTAGAAGCATGCTTGTAGGGTTTGGAAAATGAATGAATGGATAGTTTGGAATGTTGAGGTCTATTAGTAGTTGGCACATGCACTACTAGTTAGACAAGGAGAGGAATCTCAATGTTTATAGAGATCACCTCTGATGTCACTAGAATAAGGCTAGTTGCATTTCAACTAGAGGGCAAATCTAAAGTATGGTGGGATTGGGTCAAAGCCTCAAGCAACTTGGAGGCAATGACATGGGAAGAGTTTTGTGAGCTCTTCATGGGCAAGTATTTCCTGGCTCACCTTCGACATACAAAAGCTCGGGGTTCCTAAAGCGAAACATGGAATGATGACGATTAACTCCCGGGAATACGTGACAAGTTCACTAAATTGGCGGATTTAGCTAGATGATTATATGGCCTTGAAACATGGCCCGAGAAGTGAGAAAAGTTTGAGGATGGTATGAAATTGTCCATCGGGGGTAAAATTGTAGGACTCCTCCTACAAGACATGGACTCGATGGTTAAGACATTGCATGTGAGTTCTCCCCTAGGAACTAGGGTGAACATTGATCAAATATGTCGGAATTAAGAGTTAGAGATCTTAGGGATTCTGCTCATCGTGGACCTTAGGGTCATGGACATGTCGGGGTTTGATGTCATCCTTGGGATGGATTGGTTTACCTGCCAAGTCGTCGTAGATTGTGATCTCAGAGTTACCTCTTACATCCAGACGGTACTTGTTTTTATGTTTAGGGGATAAGCATGATGCTTTACCACCAGACGCATCTGACCTTCCCAGGTGTACGGGTAGTTGATGGGTTGCCTAGCAAGCCTTACCTTGGAGGATGAGGTGAGACATGACTCGTGTCTACCTCGGGTGGTTTGTGAATACGAGGAAAATTTTCTGGATGAACTACTAGGTTTACCTTTGCATAGGGTTGTAAACTTCACCATTGAGTTACACCTTGATACGTCACCTATTTCTATGACTCCACATAGAATGGAACCTGTTAAGTTGTAAGAACTCAAGGTCCAGTTACAAGAATTGTTGGACAAGGCCTTTATTAGATCGATCACTTCACCTTGGGGCGCTTCGATACTTTTTTCCAAGAAGAATGACAAGACCCTTCGAATTTTTATAGATTATTGGCAATTAAACAGGGTTACTATCAAGAATAGGTGCCCTTTGCTGAGGATTGATGATTTGTTTGATCAATTCAGAGGGGTGCAGGTTTATTCCAAGATAAATCTCCGCAGTTGTTACCATCAGTTGAGAGTTAGGGAGGCAGATATCCCTAAGACGACATTTAAGACGCGGTATGGGCATTTCGAGTTCACAGTGATGCCTTTCGAATTGATGAATGCTCTAACGGCATTCATGGATCTCATGCATAGAGTATTCCAGCCCTATCTAGATAAATTCATTATGGTTTTTGTGGACAACATCATGATGCTCAGATTCTAAAGAAGGATGATGAGGACAACAGGATTATTTCTCCAGACCTTGAGAGAACATCAGTTGTATGCCAAGTTCAACAAGTGTGAATTTTGGCTTACGGAGGTGAGATTCTTGGGGCATGTGGTATCGCCTTCAAGTGTATCCGTGGACCCGAGGAGGTTGAGGCAATTATGAGTTGGGAGAGACCAAAGTCAATCTTTGAGATACGTAGTTTCTGATTGGTAGGGTATTACAGGAGGTTCATTGAGGGCTTCTCCTAACTGGCTACATCTATGACAAGATTGACCTAGAAGGAAGCCAGGTTTGAGTGGAATGACTTGTGTGAAAGGGCATTCCAGAAATTGAAAAGGAGGCTTACTCCCGGCTCCCATTGCGATAGTCTGGAAAATGACGGTACACGGTGTATTATGATGCCTACGAGGCGGTAGGATGTGTTTTGATGTAGTCTGGGAGGGTTGTGGCTTATGGTTCTCGACAGTTGAAGAACCATGAGCAGAGTTACCCCACACATGATATGGAGTTGGCGACCATTATCTTTGCGTTGTGATTTAGCGCCCTTGCCTATACGGTGGAACGGAGTTCGGTGTTTCGGTAGCAAGAAGTTTGAAGTATATTTTGTAGCGGGACCTGACATGAGGCAACGCGGTGGATGGAGTATCACGGAGGGATTACGATTTAAGCACATTACCACCCCGGTAAGGTAAATGTGGTGGTTGATGCACTAAGTTGGAAGTTACAGGGAGTATTGGCTAGTATAGCCTCCCAGGAGGGGCAGATGGTCGAGACTATGGGACATTTTACTCACAATTCCTTCGCATGGTCTCTGTAATCAAAAGCGCGAAGCAGTAATAAACCACCATATAATGGTGGAATATATGTAACAAACCAAAATTAACCAGGGCACATAAGCAGGTACGAGACTCGATAGTAGTATTAAACCAAAATTAACCATGACACCTGATCAAGGCATTGAACCTTGCATTACCTGCCGCTAACGAGGCCTTTAACATCCATGTTTAACATTATGTTTTCAATATTCAATTATGTTTTTCATTTTCCAAAATTACCCTTTTCAACTTGATTTCAAAAGCACAGTTTACTCTATTATTTCAATAAAATTGAAGTATATAGAGTCGACTCACGTGCTAAATAAATGGGCCTTGGTAGGGGCCCGATATCTCATGTATCTCTTCATTAAATAATTTGGCGCTTAGTTTATAACCCGATCTTCTAATATAACCGTGAATGTTTCTATATATGTTATTGGAATAACCTTATTTTCTATTGATAGTGCTCTCGATTCGCCATCAAGGTACACACTCTTTCCCCATTTGACTATAATTATTTATTTATTATATGTTTGATGTGTTCTTGCATTATCATTGTTATCTTTTTTTTTTTTTTTTTGTATTCATTTCTTGATTAGTCAATTATCATACTTGCCTTAATTTAATTATTAGAGACCCAACTTTAGGGCCTTAAAGGGGTGATACGGCCTTTTACCGTACCTTCCCAATAGGTAACCTAATCCCCGGACCTAGACTTGGTTTTCACAAACTTGCTTTTCCTATTAGAAGTCACATTTAGGGTTTTCTTTCTTCTTTTGTTTTCCCTTAAAAAAATAATAAAATAAGTTGCGACTCTAAAACCATTTTCAAAAATAAAATATAAAACGAGTCTCACCTTTGAGTAGGAAGCGCATCATAGTAAAAATGCGGGGTCCACAACCACCTTACCTTGATTGTGAATCCCAAATTACTTTGTTGTTATTGAGGGCTTGCACGTGAATATTGACTTGAATATATATAGCCCCTTCTTACCATAAAAATCTTGTATTCACTTTGATTACATTTGTTGACTAACGACTTATCGAACCCATTGTGGCCACGATCGTATCGATTACATAAAAGATTATGGAGTGTCGATCTTTTTGGATTGTTTTATTGAGCTTGGGTACCTATCATTAGTGTTGTTATTGAGAGCCGATGCATAGCAGGAAATGACCACTAAGAAGAGGGTTACTCGGTGCCCCAAATGAGAGTTCAGGGTGAAAGCTATCAAAGTTTGAGTAGTACGCGAACGTCCGACTTTTCTAAGGATGGATAATGATACGATTACACATCAATTTTACAAGAGATAGTGTGGCGCTGAGCAGGGGTCAGTTATTTGCCGTCGGCCGCGGAATAAGTGAATGTTGGGTGACGGGCATTTTTCGCGAATCCCGGGCGAGTCTCGCTGTACGGGAGGCACCTGCTTACAATCTGGCTTGCATATAACGTCCCGAACATCAATATAACAATAACATGAGTAAAGCGACCACTTGGGCCCATGAACAATACCGTAAAACATACCAGTATGAATCCAGTATATCAATGGTTAGAGTTCAAATGTTTTACTCTTATATACATATATTAAATTAAATTCTAATACATATAAAATAAATGTAATGTGGCCAGACTTCTTGTAAACTAGGCCTCTAGAATGAAGCGGAGTCTCGCCGCGGCTCCTGTACTTGCTTGTAAGAATATGGTATCCCTCGACGAGGTGGGCTAAGTAACCGATGAATTGGAATCACTTTTTAAATTAGACTCTCCACCTAAGTCTTGAGTCTGATGCTCCAAATAGAAGCACATTCAAGCGAATCGTGATCACCTGCGAATGTCTGTGGAGTCATCTCGTGCCAGGGTCCTCCCTTGAGCTCCCTCACTCGCTAAGCCTCGTATGAGAATTATTATGTTATTTTGTTGTAGACTGACCCTCCGTGTGTGTATATATCGATTGGGTGAGTCTCAGATGATTGATGTGTTATGGACTACCCTCAGATGCATATCAATTTAGGCGAGTCTCAAGCGATTGATATTTTTAGTTTTAGACAACCCTCATTAATTAACATTTTAGAAAACCCTCAGAAACCATTCTCTCTAGACTCGCTCAAATCTTGGCCGCTCCTGCCCCGAGTCACAGGGTGTCGGTGCATTATGGAATGCATGATGCCAATTCCATTACAGTCTATAACACATGCAAATATATAAACATGCATATATTCACATAAAAATTAAATCACACAATCATGTTATGTAATTTCTCATTTCATCACACCAAAATTAGCTCACGTGGGCTAATGATCAAACACGAGCAATTCTACTTGAATTACTCGACCAAACATATTAATTCACAAAAATTATTTTGAGAACACTGTTTCGGGAATAGTGAAACCCTCGGTTACTATTCCCAAAATCACAAATCATCGATTCACTTAGTGAACCCGGGTTTCACGGCCATTTCCGGCCTCATTCCAATCAATACATGCATCAACACACAAATGCACAGTGGCCACCCAAATCAGCATTGGATAGTGCAGGCTTTTAACTCCATTGCTAGTTTCAAAATTATATCAATTCGGTCATAAGTTTTGGGACCGATCAAACGGCCATTCAAGGCCTCAAGCTAATCGAAATATTGAAAAACACTTAAATAAAGTGTAAAACCCAAGTAGGGAGAAACCCCTACCTCTCGGAGTTTGATGAAACTCCTTAAATCCGATACCCAAGCGAAGCCCTCTCCGCGTAGAGCAGCTTCCCTTCTTGTCCCGAAGACTGCCGACGGTCGGATCTCCCACGATTCTAGAGAGAAGTCTCTTTCTCTCTAAAAGAAAATCGCCATTTCCCACCTTCTGCATCTCCCCTGTTTTTGTTTTCACGTTTTGGCTCATTTCAATTTGTAAGAGATGATACTGTTGACTATTTTGGCATTATTATCATTTAAATCAAATCCTATAATGCCATCTATGTCTTTCTTTTCCCAGTTTTGACATTCGGCACTATCTCGGCCATACATTTTCATCATTTCTCTACTCATGCCACTTATGGCACATGAGTATGTGTCATATGTGACTTTTGTCGCACGTGAAAATGGATTTTGGCATCCCGAAATACGTGCCTCGAACGTGCCAACTCAGTGTCAACGGAATATACGAAATTTTATGTGCTAGCTAGATTTCATGAGAGGATTCCAACGGTGAAATCCGTTTCGTCATCCGAGATCCAAAGAATAAATTTCGGATTGCAACGAAATTACAAATTTATAACCAAAATTACGATTTTGCCATTTTCAAATTGCGGATTTCTCGGGTCTTCACAGTGTAGCGCCCCGAATCCGGGGTGTCAGTTATTACCGTCGACTGTGAAGAAATCTACATACATCGTTTTGCGGACGCATGCACGGTAAAATAACACATTATTCCTGAGCCAATACTCAAAAACAAATAATCAACTATGTTATCATGGTTTTCCATGCTTGTTCTACAAAAGATTTATACATATTTAAAATATTTACTCAAAGCCACATGTTGGCTTTCTTCTCACTTCTGCGCTACGTGCATCTCACTGGATAGTCCTGTACTGAAGGGGGTCCCACGGCCACGAGATGCGGCGAGTGAAAGTTTTACTACAGGGTTACTCACTTTAAAATGCATATGCAATGGCATATTTAAACAACCAATCATTCCATTCAATTATTTACTAATATATGATGTCATACATGAGATCGACCTCATGCTCACAACTGAGTCCCACGGCTCCCTCACGCTAGATGCCAAGTGTGACCCAAACTATGTCATTCTATACCATGACTTTAACCATTGGACATAACCTCGATTTTATTTATCAAATTCTTTCAGCACAATTTGTGGGCCCGCAGTTTACGGGTTTACAGTAGGCGCGTACGCCTTTTCAGCATTTTCACGAACTTACATCGCTAAGGATTCATGTCTAGCAGTGAATAACCTGCTGGGACTTTCTGCGGGAGATCTACCTGACTTACTCCACCAAAACGTGTAATTTATCATTTTGATCATTTTACACACTCGTGAATCTCTACCTTGGACTTTGTCCCATTTTTCTCAGTTCACGACCCATTCACCAACATAAATGAATAAACCTTACCATACCACAATAGGCTGGCTAGCGATGTGACCCGTGCATATGATGCATGATGCCAATGCATTTTCCTCATGTTACATGCATGAATGAGCACTACATGAAACATTTACAAACCATGGAAAATTATAATTTATACATATAATATACCTCCATGCAAAACACATTAATACATCAAAAAGCATGCATCAATATCACATTTCCACACTTAGCATGTTATTCAAGCAAGCCATAACACACAACAAGGTCTCAAAATTAGGACCATTCAACAGGGTACCTCACGGCCCCTTTGCAAACATGAACCATTTTGGTTCCAATCCTTATCATCACATCAAACAACCATAGAAACTTTCAGTTTCTAATTCAAACCCTAACTCCCACAGTCGGTGACTGTGTGAAACCGGTCATACAATCCATACCCTTAAATTCCAAAGTTTGGAACTAATTTACATGGCTCCCACAAACAACCCCTACCATTATAAGCCTTTAGGCTAAAGAGTAAACAAAGTAAGGAAAATATCACCTGCTTGGAGTTTGAAGAAAGCTCCCCACTTTCTAGTGTTCTACGTAGATCCAACGCGTGCACTACAACTTTAATTACTCGAACTTCCAGAGCGTCGACCGCCCGAAACATGAGAAATCTTCCTTTTCCCTTTCCTTCCTTCTCCTTTTTCTTCCTTTTCTCTCTACAGATTCCTTCCTTTCTTTTCTTTCCTTCCTTTCTTTTCTCTCCTTTTTGCTTTTCTTTTCCTTTTTTCTCTTTTCTCATCTCATTCTCCTTTCATTTCTCCTCCTTTGGTCCTTTTTCTCTCCCTTTTTGGAGAAATCGCTCTACGTTCGATTGATGGGAGGAGAATTACTACCTCATTGCCAGGCAGGTGTGGCTCTCCCTTTTTCCATATTTATTCCTTATGTCATAATTTCACTTTATGACATCATCACTTACATGGCTCAATGTGAGCCATGGAATCCATTTCAACACATGGCTTAATTGTGAGCCACTCCTTTTTATGCCAAATGTCACACTTCTATGGTTGCCATGGCATCCCCTAACTTGCCATGTGTCATCTAGGCACACGCCTCAGCGTGAAATTCGACCACCTCGGAATCGACGAGAATCGACGTGGTAGCTCAATTTCGAGATGATTTCAACGGAAAATTGGTTTAAATGTCAGAAAATTCTGGCAAATTCCAGTTTTCAGCGAAATTACATTTGCTATGAGAAAATTGGAATTTTCTCGGGTCTTACATATAGATAGGGCTCCCCTATCAGATTTGGGTACCTATCACATTAATTTGAAACTTTTCTTAACAGGGCTTTTGTTGCTTTGTTTTTTGTTCTTACCTTTTCGTGGATGTTGGAATATTATCGATATCGGTCAAATCCAACCTTGTGGATTAGGTGAAGTGTGAAATTGCTGAGAAGTGTTTTTGTTTTGAATCTATTAAGCTCTTGTAGAAGTTGCACCAAATTAGAAAAAAAAAAAAAGAAAGAATAAAATAAGACATTTTATTTTTCTAGTGAGAGTTCGGTAGCATGTCTCCATCAACAAAGAGTGAGCACTAAATTTCATCATAACCAAAGGAGGATCCTCTGGGGCCGACTGGGGGGCGTGTGGGGGCAGTCAACCCCCAAGAAAATCAAAATTTTGTTGTTAAGTTATATATTTAAAATGTATTTGCCCCCAAAATGTAAAAAAAAACAAATATATATACTCTATATATATATATATATATATATATATATATATATATATATATATATATATATATATATATATATATATATATATATATCCTCTATATATAGTGTGAAATTTGATCAACTTGAGAAAATCAAATTTTATTTGTTAAGTTCTATATTTAAAATGTATTTACTTTAAAAATGTAAAAAAAAAACAAATATATATATATATATATATATATATATATATATATATATATATATATATATATATATATATATATATAAGGATAATAAATAAGATAAACTAAAATAAGGACTAAAATACATAAATAAAATCTGCAACCAGAACTGAAATAGCCAAGCCAATTCCAAACATAAAAATTCAATAAAAAAAGCCCAATGAAACTCTATGGAGTCAGAAGGGGGGGAGGCCCTGGTTACATGTATTGATGTTGACCGGAGATTCAAGATGTAAAAGCATCAACAATTTCAAAGTTATGTCAAATATTGGTAAAGACAAAGAAATCATAAATTTATCCTCTTCTTGATATATTAATTCGTTTGGTGCTAACTTTATCTGTATCAACTACAACAACTGAACGAGTATTCTCTGCTATGAAAATTGTCAAAACTAGGTTGCGTAGCAAAATGGATGATGAATTTCTTGCTAATTCTTTGATTACTTATATTGAAAAAGACATTGCTAAGCTATTTGATGATGATTCAATCATAGATGCTTTTGATTTGAAGAAAGGGCGAAGGGCACAACTTAGAATGCCTAGTTTTAGTAGATAATGGATAATGATTGACCACACTTTTGCATTTTGAATTGATGTTGTAATGAAAATGAATGATTTAGTTGAAGTAACAGTATATTTTGTAAAATTGTAACTATGAATGCTAATATGATATATGAAAGCTTACATATTTTAATTTTTGATTTCAAAAATTTTAATTTTTTCTTCTCTAATATAATTCACCTGTATAGTTGGTTGTGATCCATCCCTGATCATAACAAAACATTATATTAAATCAAAATCACACAACATTCAACAAAACATTTATATAATTGCAGCTTTGTTGAGTCACATGAGATATCATCTCAAATATGTCGAATCATTCAGGAGAGACTACATCAAGATGGATATAGGTGGAAAGCGGTGCCACGAGAGGTTCAAGATCTACATTGGGGTGAATTTCAGGTAAATAAATGTTTAGGTTGCTAAAACTTGTGTATTTTGTTGTTTTAAATTTTAATAAAAGTGAAATTGCCTCATAATTATGTTTGAGATATTTGAATGTTGATATGATTGAAATGCTTGATAATTTCAAATTGATGTTGTTTGGATTATGCTTTTTAAGTTGTATATATTGAGGAACACTCAAATAATGTAGAGATATGAGTTGACATGAATTGGTGGGATTATTGAAAATTGGTAGATACATTGAAAAACATTGTAGGTGATTTTTGGATAATGCATTTTTTAGGGGAGACTCTGTTGAATTTTTTTTTTAAAGTCCATGTATGTTGACTAACTTTATATATTATAGAAATACTGAGTGGGAGGATGTTTGGAATGGGATCGTTAAGAAATTGTGGGAGCAGCTCGTGAGATACTCGAATATGCTTCATCGTTGGAGGAAGAACGAGGAAAACCTACATTTACGGTATCGAGGAGGTGTGGCATACGAGTTGGCGTATGGGTGGAATGATGCCTTATTCAATCGATGAGACCGTCAATTGAAATCGCATCATAGTGAGCCCGAATGGACCGAGGATGCGGAATGTCGCGACCTGACGGCGGGTCCATATCATTAGCGAGCACGTAGGCGGTTATAACATATATATTTTAAAATTATCTCAATTTCTGCATATCTAATATCTAATGTGTTTATTTCATGAAATGAAGGAGGGTGCCCCACCGAGTAAGGTACGACTCTTTCACGAGACCCATATGAGGAAAACTCCGGAGGGATCGCAAGATTATATAGATCAACATGCAAGACAAGTGGGAGTAAGTGCTTAAAAAACCTATCTTACATCCTAACTAAGAAACTGCTAGTTTCATATGACGTTTTGTTTTAGGAGAACATACAGGAGCTAATTGCTATGGAATTCCAAGATGAATCTGGAAACCAGGTTCCTTTGTCAAAGGAAGATGAGAATCGTATATTTCTAAAAGTTGTTGAGGCTTCATCACATGGCAGATACATGTATGGGACATGTCAAAATAAATCATCCAGCTTTGCATATAATGCCTCTACATCCTCAGCACTCCTTGAGGCGGCTCATCAGCGGATTAGAGAGCTTGATTCAGCACAATCTCAGTTGCAGGAGGAAGTACGCGAGCTACGAAGTAACATTCAAATCCTTTGATGAGTGGAGACTTCAGACCGAGGAGATGATACGCCACATGATAGAGCAAATGATGAAGGAGAGTGAGAGAGAGGTTTCGATCCAGTCAGTTGCCACAAGATGGTCCAGCAATAGATTAGACACAGTCGCCACCAGATGTTCAGTCTTAAGTATATCATGTTTTTTAACGTTTAATACTTGTGTTGTTTTCTAACATTTGCGCCTCAATCTTGACTTTTAATGTTTAATACTTTTTGTTTTTAAATTTGAATGATAAATATATTTAAACTTATTAATATACAAGTAATAATCATTTAAATAATTAAAATATTTATAAATTTAATAGTGACTAAAGAAACGTGGTCTAAAAGCAGAACAGCTAATGTGGTCACTAAGAAGGAAACTATTTTATGGTATATAGTTACCACCTTACGACCACAAACATATAATGACCATGATTTGTGGTCGTAAATTTGATACCTTGTGTAGGTGGTCACTAAATGTTCACCGATATTATTGACCACATCAACAACCATAATTTAACAACCACAAGGTGGTCATAAAATTAGTCCTTTGTCATTCATTGTATACACTTTAATTACATTTTATGACCACTTAAATATTTATTTGTGACCACATATGTGGTCATTATCTGTGACCACATTGTTTTGGTCACTCAATTCAATGACAACATTTCTTGTGGTCGCACTTTGTGACCACTTGGTTACTGATTTGTCTCTGTGACGAGATTTTCTAAGACTATACGTTGTGGTCACTGAGTGGTCACTATACCTCTCTAGCGACCACTTTTTGTGGTCTCAATTTTGCTACTCTTTTGTAGTGTTTCGTATGAAGGATTGTTCACCTAGTATTGCGCCAATTATTAAAGGCGACAAATTTAATTTGAATCAATGCCCAAGTAGTGATTTAGAGAAGAAAGAGATGAAAAACATTCCCTATGCTACTATAGTTTGGGAGCTTAATGTATGCTCAAGTCTGTACAAGACCTGACATTTCTTATATAGTAGGAATGTTAGGCGGATATCAAAGTAATTCAGGTTCGGAACATTGGAAAGATGCAAAGAAAGTCATGTGATATCTTCAAGGGACTAAGGGCTACAAGCTTACATATATGTAGTCTAATCAGTTGGATTTTGAATATTTAGATTTTGATTTTGTTGGTTGCCTTGATTCTAGAAAGTCCACATCTATATATGTCTTCTTATTAGCTAGAGGAGCCATTTCATGGAGAAGTGTGAAACAAACATTGGTTGCTACCTCAACCATGGAAGCAGAATTTGTATCATGTTTTGAAGCAACATCTCAGGCTATTTGGTTAAGGAGTTTTATGTTTTGGCAACATCTTAGGCTATTTGGTTAAGGAGTTTTATTTTTTGGCTTTAGGTAGTTGACTCAATCTCTCGGTCATTAGGGATTTACTGCAATAACTTTGATGTAGTATTTTGGCCAAGAATAATAAGAGTTGAAGTCGTAGTAAACACATCCACATAAAGTACATAGCTATTAGAGAACATGCTAAGTCATACAAGGTGGCTATTGAACATATTAGCTATAAATTAATGATTGTAGATCCCTTGACGAAGGGATTGCTACCTAAGGCTTATAAGGAACATTTTAAGCATATGAGATTCAATTTAATTTTGTATATTTCATGTAATTGAGATACCCTTATAATTTATCGCATCTTGGTCAATATAAAAACTTCAATTACTTTGTTTTGTCTTCTCATATGGTTGCATACATAAAGTTTAGAGAATTACAACATTAAATAGACCCTGAATGAGAAATTGGAAGCTCATTCATAAAAAAAAGACCCACATATTGTTCTTATTCAAGCGAGAAAGTCACATCGTAATACCTGAAAGGTAATACTTGTTATTAGAGGACTTATCGCCGTGATTCTTGTGATTTAAACTCTCTTAATTGAAATATTCAGTTTTCTTACAATGGAAACCAGGGAAGGAATTAATTTTCCTGGAAAACTTGGGGATCGGGTCTTCAGGCTTCATGAATCTTGTTTTAGAATTATTCTTTGGTCAATGAAGTGTTTGACCCGGATGACAATAACCAAATCCAGTGAGAGATTCCAGGAAAAAAATTGACCAAAATATATACATATTCCCAAACTTGTGTACTTTCCTATGCTTTTGTCACCTTTACCTATACGGCATTGAGAAAATAAAATAAAAATTAAAAAAATTGGAAAAATAAAGATAGCAAAATACCAACACTATGTTTGGTTTATGAAAAAATTAAGGAAAAATATGAAGAAAAATAAATGAAAAGTAAAATACAAAAGTAAAAATAAATTTAAAATTAATAAATTTCTTTTTATACAGCTTTGAGCTTATTTTCCCATACAAAAATTAAATAATTTGAAAGTATATAAGTTTGTACCTAATTTTTAATTATATTTATTTTCTTATTTCTTTTTTTTCTCGATAATTTTCTAAATCAAACATAATAATTTAGGTAAATCACCCCTATATACCTCTTTTTTCATCATTTCTTTTTTAATAAAGTGAATTTATTTCACACATTTAAGTTTTTATTTGTTTTTGTAATTTAGTCGTCTTGATTGCGTGTGATTATCATCTGCTTAGGTGATACGATGTGGTTAATGTCGCCTTAGTGTGGTGTTTATTTTGTTTGGGCTATTCGGAAGAACAAAGAATATATGATTAGAGACAAGAGATCAAATCAATGGTTGTCAATATGCTGTAGAACTAAAACCATATGTATTATAATCACAATAGTAATATGAAATGTGTAAGCTCAACTATCAAATGTATAGGGTTTAATTCGATTCATTGTGCTATTAACTTGGATGTTGTTTCATCCTTTATGGTTTTTAACGATTTTGATTATATGTTTCTTTCAATGTATTGCTAGTGTTAAATACTCTCCTAAAAGCTCAAGCTTGTAGGATTTGGGTTTAATATGAATATCATGCTTCAACACCCTCCCTCACGTGCATACATTTATACAGTTTGCGTGGAGCCGAAGTCCATTATGGACTTTCAAATAAACATGAGATTAAATTGCAGGAGAGGAGTTGAACCCGGGACCTCTGCAAACCAAACTCACGATACCATGTGAAATGACCAACTCTCCTAAAAGCTCAAGCTTGAGGATTTGGATTTAATATGAATATCATGCTTCAACAGCTAGTTTAAATCAATGAAATTATTTTTCTCTTTAAATATATATATAATTACTAAATGGAGCCTAATATTTTTCAAACATAGCCTAATATTAAATCAGTCGTAGAGACTGCAGAGACGACAGTTTATGGGAGTTCAGCGTTGTTGTCGGCGATGAAGAGTGAGAAAGGGAGAGAAACGAGGGTTCTTCTTTTTAAATATTTCAAAATTATATATTTTTTAAAATTTATTTATTCAAATAATATAAAATCAAGAAAAATTAATTTTTAATGATATTATTTTGAATATATTTAATAAAAAGATATCAGAGTGTTCTTAAAAAATATTAAATATTAAATTTAAATAAATGTCTTGCAAAATTAATTTTTATTTCCTTTTTTTATTTAACAATTGGCATGAGTTGATAAATAAAAAACTCTAATATGATTCAATCAATATATGAATAATGTTTTTTTATATATTTATTCATTTTTTTTAGATCATGTGTGGTCAAGCCAATCATCTTAGCAAACATATTCAAGTTATAAACACTTCTAAATAAAATAAATTTTATTCTTGGTATTATCATAAATAACTTTCAACAAAGACTTATACAACTACTTAATTAATACTGTAAAATATAAGATAATTTTATTCTTTTTTTAAATTTTAATTCACTTAATTTTATATATTTCTCTAATAATTTATATAATTTGCGGAAGGGAAGAGAGACAAATGCTCTCTCTGACTTCAAGGAGCTCCATGTTCCCACTTTATGGGAAATGGTCTGACTTCTGTACCTTTTCCAAATATGTGATTTATTCTTTAGAAAATTTTCTATTTTTGCTAAAAATGCTGGGAAGAAGCTGTAATCTTCTAGTTTGAAAGTTCTTGTTGTTGCAAACAAATGAAGTCTCAGAGAAATTTCAATCACATCTAATGTGTAATTAATGAAGTCTTCAATTTACTTCGATCACGGTTGTGACCCAGCAGAAGGTTTATTTTTATTTTATCAGCTTCAAATGAGGGGTGACAAGAGCACAAGTTGATAAAATACTTTAATATTTTCTTTAATTTTATAAAAATCAATAATTTTATATAGTTCACAACATTAAAAAAAAATTCTTACCTTTTTTCCTTGGGTTTTCCATGAATAACCAAATAAGGGGAAAAAAAATTCATTTTCCTTTCCCTATCTTTTTCTTTTCTTCCATTTTCCTTTTTTTTTTCCTAACATTTTTCGGATTCCAATCCAAGTCTTCATGATTGCTTTTCTTTCCTTCAATTTTCCTCTTTATTTTCTTTTCCTAACATTTTTTCAGGTCCAATCAAAGCCTTCATGATTGAAAGAAACATAGAAAGAAAAAGATACATTTCCATAATGATTCCAATGACAGATACATTTCCATAATGATTCAATGGCACTAACTTTGACCTGAATCACGTCTTATATGCTTTGCAATTATTCATGGCTACGAAGAGGCCTAGCAGTATTATTCAAGAGGCAGCAAAATATTTTGTGATTTTTGTGGGCATTATTAGGATTTTGTGATTTTTTTTTCCTAATAGCCCCAATATTCTAATGCTTCAATCTTTTATTCAATCTGTTTTCAAGATACTCTGTTTTCATAATACTTATTCGTGGATATAATTATGATCGACATAAAGGGTATGTTTTAGAGAGCTTATTTACAGCTTATTTGAGTTTATCTTCTCACATAAATACTTTTAATATAAATTATATGTATTTAGAAGAGCTTATAAAAATAACTTAATGACCCCCTATAAGCTTATTTAGCTTATTTTAATAGCCTTCAAGGAAAGGTTTATCGAAAAAAGCTTTAAAAAACTTATACCGAAGCCTAAAAATCTATAATTCTAATGACAAAACTATCATTTTAACAAATTATGTAAAAAAAAAAAAGGAAAAATCTGAAAAATAGAAAAGAAATTCAAAAATTATGTATCAAAATAATTAAAATTTTTGAAAACAATTCACGTAAAAATTAGGAAAAACAATTCGTAAAATTAATTTAAAAATAAGAAAACAGATTCTTAAAAAAATATATAAAAAAATAGGTAATTTTTTTAAAATTTATGAAAAAATAGAAAAATAATGAAAAAATAGAAAAAAAATTTCAAAAGTATGCAAAAAAAATAAGGTAAAAGTTTTGAAAAAATTATGTAAAATAGGAAAAAACTTAAATAGAAAAAAATTCTATTGATGGGAAGAATGATATTGGCGATGTTTTCTTGATTTGATATTTGATGCAAATGCATGAGTGCTTATTTTGTTTCGGAACTTAGAATTATTGTGATGATGGGAAGTACTAATGATGTTTGTTATTTTATTTTGGAAATGTTTGTGATGATGGGAAACACTGTGATGTTTGATTTTTATGTTCGATGTTCTTTGCTTTATTGTATTTTATTATTAGTTAAAAAACTATAGACAATATTAAGTGAGATATATAATTTTTATTTATATTAGGTAGGGTGCACATAACTTAAAAAAGTTTGCGCCTCAAGTGTGCCTTGCATCTCAAGGCCCCAAGAGGCTTTTGTGCTTCAGTGAGCCTTAAATTACTATGAGTTCATGGTACATCATTGTGGACACCGCATCTTGGCTATGATGTTTTTCCCAATAAAAATGCGAGACTCGTTTTTGTATTTTTGAAAACGGTTTGGATTCGCCACTTATTTTATTTTTTTAAGGGAAAATAAAATAAGAAAGAAAACTCTAAATGTGACTCCTAATATGGAAAAGCAGGTCTGAGAAAATCCGAGTCTAGGTCCAAGGGTCAGATTACCTATTGGGAAGGTACGGTGGGAAGCCATAACACCCCTTCTAAGCCCCTAAAAGTTAGGTCTCTAATAATTAAATTAAGGCAAGTATGGTAATTGACTAATCAAACAATGGATACCAAGAGATAAACAACAATGGTAGTACAAGATTACATCAAACTTATAATAAATAAATAAATAACCATAGTTAAATGGGGAAAGAATATGTACCTTGTAGAAAATCAGCTCTTTGAAATGACCTTATACCTTTCTCTTTGTTTCTTTAGAATTCCTATTCGTCCTTTCACTCCAAAAAAAACGTCCTCCTACTCGCCTCCCCCTTTCCCTCTTGATCATTGTCTCTAATATAGGAACTCGAGAGAAAACCTTTAAACCACACAAGGAAAAGGATCACCCACCTTCCTCAAAGAAAAAGAATAAAATATAATTAAGAAAATAAAAAAAGGAAAATCTAATAAAATAAAATCAAAATCTCATAAAATCAAAATAAAGTTAAATTAAATAAATGAAAAAAATTATTGGAACCCCAATTTGAGATGCACAAATATGCTCTACCGATAGAGTTCGCAGTGTAGTAAGCAGAAGCGTAAAAAACCAGTAAATTTGAAATTTTCACAAGAAAAGCGGTAAATTATTAAACATAGTATATTTGAAAACCTAGAATTTCTCTAAATCTTAGATGGTGAAACGAACCTCACCGTTGGATTCATCTCGCGAAATCTAGTGACCCGGCCGAATTTCGTTGGATTCCGAGATGGTTGGAATTTCACATATTTCGAGGCGAAGCGGACCAATGGCATGGTGACATATGGCATGATGCCACATGGCACCACATCCATGGCATGAGGGCCATGTGTACCACCACATGGCCTAATGCATGGGACAAAGGATGTGAGGGTGACACATGGAAGCCATGTATCACCACCACTAGGTTGAACATCAACTTAAGTGGAAGGGAAAAACAATTCGGTGGAAGGAAAAAAAGGAAAGAAAAGAAAGAGAAAGAGAGAAAAAGGAAAGGAAGGAAAAAGGAAATAAATGAAAGGAAGGAGAAGGAGAAGAAGAAAAGAACCAGTAGGTTTCTCACCTCCGGCCAGACGAGTTAGCCGACGGACGGTGTTCATCAAGCGGGAATCAAAGTGCGTACCACTGCGCAGCGAGGCTGTGGCGGAGTAGTGCGAAGCGAGGAGGTTTCAACAGGCTCCAAAGGGTAGAATTCTTCTTACTTTGGTTATTTTCCACCTAGGGACGTGGTTGTGTCTTTCCCTAAGAAATTTGTTTAAGCCAGAATTTAAATATAAATGTTGTCATATTTTGATCTTACACACTGGTTGAATTTTAGGACTTGTTTTCAGGTGGGAACACGAGGGAATTCAGACTTAGGTCCTTCATGTAAATTGTATCTGCATCAGTGAACTTGATGTAAGCTTTTGAATCACCTAAGTGGACAACTATTAAGTTATGGTCCATTTCCCAAGAGCATACAGTTAAATTTGTTTATTTGTTGTGTTCGGATTTTTGACGATTTTGGAATTGAGTGACGCCCCAACTATTTTCTGATGTCAAGCGGGGTGTCATATTTTCCTGTTCTTTGTAAACTTATAAACTTTAAGTTTGTTTATTCATATAATGTTAAACATTGTAATATGATACGTAGCAACGAATTACAAAATATATCACGTCTCATATATGGAAGTGTTCAACATTTACAAAAACTTTACATTTGTTTACAAACAACAAAAAGAATATTACATATACCAAAATAGACCAAAATGTCTTCCAATGGGCATCTAACTATGTGTTGACCTTGGAGACTGATGAGGGTTGTCTGGCCTTCTTGCCTCTGCTTCCGTACCTACATGGATGAAAACCCGTGTAACCTTTACGCTTAGTGGGAATAAACTCGTGGACAACCACTAACACGGATCATCACACTTTTATACACATGCATACACATCTAACATATCATATCATTTAAACATGCTTATACATATCTCATATTTACTTATCATATCATGTTTCATTTCTTATCAACATTCATATACATTTTATATGTCATATTCAAGTCATTTGTTTCATGTTTTATGCCTGCATAAACCTTAGAAGTGGATAAAGGAAACTATAAGGGCTCGAAGGCGTTGTACTCACTATACGAAACAATGGTCTATAAGGGCCCGAAGGCGCTGTTATCATTGTACGAGACAATGACCATCTATAAGAACACAGAAGAACTGCTTTATTATCATTGTACGAGGCGGTGACCATCTATAAGGGCTCAGTATTTGTAATGACGAGCAGAGGCCCGGTGATCGGTATGCTGCAGACTTGTTTTTTTCCTAATAGGCAGCACCCATCTATCCTTCTACCAGGTTCTAAGCGGACAATCCATAGCAACATTTTTATGTTCAGTACATATCTCATATTCCCGAATAATTATTGTCATCCGGTAATCATATGAGATATTTACAATCATTTATTAGTATCTTTTCATTTTTCATATCTCATTATATGCATGAATAACTATGGTTACCATGTATACTTATGATCTATTTACTATCATTCAATTTTCATCAAGCTATATATAGATGGATTCTAGACTCTAAGGGTTTTCCATAGAGTCCTATAACATCCGAAACGGAGTTCGGACGAAGAAATTATGACCGTCGTCAGGAAGTTGGGGCTTCCATGAACAATGACTACAAACCACAGAACACATTAAGGCCTACTGTTTTCGTGATTTCTGAGGCTAATATGAGTTCCAATTTCATCAAGCTTATATGTATGTGATCCCTGGAGCACAGGCTTTCCATAGAGAGTCGATAACATCGAAACGGAGTTTAAGACCCGAAGAAAGTATGGCAGTCCCCAAGTTGAAGGCTTCCCATGAGCATTTCTGACGAGGTCGCGAGGAGACCTATTGTTTTCGTGATTTCTGGACCTAATATGAGTTCCAATTTCATCAAGCTGCTGGATGGATTTTATACTCAAAGTGCTCCATAGAGTCGAAACATCAGAAGCGGAGTTACGGCGAAGGAAATTATGACTATGGTGGAGAGCTTCATGAGCAGTGACTACGACGAGCCAGCGAGAGCCTACTGTTTTTCTTCATTTCTCGGAACTATGAGTTCCAATTTCATCAAGCTATATATGGATGGATTTTTTAGACTCAAGGGCTTTCCATAGAGTCAAGAACATCAACGAGTTCGGACGAAGAAATTATGACGAGACAAGACATGGAATGCAGGAGAAATTTTGACATCTCCCAAACCTGATATTTCCTTAATACAAACATTCCTCAATTGAGGATTACAATCAACAACCAAGTCTCAAAACACAACCAAGCAATTCCCAAAACACATATAGGGAAAAGACTTATGGTTTTGCTAACCGTTCTACAATTAATGGGTTAGTAGAGTTTCCTAAGTCTCAAAAATTTGGGGAATCCATATTTAGTTTCCATACAACCCTAAATCAACCATAAAACCAAACCAAAACAACTCCAAATCTAGTCTAAAACTGCCAAACACCATCAATATACCAAATAGGGTTCTTTTATACCCAAATTCATCAAAAATGGGTTTATGGTTTGATTTTTTTCCATACCAAAGTCCAAAAGTCCAATAATCCATACCAAATCATATTTTCCATACTCCCAACAAGTATTCATACTCTTTAACCCTCACACCCTAGCTTAAGGAGGAAATCCATACCCAAAACCATAACAATCCATACAAAATTCATACAAAACTTAGTAAATTCCATACAAAATTATAGCATCCATACAAATGTACAAAAATCCATACCTTTCTTGGCTTCTTCTTCCTCTTCCTCTTCTTCTTCTCTTCTCTTCTTCTTCTCCTTTCTCTACACTTTGCTCCTTCTTAGACTTAAAAAAATGAGATATTTTTAGTCTTATCCTTTATGTTAATTTTCCTTTTATTGCCCTTTGGTCCTCAAAGTCCCCTTTATTTGCAACTCAAGTTATGCATATTTCACTTTAACCTATAATCTTCTTATCTTATGACTTTTATGTCCCATTTTGACAAAATACAAATTTACCCTTGCTTCTTTCAGGGTTTATTAGTTTTCACATTTTAAAAAATTCAAATTATACCTACAAAATACCCTAATTATGTTTAAAAACGACTAGGGTATATTTCATTATTCTGAAATTACGGGACGAGGTTAGGGCGTCTGCTGGTCATGCTGGGGTCGGATGTATTTGGGGTATGGCATGTTTGGGTGGCCTGTGATGGCTATATGTGTGGACTGTTTGTGGGCATCTCTTCTGCCACAATTGGTCTTGAGAACCAAGTTGTCTTTGCTTGCTTTTGATTGACTTACTTGGTGATAGTTATTTATTGAATGTTGATATATGAGTTCTAATATATTGACATTGAGATTAAATGTTGGAAATCATATGCGTTCGATATAATTTTCCATGATATATGATAAATTGTCCATATGGCATGCATTACATATGTGATAGGGAATTGACATGCAGTGGCATAATGCATTGCATATGCACTGAGGCATCGCATTCATGAGTGTAAGTGCATGGTGCCATCACACACCATCCTTGGTGGTTGATGAGTAGGCTCGATACGTTAAACGAAGTTCATTGAAGTTTCATTGTTCATAGAGCATGAAAACTTGTGTCGGGTAGTAGCAAGCAGGGATAGATACCCCCTCGAGTGAAAGACCCTGTATTTTTGGTTATACATATGTGTCCAATGGTGAAAGCCTATGAAAGTGTAGAAAGGCTTGCGAAGCCTACGGTGAGACCCCGAAAATTCGCCTACCCACAAAAGACACATGTTTGTTAATAAAATGATCCTTGGAGGTGAAACATCCAGTAAGTTTTGATTTCTAAAAACTTGATTTTGTTTCAAAGTGATCATTGGATGAAATTCATCGAAGATGGATATTATCACACACATTAGCCATTGTGTGATGGGATGCCTGATGACTTGGGCTTTTCATGCATTGAGTGAGTTTCATCTCATTTCATGGCACATGACATGTAGGCTATTCCATTAGAGTTGCATCATTATATTGGAATGTTGATATATATGTGAATATTCTGTCCAAGTGAACATTGCACATACTGCATTTAAGTTGAGTAATAGCCTCTGCCAGGTCTCTACTAGGCATGGCTCACTAGCACATGGAAAACATTTCAGGTTCAAGGTATACACCGATGGACGACTCTCATTAGGAGCTGCAATTGTGAAGAAAGTTGAATTGTGGCTTTGTAACATTTTTGTAAAAGTATTGGACAAACAATTTTTGTAATATACTTTCGTATGAGGTTGTAATTAAACTCATAGAAATGTGTTTTGAAAATAACATAAAATGTTTATTGAATGTGAATAAATGGATCCAGGTAAATGGGATTGGACAGTGTGGTATCGTGACATATGATATCCACAGGTAATCTTGACACCAACTTCACAGCTTGGTGTCGGGGCATAGGTATGTGATTACCTAGGACTCGATGAATAGATCCTAATTAATGGGATTAGACAGTGTGGGTATCGATATACTGTATCCCACGTGTATTCCGTGAGTTGATAGTTGGTCAGCGGACTCGGTTTTTGGGCGTCTGGCGGTATCCAAGCAGGTGTATCTATTAGGCGAAATTTAGATCATTGTGCATTCATGTTTTGCTGCGGGTTGTTATTGTTGCATATAGGCGTGAATTATATACATGAGTAGGATGTACATAGGAAAGAAAAATGAACACTAGGGTTAGAGAACTACAACCTTAGGGGTTCAGGAAATGGAATGACAGATTTGGTCAAGGACATGTTGTCTACTAGTGGTTGGCATGTGCACTACCAGTTAGACAAGGAAAAGGGATCTCAATTTGCTATTTGACATGTGTAGATGGCAAGTCGACGAAGGGGACGTTGAGGTAGTGGACGAGGAGCAACCAACCACCACCGGCCTTTGACCAACAAGCCTTCATGGTGGGTCTGCGGTCGCTACCATTGCATAGGCTAGTGCATCCGTAGGCCAAGGGGGGTCAAGTAACCTTCAAAGGTTTAAGGCACATCATCCTCCAACATTAAAATGGGAGGAGGATCGATGGAAGCGATTGGTTCCAGGCAAGTTGGCGAGTTTTGGAGGCTACGAAGATCACCTCGATGCCACCCGGATAAGACTAGCGACATTCTATCTAGAGGGTGAGTCCCAAGTATGTTGGGATTGGGTTAGAGCATTGAGGGACTTGGAGGCAATGACATAGGAAGAGTTTCGTGGGCTCTTCATAGAAAAATATTTTTCGATTGCACGCTTGATGGCGCAGGCGCGAGTTCCACAGAGTTGAGACGAGGGGCGATGGCGATTGCCCAGTGCGTGGCTAAGTTCACGAGTTAGCCCCGTTTTGCGACGATGATTATGTAGCCTCGGACATTGCCAAGGTGAGATTTGAGGATGGTCTGGGAAACTGTCATCGAGAAACTGTGGGACTTCTGCGCAGACACGGACTCGATGGTGAGAGCCGCTATGGCTACAACCCATTAGGGAGGTGGATGATGCACGGAACATCCGGGATGCGGGTGTTGTGAAGGATAAGAGGAGGGAGAGTTAGCCTTCTTCTTCTAGCTTGAGAAAGAAGTAGAGGACTTCTATTATGAAAGGGTTTTAGGGTCAAGACCGTGGCTATCAAGATCAAGGCTAGGTCAGGGCTCATAGTAAGCCAAGGCCGATGACATGTTTCTACTGCCATCAACCTGGACACATGAAACGGAATTACCCTCAAAGGAAGGAATCCCAAGGTTATGGGACACCGCAGTCCTAGTCATCAGGGGGACGTGCATAAACACAGTTGGGTTCTCCTTATCGGTATGGGCTAGGGAACCGGTATTAATCTCGGGGTCTTCTTGCTGAAGCACACACTGCCCATGGAAGCCTGGTAGAGAGGCCAAAGCATGGGTCGAGTCGAGGATAGGGCTTACAGGCTGGGACTTCAAGGACCTAGGGGCGTGTCTACTCCATTACACCACAGGCTCAAATTGCATATCAGTGGGTGATTCAGGGTACTTTTCTACTCTCTCGTATGTGGAAAAGAGTATTGTTTGATTCTAGTGCATCTCATTCTCTTATTGCTACATCCTGTGTGAAATATTTGGGCTTCGAGGTTGAAACCATGGAAAATTCGTCGCATGTGAGTTCTCCTCTAGGAATTAGGGTGAGGGTTGATATGATATGTCGTGGTTGTGAGTTAGAGATCTCGGGGATTCTGCTCACGGTGGACCTTCGGGTTATGCACATGTCGGAGTTTGATGTCATCCTCGAGATGGATTGGCTAACAGCCTATCGTGCCGTCATCGATTGTGATCGTAGGAGAGTTACTGCCTACACACAGGATGGTATTCATGTTATTTTTTAGGGGGATAAGCACGATGCTTTACCTCAGGTCGTGTACAACTCTAGGTGGCGCGGCTTGATTGACGAGTTGAGTGCGAGGCCTTACCTTAGAGGGACGAGGTGAGACAAGATTTAGTACCTCGGGTAGTTTGTGGTATGAGAGATGTTTTCAGACGGAGCTACAGGATTACCAGACTATAGGGATGAGCTTCACGATTGAGAGTTACACTCAGTCGACGCCTGGCTCTATGACTCCGAACTTAAGGTCCAACTACAAGACTTGTTGGACAAAGGATTTATTAGACTAAGCAATTCACCTTGGGGCGCTCCGGTGTTGTTTGCAAAGAAGAAAGACAAGACTCTTCGGTTATGCATAGATTATTGGTGGTTGAACGGGGTTACTATCAAGAATAGGTACCCTTTGCCAAGGATTGATGATTTGTTTGATCAGTTGAGAGGGGTGTGAGTGTATTCCAAGATAGATCTCCGCACTGGTTACCATCAATTGAGGTTAGGAGAGCGAGATATCCTAAGTCAACTCATGTTCCCGGACATGGTATGGGCATTTGAGTTCATAGTGATGCCTTCCCGGATTATTGATACTCTACTGACATTCATGGACCTCATCCATAGGGTATTCCAACCCTATCTATATCAGTTTGTGGTAGTCTTTGTTGACTAAATCTAATTACACTCGAATCGAGGAGGAGCATGAGATCAGTGCTGAAGGTTCATTTTCTAGGCCTTAAGAGAACATCGGTTGTATGCCAAGTTCAGTAAGTGCGAGTTATGGATTACTGAAGTAAGGTTCTTAGGGCACGTGATATCGGCTTCAAGTGTATCAGTTGACCTAGAGAAGGTAGAGGCAATTATGAGTTGGGAGAGGCCAAGGTCAGTCTTCGAGATACGCAGTTTCTTTGGATTGGCAGGGTACTACATGAGATTTATTCAGGACTTCTCCCGACTAGTTGCACCTTTAACGAGGTTGACTTGGAAAGAGGTTAAGTTTGAGTGGAATGACCTGTGTGAGAAGGCATTCCAGGAATCGAAAAGGAGGCTTACTTCGGCTCCTATTCTGATAGTCCCGGACATGGGACAGGGGTACACAGTATACTTTGTGATGCCTCAAAGGACGGACTACGATGTGTTCTGATGTAGTCTAGGAGGGTTGTGGCTTATGGTTCTCAGAAGTTAAAGAACCACGAGTAGAGTTACCCTACACACGATATGGAGTTGGCAACCATTGTCTTTACCTTAAAGATATGGCGCCACTATCTGTACGGTGAGTAGTTTGAGGTGTTTTCGAACCACAAAAGTCTGAAGTACATCTTTATATAATGGGACCTCAACATGAGGCAAAGCAAATGGATGGAGTACCTAGAGGATTACGATTTCACTTTGCAGTACCACCCCGGTAAGGGAAATTTGGTGGCTGATGCGCTCAGTCGGAAGTCACGGGGAGTTTTGGCTAGTGCAGCTTCCCGGGAGTGGTAGATGATCGAGACTGTGGGACAGTTTGGACTGCGGTACAAGGATCATGATCAAGGTACCTTAGGGAGTTTTGTGGCTACGCCTTCCCTACTGAGTAGAGTGATTGAGTCCCAAGGACAGGACACGTTGATAGCATCCATCCTAGACTAGGTACGATCAGGTATGAGTGACGAAGGCTAGACCATTCACACAGATGGCGGTCTTCGATATAGGGGTAAGATTGTGGTTCCCTGGTTGGAAGATTTGAGAAAGCGGATCTCAGGGAGTTCCATTTCTCTCGTTTCGTTGTACACCTAGGTGGCAAGAAGATGTATCGCCAGTCTCCATCGCCCGATGTGTGGAGTGGAATGAAAGCGACAGTTAGGGATTTTGTTTAGGTCGATTATTTCTCACGTGTCAGAAAGTAAAGGTTAAACACCAGAGGTCGGTGGGGTTCCTCTAGCCATTGGAGGTAGCGGAGTGGAAGTGGGAGCACATTACGATGGATTTGTGACTCACTTGCCACGGACATCGCGAGGGCACTAGTCAGTGTAGTGGAAGCTGTGGGCCAGGCTACTAAGTTGGCACACTTTCTGGCTGTGCGGATGACCTTCACTCTTGAAGCATTCTGCAAATTATATATACAAGAGATTGTCCGGTTACATGGAGTGTCAGTCTCTATCGTATCGGACCGAGATCCTAGGTTTACAGCTCGTTTTTGGGAGAGTTTCCAACAAACCATGGGGACATAGTTGATGATAAGCACCGCTTTTCATCCTCAGACAGACGGTCAGTCTGAGAGGATCATCTAGACGTTAGAGGACATGCTACAGGCATGTGTCCTGGATCTTAAGGGTTTTTAGGAGGAGCATTTACCCTTGGTGAATTCGCCTGAAAATGAATTATTAAGCGAGCATACGGATGGCACCTGAGGCCTTATATCTCCGTTAGCCATGTCGATCTTGATGCATTGGGCGAAGGTGGGAAAGAAAACTCCTCTACGGTCCGGATTTGGTGAGGGATACCTGTGAGAAGGTGAACTTGATATGAAAGCGTCTTCTCACGTCTCAGAGCTGACAAAATAGTTACGTCGACAAATGGCGGCGACCTTTAGAGTTTGAGGTGGGAGATCATGTCTTCTTGAAGGTAATGCCTAATAGAGGAGTGGTTAGGTTTGGAAAGCGGGGGAAGCTACCACTGAGGTACATCGGGCCTTTCAAGGTACTCTAGAGGGTTAGTACAGTCACATACAAGTTGGCGTTACCGTCAAGTTTATCGGGTGTTCATACGGTTTTCCATGTCTCCATGCTCTGAAAGTACACGCGAGATCCGACTCATGTAGTGGATTAGGGAGAGCTTGTTGTTGATACTGATGGAACCTTTGAGGAGGGACCGGTACGTATCATGGATAGTCGGGATCATGTTTTGCGATTCAAGACTGTGAGGCTACTGAATGTGTTGTGGAAACACCGAGAAGTAAAGGAGACAACATGGGAGCGCGAGGACACGATGCATACCAGTTATCCTTTCTTATTTGAGGACGAAGGTATGTTGTTTAGTCATTTGATAATAAAATGACTGTTGCACATGCATAGAATCGAATGTGTATGTGTGTGTGAATTTCGAGGATGAAATTTTTTTTAAGGGGGGAAGAATGTGAAAACCCGGATAAATTTGAAAATTTTCTCAAAAGGGTAAATTATCGCTACAGTATGGGTTGCAAACCTGGAACTTCTCTAGATCTCGGATTATGAAACGGACCTCACCATTGGATTCATCTCGCAAAATCTAGTTACCCGGCAAAATTTAGTTTAGTTCGAGTGGTCGAATTTCCTTATTTGGTGAAGTGGACGATGGAATGGCGTGACATGTGACATGATGCCGCAGCGCTTGCATCTTGCAGCTGGCATGAGGGCCATGTGTACCACCACATGACCTAATGCATGGGACAAAGGATGTGAGTGTGACACATGGAAGCCATGTGTCACCACCACTAGGTTGAACATCAACTTAAGTGGAAGGGAAAAACAATTCGGTGGAAGGAAAAAAAGGAAAGAAAAGAAAGAGAAAGAGAGAAAAAGGAAAGGAAGGAAAAAGGAAATAAATGAAAGGAAGGAGAAGGAGAAGAAGGAAAGAACCAGTAGGTTTTCCTTCGATCGACGGTGCCATTGAGACGAGTCGTGGATGAGAATCAAGTCCTAGATCTGCTAACTTGAAAAGCTTCTGGCGTGGGTACCAGAAGCGGGGGTTTCAGCTCAAAGAAGGTAGAATTCTTCCTATTTTGGTTTATTTTCCACCCTAAGGGTTGTGTGGTTGTGTCTTTTCCATAAAGGGCTGTTTAGCCAAATATCAAAATATGGAAATGATGCCATATTTTGATCTTACACACTGGCCGAATTTGAGGACTGATTTTCAAGTAGGAACCCGAGGGAATTCGGACTTAGGTCCTTCATGTAAATTGTATCTGCATCAGTGAAATTTATGTAGGCTTTTGAATCACCCAAATCGAAGCTCTATAACTCAAGTTATGATTCCGCTCTCGGGGCGCCCACGAGTTAAATTTGTTTATTTGTTGTGTCTGATTTTGAGCTGATTTGGACTTAAAATCTTGAGGCGAGGTTCAAAACGTCTGTGGTCGTGTGGGGCTAGATGTGTGGCCTGAGTATGGCATGTTTGGGTGGCCAATGATGTCTGTATGCGTGAACTGTTTTATGGGCATCTCTTATTCCAAAATTGGTCTTGAGAACCATGTTGTCTTTGCTTGCTTTTGATTGACTTACTTGGTGATAGTTATTTATTGAATGTTGATATATAAGTTCTAATATATTGAAATTGATATTAAATGTTGGAAATCATATGCATTCGATATAATTTTCCATAATATATGATAAATTGTCCATATGTCATGCATTACATATGTGACAGGGAATTGACATGCAATGACATAATGCATTGCAAATGCACTGAGGCATCGCATTCATGGGTGTAAGTGCATGGTACCATTACACACCATCCTTGGTGGTTGATGAGTAGGCTCGATAAGTTGAACAAAGTTCAAAGGAGTTCCATTACTCGCAGAGCATGAAAACTTATGTCGGGTAGTAGCAAGCAGGGATAGATACCCCCTTGGGTGAAAGAGCCGGTATTTTTGGTTATACATATGTGTCCAACGGTGAAAGCCCGTGAAAGTGTAGTAAGGCTTGTGAAGCCTACGGTGAGACCTCGAAAATTCGCCTACCCACAAAAGACACGTGTTTTGTTAATAAAATGATCCTTGGAGGTGAAACATCCAGTAAGTTTTGATTTCTAAAAACTTGATTTTGTTTCAAAGTGATCATTGGATGAAATTCATCGAAGATGGATGTTATCACACATTGGCTATGCATTGTGTGATGGGAGTCTGTGATGACTCGGGTTTTTCATGCATTGAGTGAGTTTCATCTCATTTCATGGCATGGCATGTAGTATTCCATTAGAGTTGCATCATTCTATTGGAATGTTGATATATATGTGAATGTGTCCAAGTGAACATTTCATGTGCATTTAGGGGGGTAATAGCCTGCTGCAGCGCAGGAACTCCTCTCTCACTTTGGCGTGGCTCACCACATGGGAAAAAATTTAAGGTTTAAGGTATACACTAGTGGACGGCTCTCATTAGAAGCTGCAATAGTGAAGAAAGTCGAATTGTGGTTTTGTAACATTTTTGTAAAAGTATTGGACAAACAATTTTTGTAATATACTTTCATATGAGGTTGTAATTAAACTTATAGAAATGTGTTTTGAAAATAACATAAAATGTTTATTGAATGTGAATAAATGGATCCCGGTAAATGGGATTGGACAGTGTGGTATCGAGACACATGATATCCACAAGTAATCCTAACACCAGCTTCACAACTTGGTGTCGGGGCATAGGTATGTGATTACCTAGGACTCGTGAGATGGATCCCGATTAATGGGATTGGGCGGTGTGGGTGCTCGATAGCTGATATCACGGGTGCATTTGCGGAGTTGGCTTGATTACAATTCGACGGGGCCCCCCGGATTTTGGGGCGTCACAAGAACAATGAAGTGAAGCAAATGTGAAAAAGTGAGTGAAACGAAATGAACTCTATCGAAGAACAAAGGAGACCCCAAAAGTGTCCACAAAAGACACGACCTTACCTCGAGGCAGAGGTGACACAAGCTCTAAAAACTTTTAAAGCAAACAACAAAAAAAAAAGTCTAGATATGCCTTAAAAGTCACAAAACAAGTCCAAACACTCCTAAATGGCCTACAAGGTGAGAGTGAAGAAGAAAGCGATGTCAGTTCAAGTGATAGTTGGACCACCAAGGAGGAAGAGAATGTGCACTCATGGGGAAATCTATAAGCTCACTAGAGGGACGCAAAGGAATTAGACCAAATAACTGAACCAAATTCAAGGTGAGCTTAAACCATAGAGAAACTAGGCTATGTCGAGGAAGCGTGCTAAGTACTCTACCACCATGGATGGAAAATGCTGGAAAAAAAAAGCCTAGGACCTGACAAACCGTATAGATGCCATCTACATCGAAAATGTTTTCAAACACCTTAAATTAAGGCATAAATGTTTTTAAAATATGCATCCAAACACAAATAACTTATTTAATAAAGTATTTATGACATAAGTTCTCAACTCTTATAAAATAAGTGTTTACCCAAACATACCCAAATATATTAAAACCTCTATATATCTTTATGTAAATTGTTTTACTTTTATGTTCTTGAATTTATATTATCATACATGAAAGCTTCCGCTATTTTAACAATAATCGTAGTAACCCCCAAATCACAGAAGTCCTAAGTTGACCTGTCTGACCTGATCTTGTGTCTCATCATGAGACCCGTATGGTAAAAAATAGCCACTTGGGCCCATACATACTCACCAAAAATGTATCAACTATATTACAATAGTTTCAAGGACTAATTACACTCTTTATACAAAACATACATTAAAATTTGAAGAATTCTAATACATGTTTTACAAAATAAATATCAAGCCATGTGTATGGCTTTATTCTCAAGCGACCTCTAGTGAGCGTCGTCTTCTCGGGCTCTCCTGTACTGGAAATGAAATGTTCCTTTCAGCGAGGTGGGCAATGCCCAGTAGTGATAATCTCCTACATAGGTTACTCCCCACCTAAGTGCACATGTAATGGAAACCAAACACATTCAAGCAAATACATGATCCTACTTGAATGTCTACATGATATGGATGAGAATGTGACTCAACCTTCCCCACTTCTCGAGCCCTCACTGACTCCCTCACGCATGCCTAAGCCAATTGTGAGAAAACATTTTCAAATAGATTTTGTTCTCGAAAACATACTACCAAGTTTCGGTAAAATCTGTGGACCTCCTAGGTAGTCTTGGTGAGCCTTCCAGAAAACGATCCTTCAGAATTCCGCCTACGAGATGAAGCGTGGATAACTCTCCAGGCAATTCTTCGGAAAATCTTCCTTGAAATTCCTTTCACAACCATTTTAATTTTTTCATGTCATGCACTCACACCTATTCAGTCTAGGTTGCGGTGCATATGAGAAATACGTATACCATTTTCATACAACACATGTCAATATATCATTCATGCATATTTTAACAAAATTCACATACTAATCACATGTTATTTATTCATGACAATAACATTAAAATTAGCTCACATGGGCTAATTTACAATTCAATTCCAATGGCTCACACACAATTATATTTTTATATAATTCAACATCATGTTAACACATTTAATTATATGCATTAACAATTCATTTCCACCCATATCTCGAGCCATTCATTTTTAAGCAATATTATGCAAATAACACATGGACATTTCCGGTCTAATCAAGCAAACCGGGGCGGTTTTTAATAGCCCCTAAACAAGCAGTGGGCTGTCCGTGGGCAGCCCTCTCACCAACCCTCGGTTCTACTTTGTGGAACCGAAATCCATGGCCATTTTTCGGCCTCATAACACCCAAACCACAATTTAACACACAAACATGACACAAGCCACACAAACAGTTGATGATTGTCAAAACGGACTACAATTTCAGCATTTTAGTCCCAAGTTTTAGGACCGACCAAACGGCCATTCACGGCCTCAAACACTCCAAATCATTAACAAAACTCTTAAACAAGGATTAAATCAAGTAGGAGAAAACCCCTACCTTCCGAAGTTTGTCGAAACTCCCCAAAACCGGTGCCCATGCGTAGCCCTTGCCGTGTAGAGCAACTTTGCTTCTTGCCTAAAACCGACGGTCTGATCGCCGAGAATTCTAGAGAGAAGTTGGACTCTCTCTCTCTAGAATCTGATTTTTTTTCCTCCACTGCACATACCAGCCAAAAATGGAGAAGAAAACTATTTTTCTTTTTATTTTATTCCTCTTGTCCTTAAGCACATATGTCAG
This sequence comes from Tetrastigma voinierianum, assembly GCA_016808115.1. Taxonomy (NCBI): domain Eukaryota; kingdom Viridiplantae; phylum Streptophyta; class Magnoliopsida; order Vitales; family Vitaceae; genus Tetrastigma; species Tetrastigma voinierianum. The sequence goes on along the minus strand of JAEQBH010002338.1, from coordinate 239,685 downwards.
CCTCCGTTGGTTGAGAGGATTACTACAAGATTTCCATCAATTAGGGGATGCCACATGTCCATATTGGAAGATTCTACCATGGCTCAAGTTGACTAATTCTGCACTTGACACGTGGCACATGTGAGCCACTCAAAATGTGCAAAGTGTCCGTCTGTGCGCTTTCGTTGTCTCGAAAACGTGCAAATTTGTTTGTCTCAGTTTCTCTGAGGAGATTCGAAGTGGTGGCTAGACTGGCGAAGACGATTCCAATGGTGAAGTCCGTTTCATCATCCGAGATCTAGAAAAATTTTGGATTTTGACCGAAATTATCATTTTATCATTTTTCAGAAAATTAGAATTTTCTCGGGTTTTACAATAATGATTAAAAAACCACCAAAAAGAAGGATTAAAAGTAAACCCACATGAGAATGGAAGACTTATCCATCAAAATGTGTATGCTTTGAGGTTGGAATGTTCTAGAAAAGGAGTAGACGACGTTATGAATATGAAGGATTATAACATGACCAATGGTAAAGGGTAAAATATTATATATATATATATATATATATATATGCTGCTATATATATATATATAGCCTTTTGCATTCACTTCTTGGCAGGGCCGGGAGACTTGGCCTTGATTAAAAGGCTCAAACTATGAGCGATGTTTGGAATTTGTAAAATAGTAGGAAAAGAAAAAAATTTAAGGAAAACGATTTACAAAATTAAGAAAAATGATTTTCTCATGTTTTGATTCTTCACAGAAAATATAAACGAAAATAAAATATAATCCCTCAAAATTTTACACATTTTAAATTTTTTTTAGTCCTTATATAATAAAGAGAAATAAATAAGATGAGTTTGAATAAATAAATAATTTTTTTTTTTTTAGAAAAACATATAAAATTAATTAATTAAGTTTTAATATATATATTTTTTATTTTTCTCTAAATTTTCTTTCCTTAGTAATTTCATGTTTCAAACAAAGCCTATGTGTCTTGTATAGAAGATTTAAGAGTGTTTCTTAATTTGGATTCAGTTCAGAAATAATAGAAATGGGAAAGCCAATAGATATTCGAACAATCGCGATGCACCAAGGATAAGATAAGACCCAAATGGTCTCCACTCATCCAAGCACTAGTTACTGGGAAACCTTAACCATCCATTCACACTCATCATTCGCCATATTGTTGGAAATACAAAGAAGAATTGATGTGAGGGTGAATCTGGGTGCACGATAGAAATTCATGACTTTTTTTTGTGGAGACCATGGTGTCTTGAGCGAATTTGTGCCAGTAGTAGAAACGTCTTTAAGTTATACACACATAGAATTGATGACTTTGGTTTTTTTTTTTTTTTAATTGGAATATTTATTTTTCTGAAAGAATCTAATACATTCTCTTAAATTGTTACAAAGAATATTAAAAATAAAGATTTTTTTCTCTCTTACTCATAAATTTATTCTCAAGGACTTGAACTCTGATCCCTTTTCCATCTCTTACTTGCCAACAACATTTTATACTTGAACTCAGTCTGTGCTATTAAAAATAACAAAAGCCATATAAAAATAAAAATAATCCATTACCAAATTGATCACTTTTAATATTTATATCTTATTGTGTTTCAAAAATATTTTTTATTTTATTTTATTTTTGTCAGAAGCCTTTTTTCAGATCTAACTTTGGATATCTCCTAAAAAAACATTTCCAGCCACAAAAAGAACTGTGATCCACCCCACAGTTCATGATATTTAAAAGATGGAATAGAGAAACAAAAAGGAAAACAACAAACATTTCTTTAATAATTGAGATTCCCATTAAAGAAAGAAAATAAGAAGTGTGGGACCTTTCGGTCCGAAACTAGCGTTATTTAATTTCGTTATCCATTCCTTTGTTTTTCGGCTTTTTATATAATCATAATTTTTTAAAATAAAAGAAAATGTGAAACACGTCTTCTTGAAATAGTAAATTTAATTTTAAACTCCACATTAGGCCGTAATGGTTGGAATCTTTTAAGTTTAACAAGTAGCTTAGGTTCGTGTTAAAGTTCTTGTATACGGGTCACTCCCGAGCTCAGCGTAGGGATTAATCTTAGGTATGATATCGAGCATGACTCAGTGTATGAACTGGTCTACTCAAAACATCTTATGATAAAAAAAAATGTAAGATGGATAGGACGGAGGGACCATACTCAATGCCCAAAAAGGAAACAAAACAAAAAAAAATCATGTTTATTTTACTTATTTTTTACAAACAACCTTTTGAATAACTTTTTAGTAAGAAATATCCTTTTTTTGGTGGTTTCTCAGCACCTTCATTTCACCGTAAAATTATAGTGGATGATGGTGTATATAGACATGCTGCGGGATCTATCAGTTTGTGAAATATCATGAACCAAATCATTTTTTATTTTGTAAGTCTTTCTTGCAAAAATATTTTAATGATCCTTTTAATCCAATTTCTCCTTATTTTTTCTTCTATTTCTGTTAATTAGGGCATATTTGATTCCTGTTTTTGAAAACAGCTCTTCAGAACAGTTTTTTAAAACATAAAGAACATCAAAAATGTGTTCTCTGAAAAACTCTTCTTTGTTTTTCAAATTCAGTATTTTCGTCTTTTTTATGGTTTTCTTAAAAAAAAACAAATGTAACCAAACCTGTTTTCTCTATTTTTCTCATTCTCCTTATTTTCAAAAATAATAAACAAACAAGCCCTTAATTTCCAGACAGTAAAATAATTGCATGTCATTTTGTGCCTATCTATATAAACAGCTTTCTCTGCCACTTCCCGTGTAGTGCGCTTCTGAAGCTAGCTACACAGCCATGGCTTCTACTCCTTCTCCTTCTTTCCTTCTTCTTTCTCTCTTTACTCTCTTCTCTCTCCTTTTCTCGGCATTTTCTTCCGAAGAAATTGAAAACACACCTCTCACAATCACCCTCCCTCTAACCCCAAAATTTGCAAGAGAACCATCCACAGATCCCATGGTGTTTCTCCAACAACTTGCCTCTGCATCCAAGTCCAGAGCCCATCTCTTGAAATATGGTAAAACCAGCCCTCTTTTGAAAACCCCTCTTTATCCTATGGAATATGGGGGTCACACCATCCCTCTTAGCTTCGGTACTCCTCCACAGAAACTCTCTTACCTGGTAGACACAGGAAGTAATGTCGTATGGGCCCCATGTACTGCTCACTACAAATGCATCAACTGTACTATTTCAGCCAAAGACGTCCCCTTCTTCGAGCCTCAACAAACGTCTCTTACAAATTTGAGCTGAAGCCCCATATGTAACTTTCAGGTGCCTCCGCTGCAAGGCCAATTCCACAAACTGCCCTAAAGTTTGCCCATACTATCTTCAGTACGGCACTGGTGCAGCGGTTGGATACTATCTATTAGAAGACCTCCACTTTCCCGGGAAAACAATCCATAATTTCATCGTCGGGTGTACAATAACCGGTCTCCGTGAGAGCTACACTGACCTGTGGCGAGAGTTCGGTCGCTCAATATTTCTCGTTGCCAGTCCAGATGAAAGTGAAGAAGTTTGCTTACTGTCTCAATTCCACTAACTTCGATAACACCGAAACAGCAGCAGATTGATTTTCGACTACAGAATGGAGACACTAAGGACTTTCCCGCCCTTCCTCAGAACCCTCCTGACTCGCCGGATTACTATTACTTGAACGTCAAAAATCTGAAGCTCGGAAACAAGATCCTCCATATTCCAAGCAAGTATCTAGCTCCGGGATCCAACGCCACCGGCGGCCTCATCATAGATTCCGGTTTCTCGTACGGATACATGGCAGGACCTGTTTATAAGATAGTGGCCAATGAGTTGAAGAAGCAGATGTCCAAATACAAGAGATCACATGCAGCAGAAGAGGAGATTGGTTTTGGACATGTTATAATTTCTGAGCAGGAGAAAATAGAAATCCCAGACCTGATTTACCATTTTGCAGGTGGGGCAACAATGGTGGTGCCAGGAAACAGATATTTCATATTTGATACTGATCCGACAGGCCTTGGTTGTTTCCCTGTCGATACTGATGCCGCCAAGAATTTGGAATTCACTCCAGGACCGTCTATTATTCTGGGCAATTATATGCAAGTGAATCAATACATCGAGTATGACCTTAAAAATAACCGTTTTGGTTTTCGACAACAAAAATGCTAGTTACGGTATGGTAATTATGTATGAGTGATTATGAGTTGAGTAAGGCTGTGTTTATGATCTAGTGTCTGAATAAAAGCCTATTAAATAAAAATTTAGACCGTTTTTATCTTCTTTTCTTTATAACTATAAAATATCTGATTATTTTTGCGGAATTGTGTTAATGTTGATTGTGTACGAATTTGGTTTGAAGCATGTACGACGAGGCCCGTGGTGCGACATTTGTGAAAAAATAAGGTTAGAAAAAATAAGGATATGTTGTGGCAACAGAGAGGCTAAGCCGTTATGGTTTATTCTCTATTTCACAGTACTTTGTAATTTCTCTTGGATTCATAATGAAGCTTTCTACTCTGCTCGTGGTTGTTTCCTGCAAAAGTTTTCACATAAATATGGTGTTTTTCTTTGTTTCCTATTTCATTATTGTGCCATTGATTTCATATATTCATAGCATAATTTTTTACTCTTGGATTTCCTAAATTTAGTAGAAAATTTTAAAATATACTATTTAAAAAAATTATTCTTAAAATTCTGAAAATTTTTCAAAATGTGAAATTACACTCATAAGTCATAACTCACCCCTGTCATATTGATCTTTAATAAAGTAATAAAATTAGCATCTGGTATGGACAAATATTAAAAAATTATTGCAACTTAAAGACAGAACATTGATAAATCATTTATAAAAAAAATAGTTATTATATAATTAATGAGCAAAATATTTATTATTTTCCTTTTTCTGGGGAAAATAGGAAAAAAATAATAATTACTTGTTCTAAAAAGTTTATTTGGCTTCATTATCTTTGGAAAATTTTATTGAAATACAAGGCCTCAATTAATGAGTAATAATTTTCTCACTAAATCTTTTAAAATTAGAAAAAATTACAAACATAATTTTTACTTAAAAACCTCTTCTTGAATCGCCCACTTTAAAAAGAAATAGAAACTACCAAAATTATCATATTTGATTTGTTCAGAGGAGCTTAGATAATAATTTAATTGGAAGTAATTGATAAATTTAAAGAAATTTGAGAATATAAAGTTGTGAGACTAAAAGAGATTTTATTTGATACTATCACTCTATTGTTTTTAATTATTACATAATCTCCTATTTATAATAACTCAAACTAAATCAAATCAAATATCATACCAAAATAAAATTTGTATAAACTTGAACACCTAAATATTTCTCAAATACTCAAAACTGAAATTACGCTTAGGCTTAACTAAATAAAATGTCTTTGAACATGATATTGGAAATTGATATATTTCAAACAATTTCCAAATCAAGTTTACTTTCCAACGCATTTTATTCTAATAGTTAGCTATTACCCTACCACCTGCTTGCTTCTCATACATCTCATACAAAATCTTTTAACATACCACGCCATCTAATGGTATCAATTTTTTTTTTTTTTGTCTATTTTAAGTAAGATAGGTTGTGTCAATTGAGTTGGTATACATGTGAATTTAAAACCATTTATAAAAATTAGAAGATTTAAAGGACTAAAGTATCAAGTTTTAAAAGATTTAAATTTCACTTTTCTAGTAAAAAATTATGAAAAATATAGTCATGTGCAACAAAAAACTGTAAAAGTCATTCATGATATATTTTGTTTATGACTTTTTTTTATATTAATTAGATTAGCTTTTAAGTTTGATTAAAATTTAGTGTTAATTGAATCAAATTTTGAGTTTTAAGTTATTTTTGAAGATTAATGATCTTTTATTTGAAGTGTTTTTCATTTAGAATCTAGATGCTTGATACAAAATTTTAAAGAAGTTAAAAAAAAAAAAGTGTAATTAAGAGAAAAATCATATTTGATGATTTTTGCTATTGGTGAAGAAAAAATTTTCATTTTGATAATTTGATAATTTTCTTTTCACTCTTTTATTTTTCATTTTTATTTTATCTATCTTCTCTTATGGAACTATTGCTTTGTTGAAAATATTTTAGTTTATTATTTAAGAAAAAAATTTAATGTCACGTTCGAAACCTGGTTCAGGGGCATGACTGTCATTTCACACCTTAAGTCTGAAGGGACACAGCCCTTCAATAATTGATTTAAATCCAATTACTACATACCTATTCAGAGTTAAAGCGGAAAATTCTAACATCACCAATTCCAAATTTCCATACTAATAAAATTTTTCTAAATCTCAACCTTCAATTATGAACTAACATAAAGTCTAAAAACAATCATCCAAACACTTCTAACAACTTTGAAATCAAATAATCAATGGAACAAATCCATCAACTAAACAAGGTCCATGATGAAGTTCAAAATAAAAATCCTGTAGAACCAAATCCCATCCTAGCCAATCACTAATCGCACGAACTAGGAGTACTTGAAAAATAGTCAACAAAAGGGGATGAGCTAGAAATGATGATTGGAGTGTCTGATCCGTGGATCGAGCATTTTCAAATCACTAGCAAAAATAAGAGATATTATCATCAGTCATTTTAATAATTTCTTTTGTCAATACATTCAAATCTTTAAACAAAATTATGTCTTTTCGGATCCCAATACTTTCATATCAAATTCATTTAAATATTCAAATCAAAACTTTTACTCTGGTCACAAATATCGAATAGTGCGTGGTGAGACTTACCTTGAGCACCCCTATCCCAGGGTCCCATTGAAACCTTGAGTCAACCTATGGAAACACATTGGATGCTCCCGGGTGTCCCAGTCTCCACCCTCATTGTCATGTATTGGGACCCATTCTGCATATTTAATTCACAAATATACCAAAATATATGATAGACTATTTAATCAAAAGTCCTTTATAGTCCTTTACAAAAATGGACATTTTATGCAAAATACAAAGTAACTTAATAGGCCCACCTATTTCACAATAGCCTCAGAGTAACAGTTACCTCCCTGGCATTACTTGAAAATATTTCCCACGAGGTGAAGCAAAGCCCAGTGAAAATTCTCCTCGAGGTTACTCCCACCTAAAATGCACATGCAATGGTATAAAACATCGATTATATTTCATATAATTTATGCAACCTTATATGAAATATTCAGTGTCATGCATGCTGTGAAGTCCTCATGCCTAACCAGAGTCTTGTGAGCTCCTCGCTCATGCACATGCCCAGTGTAATGACCAGATCCTTTGGTGAGTACCGATGACACATATCTTGAGCCCTTGCAGACCACCGGTACCCAATCACAGTGCGATGGGCAACTAATCCCGATTCAATCCGACTCCTATCCACCTGTTCGGAGTCTATGTGATAACCATGCTTAATTAATGATTTTCTTTGGCCAACATAACTTTTAGTCCTGTGGTCTCTTACGCACTCATGTTCAGGAGCTTTTCACTGAGGTTAACGGTCCCACTTCTTGCTCGACCAACACATTAATTATATTTCACTTTTTATGTTTTAAGCAGGTAGGACATTGATTGGACGTCTTCCAAAGTACTTTCTCCTGATCCATTAGTGATATTGATGATGGATGACCCGATACCCTGCACGCTTTTTCGACATAATCGATGTCCTTGTGCATATGTAATGCTAATGCTACTGCAGGTTCTCATGTTACATGTATGATGCACACTTACATGAACATTAATACCCCATGGATAATTATAATTGATACATATAATTTACCTCCATGCTCTACCCATACTAATACATCATTCGAGCCATATATCGACATGTTATTCTCACCGCGACATATTATTCACATAAGCCATAACACACAACATGGTGCAATCTTAGGCCTATCCAACGAGGTACCTCCTTTGTTCCTTCACAACATGCACCAGTTTGGTTCCATGTATCCATACATCATTCCATGACTAAACAAAGAATGTTGTACAACCTTCCTTAGGCTAACTCATGGCAATTCCTACCCAATACAATAACCTACAACATGCCATACAATGGTCATGTCAAAACCCGTCTATTTACATTGACAAAACCAAGCAACCTGCACACTTGGTGCAAAAGCCATACAATGGTCATGTCAAAACCCGGCTATTTACATAGACACAACCAAGTAACCTGCACACTTGGTAAAAACATAGGTTTTTAGCATGGTTGTGGACACCCAATGCCCTCCCCATGTACATGGATGAAATCTTGACTCAATGGGAAACCATAGGCGGGAACACCCAAAACGGAGTTCAGTAGTTATGACCCTCAGAGTTGGAGGTCTTACATGAGGATCCGGGCCTGCAGGCCCGATACAGCAGGCCGGCCCTGCCGGCAGACTGTTGACCAGCTATTGAAGCAGGCCTAGCACCCACTGCCCTCCACATGCACATGGCTGGAATCTTGACTCAATGGGCTTTCTATAGAGTCCAAGAATACCCGAAAGCGGTGGACGAAGAAGTATGATGTCCAAGTTGGAGACCTGCATGAATAGTCAACCTAGTCAGCTAGCCTTGTGGAGCTAACTTGTCCTGAAAACATAATTTTCCAGTAGGGTTATGTTCCTGCATGTCCTCAAAAAGGAATATAGCTAGAATCTTGACTTCGATGGGCTTTCCATAGAGTCCAAGAGCTTTCCGTAACGAGTTCGGGGACCGAAAGAAGTTATAGGCGGAGTCCCAAGTTGGGTATGATGAAAAAATGACAATTGTGTCCCCACCCGAGATTTCACGTTGAACAACAAAGCGAATTTCTTGCACTTTCAGATTAATTCTGATCCAGAAGGGTTCGGAATTTGGATATACCTATTTCAGGAGATATGTTCTCCTAAGTCCTATTTTACTTAGATATTTGGATCACTCAGTCGGGTGAGTGATGGCGGGTTATGGAAAATCTACAGTCATGGGGTGAAGGAGAAAACTTGGCCGACCTCGAGATAAGCACCTCAAAACCCATTATGAGCAGATTCGAAAAGCCTGGAGTCACAACAAAGTCCAACATACATTTTCCAGTAGTCCCGGGGCAAAAGCCGGTTCGGATCTGGAGACCTTCAAACGGTCGGATGTCGAGAAAAGCGGTCCTCATAAATTCCCACCATATAGTCCCATCATCTTGATACTAAATCACACGGCCTAATCTAGCCCCTGAAACAACCCATACCATTATATGGCCTTTAGGCTAAAAATAAACCGAGTAAGAAAATTCCCTTCCTTATGGAGTTTGTCGAAACTCCAACTTTTTGGTATCCACACATAGATCGGCTGCGTTACTGACTTTAGTCTTGATTTGTCGAACTTCGCCGTCGAAGCAGAAATCCTGTTTTTCTCCCTTTCCTTTCCTTTTCTTTTCCTTTCTCTTCGAACCGTTTCTTTCTTTTTGTTTTCTTTCCTCTTTTCCTTCTTTTCTTTTCTCATCTCATTTCCCTTTCATTTTCTCTTCTCCTCATTTTCTTTCTTCTCATTTCTCTCTATGAATTCTTTTCCTTTCCTTTTGTTTTTCTTTTCCCTTTTTCTTTTCCTTTTTGTTTTTCTTTCTCCTTCTCTTGGTTGCATTGACCGAATCTTTCAATGGAGAAAACTTCCTCCTCATTACCTTCACAATTCTTGTATTTTCCAAATTCCTTTTATGACATCATCACCGTGGCTCGATGTGAGCCATGGGATCATTTCCCACATGGCTAATTGTGACCATTCCTTCAAGTGGACCGGGCTCTTGCCAATTTTGTCACTCTCTTAGAGTTCATGTGGCATTCCTAGCGCACCATGTGTCATCGGAGCACCCGTGCCTCGAAGTGAGATCGACTGCTCAGTGTAATCCCAGTGTGTGATCGATTCGGGTTTCAGCGGTCGAATCTATTTAGATCATTTGGTGGGGCGTCCGACGTTTCAACTGCGTGCCGTTGTCAAAATGCAGGTTTCGGGTTCGTTCGCCTGCAAAAATTCGTCCGATTCTCCCTTTGCTCTGTCAATCGCGTGTGCTCTGCCGGCGAGATCCGGATATCACACTCATTTGTCTCATGTATTGAGACCCATTACTGCATATTTAATTCACAAATATATCAAAATATATGATAGACTATTTAATCAACAGTCCTTTACAGTCCTTTACAAAACTAGACATTTTATCCAAAATACAAAATAACTTAATAGGCCCGCCGGTCCAGGCCTATTTGCAATTGACCTCTAGTGCAGTTACCTCCCCTGCGTGAAAATATTTCCCCACCACGGGGGTGAGCAAGCCAGTAGAAAATTCTCTTACAGAGGTTCTCCCCACTAAAATGCATGCAATGGCATACATACAACATCAATTATATTTCATATAATTTATGCAACACTATATGAAATATTCCGTGTCATGCATGATATGAGACTCCTCATGCCTGACCGAGTCCCAAACGGACTCCCTCACATGCCTATACCAAGTGTGACCTTCACTTGGTAGTACCGGCGGCCGCATTATCACAGGAGCCCTTGCAGGCTCACGTTACCTAATCGCGGTGCCCGATGGGCAGCTAATCCCGAGTCAATCCTAGGCTCATCACTGACTTCGGGTCTATGTGATAACCATAACCGTGTGTTTTCTTTGGGAATCAGAACTTTTCGGATCATACCACGGGTCTCTTACACCCATGTTCGAGCTTTTTACAGGGGTTGCGGTCCCTTCTTGCCTTGACACACATTAATTATATTTCGCATGTTTTAATAGTGAGACATTGGTTGAATGATCCAAGTACTTTCTCACTACCCATTCATCAACATTGATGATGGATGATATACCAAATACCTGAACGCAACATAAATGCAGTAATAAGGTGTGCATATGCAATGCTAATGCCAGCGTAGGTTCTCATGTTACATGTATGATGCATTCATTGAACATTAATACCCGTGGATAATTATAATTGATACATATAATTTACCTCCATGCTCTACCCGTACCTAATACATCATTCGACATATATCGACAATATTTATTCTCACCTGACATGTTATTCACATAAGCCATAACACTCAATGAGGTCACAATCTTAGACCCATCTAACAGTACCTCAAGTCCCTTCACAACATGCACCAGTTTGGTTCCATGTATCCATACATCATTCCATGACTAAACAAAGGAGTAATAAATGCAACCTTCCTTTGGCTAACTCATGGCAATTCCTACCCAATACAATAACCTACAACATGCCATACAATGGTCATGTGAAAACCCGACTATTTACATTGACACAACCAAGTAACCTGCACACTTGGTATAAAATCCATACAATGGTCATGTCAAAACCAGGCTATTTACATAGACACAACCAAGTAACCTGCACACTTGGTGCAAAACATAGGTTTTCAGCATGGTTGTGAACACCCAATGCCATCCAAAAGTACATGGATGAAATATTGACTCAATGGGATTTCCGCCAGAGTCGAACACCAACGGTTCAAGCGAAGAAGTTGTATGTGAGTTGGAGGTCTTGTGAGGATCGGGCCTGCAGGCCGACCCTGCAGGCAGTCCTAGGCGGCCCTGGCGCCTTGCCCTCCACGGGCACATGGTTGGGTCTTGGCTCGTGGGACTTCCGTAGAGTCGAGATCACCGAAACAGGTTTGGAAGAAGAAGTTATGACCATCCGAAGTTGGAGGTCACACATGAATAGTCAACCCTAGCCGACCAGCCTTAGCCGACCAGCCTTAGCCGACCAGCAGCCCTAGAAAAACTTAATTTTCAGTAGGGTTATGCTCGCCCACTGTCCTCAAAAGAATATAGCTAGAATCTTGACTCAATGGGCTTTCCGCGAATTCGAGAGCTATGTGAGGTTCGGATTGAAGAAGTTATGAGTCGTCCCGAGTTGGAAACCAACAATCGGAAAAATGACAATTGTGTCCCACCGAGAATTTCTTTGATACAACGTAAGCGTGCTCTTGCACTGGGTGAATTTCTGAGTCCAAAGGGTTTGGAATTTGGATATACCTTTTTCAAGGAGATATGTTATCCTATAAATCTATTTTACCCAGAAATTTGAATAAAAACCCGGTCGGGTGAGTGATGGCGGTGCCAGGCAAAATCTGATCGTAAATTCGAAGGGCTTGGGCCGAAGCGCACCTCCGGAATGAAAACCCACCTCAAAGCCCGTTATGAGCGGTTGAAAACCCGATCTGGCAACAAGTCGACCTCCATTTTCCATCGATCCGAACCAACCCGGTTCGGATCTGAGCTAACCAGCTTGGTCCGGCTGTCGGCAGTCTCATAAATTCCCACCATTTAGTCCCACGTCATCTTGAGACTAAATCACACGGCCTAATCTAGCCCCTAAAACAACCCATACCATTATATGGCCTTTAGGCTAAAAATAGAGTAGGAAAATTCTCTACCTTATGGAGTTTGTCGAAACTCAAACTTTTAGTATCAGCATGTAGATCGCTATTTGTGTGCACCAACTTTAGTCTTGATTTGTCAGAACCGGCCAGTCGGCGAGAAATCCTCCATTTTCCTTTCTCCCTTTCCTTTCCTTTTCCTTTCCTTTCTCTACAAACTGTTTCTTTCTTTTTGTTTTCCTTCCTCTTTTCCTTCTTTTCTTTCCTTTTTGCTTTTCTTTTCTCATCTCGTTTTAAATTTCATTTCTCTTCTCTCATTTTCTTTCTTCTCATTTCTCTCTCACAATTCTTTTCCCTTCCTTTTGTTTTTTCCCTTTTCTTTTCCTTTTTGTTTTCTTTTCTCCTCCTCTTGGTTGCATTGACGAATCTTTCCAATGGAGAGCTTCCTCCCTCATTACCTTCACGTTCTTATTTTCCAAATTCCTTTTTTTGTAATATCATCACGTATGGCCGATGTGAGCATGGGATGGGTTTCCCACACATGGCTGGTGTGAGCCATTCCTTGATGGACCACGTGAAACCTTCTTGAGTGTGCTCTTAGAGTGCCATGTGGCGTTCCTAAGCAGGTACCATGTGTCATCAGACACCCTCGCCTCGAAAAATGTGGTAGACTACCTCCGGGTCAGGCGAGGTCGACGGTGGTGGCTGGATTTGTGACCGATTTCAGCGGTGAGTCTATTTCGTCGGATCAGAAGAGGTGCGGTTTTTAAAATTACCGTTTACCCTTTATCCAAAAATTTGGATTTTTAAGGGTTCAGCGGCTTTGAATGGGTGGTAACCTCAAATTGTTCATTTTAAGGTTGACGAAACAAAACATTACTAGTACTAGTAACCTCTAACCGAAACCCATGGAGACTGGGGTTCTGATCAATTATATTTCCTACCAAGGAATATAAATGTCAACTATTATTCTTGTTTACATGATTGAACTACCAGAGTAAAAAACATAGTTCCAATAATTTCATTCACAAAACATAATACCTCCATAATTTATATCACAACAAAACATAAAGTCCAACATAATTTTCATTAGAGCTGGCAATATGGGTGGAGTCAGATGGGCTAGCCCCTTTTAGCTCGAATTTTTTTTTTTAAGGAGTTGGGGTACATCAAAATGTAGGCGAATAAAAGCCCAGAGTCGATTTGGCACGACCGGTTTTGTCTCGTGGCCCATTAACGGCCCATGTTGGCAGATTGGCCCAAATTTTATTTAATTTTTAAATGTAGCTTAATAATTGAGATTTTGAGGATTAAATCATAAAATTTTATATTTTGTCTCTCTCTTTTGGAGCATAGGAGTTTTAAAAATAATAATTATTATTATTATAATATATGAAACTTTGTTGTTTTAACTATTTTATTTTCAATCTAAATGTATCTTCGTAATATAATTTATATGATAATTTAATATTAAAAAAATATTGTAAGAAAATTTATGCATTGAATTAAATAAATTAGACTTTTTAATATTGAATATATTTTATTTATCTCATTAATCCTATTTTAAATATTTTGCAATTTAATTTTTTATTTATCTTTTAAATTTTATTCAATCATATATGTTTTTCATAAAAATGAAGTTGAACTAATTTATTAATTAAGTTAAATTTAATAACTAAATTATCAATATATTTTAAATAATTTTTTACTTAAACTAGTATTAATAAAAATAATGTTATTTTTAAAATAATTAACAAAAAATTATACACTATTTTCTTTCCTAATATGATTATATCTTTTAGCAAGATAAATTTTCAAACAAATATGATATTTCATTGTGCCTCACGGTTGACATACGATTTTTGGAAAAAATATTTTTTTATTCCAAACATAAATGAAATTTATGTTATTAACATTCTAAATTAATTAATTAATGATGATAACTCAACCACCATCTAGGATGTACATATTTATAATGTGGAATCACATGTTATTATTGGATATAATGAGGATGAGGATGAAGATTAAAGGCATATGAGATTTCATTTGATACTTTTGAGTTGTTTTTTTCATATATGTTATTAAATTGTTACTTTATTATTTTTATACTATTTAGCTAGTTAGTTTGCTACTTTGGTTATATGATGTTATATCATTATTATTTATTTAAGTTTGTTTACTATTATTATATTGTTTAGACTGAATCATTTTATATATTAATTATTATATATTCGTATACTATTTATTTTAATTTGAAGAATGATGAATTTGTAAAATTAATTTTTTTTTAGCGTTTTTTAAGGTTTTGTCCAATTTGCTTGGGTTTTGGCAGTAACGTATGGAGTTAGGAAATTTAGTACAATCAGCTTAACCCCGAATAGAAATGGACTAGATTAGCCCAACTTGTTTTGGCATGACCAGTGGTTGGGTGTCTCGTTTATCGTGCTTACTTTTCATGCAAAATATATTTGATTTATATTTTAAGCAAAAACGGAGCAAACATTTTCTAATTGTACGTATAAAAATACATTTAAAAAATTTACATTAATTTTCTCTTACCTCAAAGCAAACTTAGAAGTCCTGAAATGAATAATAAACAAAAACCATTAAAATACGAACCTTTTATTCTTATTTTATTTCTATTATTACTATTATTATTGTTATCATTTTTAATTATTTATTATTATCTAAATTTTTTAGGCATATCATACCTAGGTTTTCAAGTACATAGCCCTTTTTGTCTTTTTACTATGCTTACCTAAATATGGTTAAATCATTTTTTTTTTCAAAAGCTTATGTCATGATCGTCTTCTTTTTTGTCTTTTCTCTTATGGGTTTCATTTCAATATATAATGGTGATCATAGACTGTATCTGTACCTTGTTTTTCTTTTTTTATTCTTTTTGTGGGTTTGATAGTCACTAACCTTACCTCTCATTTTGTTTTTTAATAAAATATTTACTGATTTTTTTCTTTGAACTTAATAAAAAAATCAAACCTTTCAAGGTTGACTAAAACCTAAAGAAATCAAATAATCTACACAAGAGGATATAAATGAATGAAAAAGATCTTCGCTTCGTGATGGCACAACTACAGATTTGATGTAAGGCAGGGAAAAAAAAAAACTTGGAAATTTAGTTTTGCTAGGAAGGGCAAAATGGTAATTTTCGAATTCTTTCTGATCGATTGATAAATGGACTTCATTGAATTACGAAACAATCGGATTTTCACGAATTTGGCAGCGGCGTGAGTGGACCTAGCGACATTTTTAGAAAAATCCTGAAAAATGTCAAATATTTAAAGAATGTCCATTTAAGATAGATGGAATTGAAACCGAGACTAAATAAATTGTTTCGGGATGAAAACGGACCGGGGAAGCGTGACACGTGGTGCGATGTGAGTCACGTGTCTCATGTATAAATACAAGAAATATCTAAAAAAATCAAAGATGATCTCACAAGTTACAGTGCAAGACCCCGAAACGTTAGAGAGAGAGAGAGAGAGATGAGGAGAAAGCAGCCTTTCTCCGGCGATTTCATGGGAGTTTTGCGGTCGAATACAGTGAGAGAGTTAAGGCTTTCTGCGGCGAGAGTTACACGTGGGTACCGAAATCACAAGATTTCACCAAGGTTCGGGTTTTCATGGGAACCGAGAAAAGGCGGTGTCTCGAGAAATCACGCAAATTGAGGTAGGGTTTTTATCCTACTCGGTTTAATTTCTATCTAAGGGCATGTGTGTGTGTGTGTGTGTCAAAGTGGAGAATCTTTATCCGAGTTTTTCCTCTAACCCATGGCGAGTTTTAGCCATGCTTAGTCATCACTCATTTGAATTGATGATTCCAATGATATTGAAGCATAGAAGAACATATTTCAGCGAAATAGGTCTATCAGTCCGGCCTCTTTGGACTCGAAATGCATTCAGGGTATGTTCGAGCGGTTTTTCACTGTTTGTTTGAGCCTTGGTATGTTTGGCCGTAAGCGGGCCATAGCATTTGGATTAATTGATTCCAATTTGTGGGTAAACTAAGCTTATAGGAGAACATATTTCCTTGAGAAATGAGTGCATCGAATCTTTGAACCCTTTGGACTCGAGAAATACGTTCAAAGGGGCCCATGTTGACAGTTTTGAGTTTATGGTAGCGGAAGTAGTCACAGGTTGTTTAAGGCATATCTTGAGTTTAGTCCGTTTAGGTGATTAGGTTGAAAGAACCTATGCTTGTATCTTCAAATGAGTATGAACCATGTCAAATTATGATTCTGATCGACATCGGGTATCATATTTGTTTCTAGTGTAGCGGAAGTAAGTGAACAATTTTGAATAAAGGCCATAACACTTCGTCAGAACTGTTGTTTATTTCTTGGTGTATGGAAAGCCCATTGAGTCAATAACCTAGCCATATTAATATGGAGGGTAATTGGCATCCAAATCCTTTCTGAAAGTTAGTGTTTGTACCAAGTGTACAAGTGGGACACAGGGGTCATTTCATGTTTTGTTTGCCTCCAACTTCGGACGACCATATCTTTCGCGTCCGAGTTTGGGGTGTTCTTAAACTCTATGGAAAGCTTAGTGAGTCAGACCTTCTTTTCCATGTGCTGTGGAAGACGTGGGTGTCCATAACACTGAAAATCTATGTTTTGCGCAGTATGCGAGGTATTTGAGCTGGCAATGGGGTGTGGTGGCGGTTTTGACATGACCGTGCATGGCATGTTGTAGGTTATTGTATTGGGTATGAATTGCCATGAGACAGCTGGGAAGGCTATATGGCTGTGCTTGTTTGGTAATGTGATGACGGGATGTACAGTAATAAACTGATCTTCACGATATCTATAAAGTGACATGAAATGTATGAAACTTTTTATATGCTTGCGATATATGTTGCATGGTACTTGACATGAAATACGATTGATTAGAATATTTCCATGTAAATTGTGCATCATACATATAACATGAAATTTGCGATGTTTATTAACATTGCATATGCACAGGGACATCAACATATTGGGTGTGTGTGCATGGATATGGTCATCCATCATCATTGTTGATGAATGGGTAGTGAGCTCGTACTTTGGACGACGTCCAATAAATGTCTCATAGTTTAAAACATAAAAAGAAATATAAATAAGGTGTGTTGGGTGGAAGCGAAGGGCCAGATTAACCCCTCGGTGAAAGCACGGAACATGGAATGCGTAAGTGTAATTTGAGAAATATACCACTAACTGGAGTTTTTCGACATGTTTAGGGGTATTTTGTAAGTAATTGAATGTTTAAGTGAGGTTAAATGCGAAACATGGAAGCAGAGACCCGGAATTTACAAGATTCCCAAGGACAAATATGTAAATTGTCAAAAGGGACTTAAAAGTCATAAGTTAACAAGATTGATGCAAAAATAGAAATTTAATAAGTTATGGGATTCAAGGCAATTAGAAAAGATGGAATAGAAATAATAATGAGTTAAGGGCTTAAGTGCAAAAATGAGAAAGTTAAAAGCAAAAATGAGTTTTTGACTTGGCCAAACATGGCCTTAACAAACATGGATAAGAGAAGATCAAATTTGGTCTCCAAAAGAGAGAGAACCATAGAGAGGGAGAGAAGAGAAGGAGAAAGAAGAGGAAAGAGGAAAAGAGAGAAAGAGAAGAAAGAGGAGAAGAAGAAGCCATGATAAAAAGGTATGGAACTAACTTAGGTATGGATTCTATTATAGATCATATGGATTTTGTGTAGGATTCTAGAAAAGTTTAGGAGTTCAAATCTAGGGTTTGTTAAGATTTCATCCTAACCAGATGTATTGAAATTAGGGTTGGTAAAACCCCATATGGTACAAGATAGTTATAGAATCCTATTTTAAATTTGGATTCATGGGTTAATTGAGAGTAATTGAGTTAGGGTTTAGAACAAACCCTAACTAATCATCATATTTGGTTTGAGTATGGGTCATAACCCGTATTAGAATGATTTTGGGATAAATTCATGGAAAAGTTTTGAAAGAAAGATAGGTAATGAAAAGATGAATTGAGTAAAATTGAAGTTATAAGATGGTGGTTTTGGTTTTGAGTGTAAGATAAGTATAGAGAGTTGAAATTTGGGTAGAAAAATATGGAAAAAGTGCAGAAAAGCCCATTGAGGCAAAATTAGACCACATTAATAGAGTATAGGTAAGAGGAATTATCTTAGGTACACATGTAGTGCCACTATTTTTACATTTCGACCGGTTCGTATTTTAGCCATAACTTGCTCATTTCTTATCCGATTTGAGTGACAAGTTCTTGGTTAAAATAGACTTCAAGAGCAGACAAACATCCTCAAATAGGTACCTTAAAGTGCACGCCTCTAAGTGGCCAAAATTCACTGAGTGGGGCCGTGTGCAGCGAGTGCAGTTTTGATCATAGAGTAGTCAGTTGTTCCCGGACGTGGCGAGTTTCGGTGCTCCGATTTGGGTGATTCCAGTTGGAGGAGAACCCTTATAACCTTAGCTTTAAAGGAATTATAAAGAACGATTAGCCAAATATGGAGACTAGGCACTGGAAAATGGGCGAAAATACAAACTGTCCCTCGGGTAAAATGAGTGTAGGCAGTTGACATGAAAATGTCGCAACTTTAGTTTGGATGCTTCCAATTGGAGTAGTTCCAATTTCTGATAAAAATGATTCATAAAGGAATAAGAATATATTAATGATGTGTGAATACATAGACATCATATTTGTACAAGTATATGAAATGCATATGGAATGGCATGAAACATGAACATGAACACGGGAATGTGATAAGTAGGACTTATATGGATCTTTGGAGTTTGGTGGATTCTTGTATGGAATTTGTAAGGATCCTTGGTTTTTATATAGAATATGTGTGGAGTTATAAGTTTGCACCTTGGTATGGGGTTTTACCTCTTTGATTTGTGGTTTGGTTTGTGTGTATGGAACTTGGTATAGCACATAGACTTTGTTAGAGTTTAGTATGGTTTGAGTATGGAAATTAGAATTTATGTATGGTTTGTATGGATGGTTATGGGTTAGTGTGAATTTGTGGACTTTTATGAAATCCCTCATTAAGCTAAGATTTGAGGTGTTAGGAGTGAAATTACTTGTTAGGGTATGGAATCTTCCCTTTGAGGATGGATTGTAGAGATTTATATGGATATGGAAGTTTGGTTTATTCCTACTTTTGATTGATTTGGGGATTGATTGTAGGATGGTTTTATGCAATTAATGTTTGGCATGTTTGATACCATATTGAGCTTATAATGGTCAAGAAAAGACAAAAGGCCGTAGGCTAGCGCTCTTTGCTATTGCAGTCTTCTTGAGATTCTTGATTTTCTTCTACGGCTTGCAACACATAACTCACCGTTAGGACTCTGTTTTGGGTGTTCTAGGACTCTATGGAAAGCCCTTTGAGTCTACAATCCATCCATATATAGTTTGATATAATATTGAGCTTATAATAAGTCCGAAAATGACAAAAGACAGTAGCTGCTTCTGCTACTGCAGGTGCTGCAAGTTGCTGATTTTCTTCATGGCTTACAATTTGCATAACTCCTTCGTTAGGACTCCGCTTTGGGTGTTCTTGGACTCTATGGAAAGCCATTTGAGTATAGAATCCATCCATATATAGCTTGATACAATATTAATCTTATAATACACCTGAAAATGACAAAGACAGTAGCTGCTGCTGCTACTGCAGGTGCTGCAAGTTGCTGATTTTCTTCATGGCTTGCAATTTGCATAACTCATTCGTTAGGACTCCGTTATGGGTATTCTTGGATTCGATGGAAAGCTCATCGAGTCTAGAATCTAACCATATGCTATTTAATGGCATTTGGTGCCTACATCTTGTCTGAAAATTGAATTGTTGTCTAGGAGTGTACTAATCGCTTGGTTAAAGTAAAATGGAATACATGGTAAGAAAGGATATAGATATGAACAAGAAATAGAAATATATGTAGATTTGATATGTAAAAGAGTATAGGTAAGAAAAGTACCTACGGGTATCAAAGGAGGAGTCTTTGTTCTTTACTCCTACGGGAGATAGAGACGATCGATAAAGAGCAAGAAAAACATCTGAAAGTATAAAGAATGTATAGGTATAGGTCATAGATATAGTGTAGATAAAATGCATGAGTCTCAAGTTAACAAGATATAAGATATTTAAGTAGAGGACATGATATGAATATAAGAGTATATGATATGAATATATGATTGTCATACATAAAGCGAATAGATGGAGCATGATAGGAACACATGAATGAATAAAAGCATACATGATAAAAATATAGAAATACATGAATAAGCTAAATCATGATAGAAGCATAAAGGATATGATGCATAAATGATATAAAAGGGATATGAATAGATAAAGATATATATATGAATATGAATATAAGAGTGCAGAATCCATTCATGATATATGATAGGATTATATATGATACGAAGACAAAACTAAATGATAGAAAAAGATATGAATATCACGTATTGTAAAGAAATATGAGAACAAATACGAAATTTAGAAATATGTGAAGGTACAGGTGAAATAAATAATAGTGTATATCTCATTGCCTTGCGTAACAATAATAGTTATTCATGTAGATGAGATAATACGAGAAAAATGTAATAAAATGGTTGTACTTTAGAACTTGGTAGAGGATAGATTGGCATGCAATTAGGGAAAATAAGTCTGCGACATGCGTCGGTTGGCCCAGTTGGGTCATTCTGATGCCTTGGTCATATAGATGGTCATTGTCTGTCTGATGATAACGGCGCGCCGGGCCCTTATAGATAT
Organism: Tetrastigma voinierianum; assembly: GCA_016808115.1. Lineage (NCBI taxonomy): Eukaryota > Viridiplantae > Streptophyta > Magnoliopsida > Vitales > Vitaceae > Tetrastigma > Tetrastigma voinierianum. The sequence goes on along the minus strand of JAEQBH010002338.1, from coordinate 218,581 downwards.
TTCGTGCAGTGGTACGGCGCCAACCGGGCCGCATAGTTTCCTTTATCCACTTCTAAGGTTTATGCGGGTATGAAACATAAAACAAATGACAAGTATATGCCTGTGATTCGAAAAGCGATAAAAGTACATGACATGATATGAGAAGCGTAGCATTGCTATGTGATGAGTATCTGAAGTACAAGAAATAAAGTGTCGATGACACGAAATGTATATGATAGATAAAGTATATGAAAAGCATATGAGAAAGTACGATTATATGAAAAACACGGTATATGAAAATCATAGGAAAGTATAGTATATGAAAAGTCTGGTGAAAATATAGGAAGTCTGATATGGCGGTCTGAGATGAAATGAAAGTATATGACAAAATATGCAAGTACATGAAATCACATTGCCCTGCGAATGACAAACATGAATTCCCTCTCGAATGCAATAGAATGTCAATTCTATAGTCAGTGAAAACGCAAATGAAAGTATATGACAATCTGAGATCATTATGAAAATATATGATAAAACAATATGTAAGAAATAGATAGTATAGCATGGGCGTGTAGCCACTACATGAAAGGAGGCATGATATAGGTACAGGATAAGAAATGATATATGTACTTGTACATAGAATGTAATAAGTCATAGAATTGAAAGATGAAAAAGACTAGAAACAGGTGAAAGCATTTGAATAAGCTTGCGACGATCAATGTTATTGGTCGTCCATGTATATCAGCTTACAGCTAGCGTAAAGCTTAGCGCGGGTTTTAATCAGTGTAGTACATGCGAGCCAGAGGATAGGACATCCCGCATCGGCGGTCCATCTCGGAGATAGGTGCTCCGCGTTTATTCAGTAATTCTATGATTTTCATTGGACAGATATATGTAAAGTTTTGTAATAGTGAAATTGTAATAGTCTGAAATAACGGGACACCAGTATATGTGTATGGGAATAATGAATCTTGCATTATGGTGGTATGTATAAATGTATATGTAAAAGAATTTTGTTATTACATAAATTGTGCATATGAATGAGGAAAAGCAGTGCAGTGTCGGCTGCGAAAGAAAATGTTAAAGAGTCCGATCCGAAGTGACACCCTCGCGACCTCATCGGAGTGCACGGTTAGGGCGTCACGATGGGGCCGCGGTGTGATAGAAAAGTTACGTAACATGGGTGTAAGAGACCGCGGTGTGATCAGAAAGTTACATTCTTACGAAAGAGAATCTGAGTCATGGTTATCACATAGACTTCAAGTTGTATGATAGAAGTCAGGATTGACTTGGGATTAGTTACCCATTGGCACTTGCATTGGGTACTGGTGAGTCGGTAAGGGCTTGGTATATGTGTGTTATTGGTAACACCAATGACGGTTGTCACACTTGGCATAGGCATCTATGAGGGAGTCGGTGGGTGACTCGGGGATATGGGCATGAAAATATTCCATGCAAGACATACGACATTCATGTAGGCATTTTCACTTGGATGTGTATTGGTTGGTTTGATCATTGTATGAGCACTTAGGTGAGTAGTAACCCTTGTAGGAGATTATCACTACTGGGCTTTGCTCACCCCGTCGTGGGACCCCCTTCGGGTGCGGTCGGGTCTGTGGTACGACCGCAGTCGGGGCCGCACATATGAAGAGCGGATGTGGCTAGGCCGTATTTTGTATATGTATATTAGAGCAAATCAATTTTAATATATCACTTTGTATAAGAGTGTATAATTGAACTCTTGTAAACATATCACTACATAGTTGCATGTATAGTATTCAGGGTATGGTTGAATGGGGTTGATTGGTCGCTATGACTCATGAATGACTCGGTGTGGTATATTGAGCCTAGATGGGTCATGGGTCATGTGATGTATTGTTATATAGGTTGTGTTTTGGATTGTGCTACCCGTACAGAGGAGACTCTGTCCGATTTTTTTGTTAAATTATGGATCCTTATAAATGGGACATGATGATGTGGCGTCTGGTTACCCGATATCCACAGGTTTTCATAGGTTAACAGGTTGTCGACGGAATGGCTTAGATGCTTGATTACCTAGGAGCTCGGGTGTGGGTATCCGCGAGTATAGTCACGATATAGCTCGTCTCGGCTAAGTATCAAGAGTCTAAGAATACCTGATCTGGGGGTGACGGATATGGGTCTAGGTAGTTAGATTCATTGAGTTATGGTGTCGTAGTTAGTATATCCGAAAGTAAGTATGTGGTTACCTTGGAAAAGGATGGGCATTGAGTTTAGACCATTGCATGCATTATACATTTTCATGTTGTGTGCTATGTGATTGTGATTGTGTGATTGTGTGTCACAAATTGCATGGATTATATACACGGTAGAATGTATATAGGAAAATATAAACATTCGGGTTAGAAAACATAACCTTAAGAGTTCGAAAAATGGATGAATAGAATAGTTCAGGATGTTCATGTCTATTATTGGTTGGCATGTGTACTGCTAAATAGACAATGAGAGAAATCTCGATATGAGCTTAGAGGTTGAAACCTTGGAAAGTCGTTGAAGGTAAATTACTAGGGTGAGGGTTGATCAGATATGTCGAGATTATGAGCTAGAGATCTCAGGGATTCTACTCTCGATGGACCTTCGGGTTATGGACATGTCGGAGTTTGATGTCATTATTGGCATGGATTGGTTGTGAGCGCGTCGGGTCGTCATTGGCGACTGTGTCATTAGGAGGTTCGCACACCATAGGATGGTAGTTGTGTTATGTTCCAGGGGAATAAGCATGATGTTTTGCCACTGGTAGTATCACGACTCCCGGGTGGCACGGACGGTTGATGGGTTGGCTATGAAGCCTTACCGCAGAGGACGAATTGAGGCAGGATTTGGTCTACACGGTGGTTTGCAATGATGCGGATGTTTTCGGATGAACTAAATTACCTCTACGGGGATGTAGACTTTGTTATTGAGTTACACCTGATGCGTCGCCCCATTTCTATGACTCCGCATAGGATGGCGCGGTTGAGTGTAGGAACTGAGTCACAGATACAGGATTTATTAGACCAGGGGTTTCATTAAACGAGTACTTCACCTTGGGAGCGCCGATTATTTGCAAAAAGAAGGATAGGACCCTTCGCTGCATTATTATCAACTACGGTGAGCAGTTAAGATCAAGAATCGGTATCCATTACCGAGGATTGATGATTTATTTGATCAGTTGATATGGCGTAGGTATATTCTAAGATAGATCTTCGTATCGGTTATCATAAGTTGAGAGTTAGGGAGGCAGATATCCCTAAGACAACGTTTAGGATGTGGTATGGGCATTTTGAGTTTACAGTGATGCCTTTCGGATTGTCGAATGCGCCAGCAACATTCATAGATCTCTTGCATAGGGTGTTCCAGCCCTATCTAGATCAGTTTGTAGTAATCTTTGTTGATGACATCTTTATCTCCTCCCAGTATGAGGAGGAGCATGAGGATCATTTGAGGATTATTTTTCCAGGCTTTGCGAGAACATCAGTTGTACGCTAAGTTCAGTAAGTGTGAGTTTTGGCTTATTGAGGTGTGGCTTTTGGGACACATAGTGTCGACTTCAGGTGTGTCAGTGGACCCCGATAAAGTCGAGGCAGTTATGAGTTGGGAGAGACCGAAGTCAGTTTTTGAGATATGTAGTTTCTTGGGACTGGCTGGATATTATAGGAGGTTTATTGAGGACTTCTTGGCTGGATATTATAGGAGGTTTATTGAGGACTTCTCGTTAGTTGGGCTATGACTAGGTCCCGACGAGAAGGAGGTCAAGTATGAGTGGAATGACGTGTGAGAGGAGCATTCAAGAGTTAAGGAGGCTTACGTGGCTCACTGTGCGATAGTCCGGAAGGGACGGAGGTACATGGTATATTATGATGCCTCGAGAAGGATGGGTAGGATGTGTTCACGATACGATCAGAGGGAGAGTGGTAGCTTATGGTTCATAATGAGTTGAAAGACCGGCCAATTACCCTACGTATGACATAGAGTTGGCAGCTATAGTCTTTGCTTTGAAGATATGGCACCACTATTTATATGGTGAGCAATTGGTATTTTCGGACCTGGTCGAAGTATCTTCTGGCAGGAGCTTCGATATGAGGCAAAGCGGATGGATGGAATATGCGAGTTATGGCTTCGCTGCGTACCACCTGGTAAGGCAAATGTAGTGGTTGATGCACTCGATCGGAGATCACCAAGATCTTGGCTGAGTGTGGCTTCGGGAGTGGATTTGATGCTCCGAGGCGTAGGGTAGTTCGACACGATATAGGGGAACGGACTTAGGAAATGTGAAACCCGAGGAAAAGTGTATTTTCCGAAAGGAGAAGAATCGATAATTGCTTGTCGGGACCAGTGCAGGCAAAACCACTAGATTTTTCTCCCCAGACCTCGGATGGCGAAATGGATCATGCCGGGTTAGAATCATCTCACCGAAATCTAGTTGAGCCAGAGACAATTTGCGTCGAATTAGAGATAGTCGAGTTTTTCACGCATTTCCCGAGGAGCGGAACCTAGGCCCGATCATGGGTGCCATGTGGCTTTTGACTGTGGATCATTAGACCCGAGTGTCACCTTTGTAAGTGCATGGAGGTGAGTGGTGTGTGTCTAGGCATGAGAGACCACGTGAAGCACCCAGATGCCGTAGTAATGCAGCAGTAGAATGGCTTGAGTGGAATGGGAAGAGAGTAAAGCAAACGAGAGATGAGGGCTAGAAGAATTCGTGAGCAGAGGAGAGGAGAGGGTTTCTTTGCTAGGCAAGGTTAGTTCATGGTGAGGAGAAGGCAGAAAAGCGAGAAAGAAAGAAAGAAAGGAAGGAAGGAAAAGGAGGAGGAGCAGAAACCTGTGTTACCCAGGTTGAAGGATCAGGACTTGATCCCACACACTCTGAGGCAGGGATCCTCTATTTGGTTTTATTCCTTGCTTGGGGCCATGGAAATGTGAATTGGTTGGTATGGTTGTGACCCTCAATGGGGGAGATTTTCTATATAGGAATTAAATCATGTGTTTTTGGTTGAATCTTTGTCAGTTTTTTCCTTCGACCAGCCAGGCGTAGCTGTATGCTTGGCCATCACTCATCCGAATTGATTGATTCTAGTTTCTAGGTAAACTAGACTTAGAGGAGAACATATATTCTTGAATGATGCGTCCAATTAGGCTCCTTTGGACTGAAAATTCATTCAAATGGGGCTATGTTAAGTGTAGTTTAAGTCTTGTTTGGCAAGGAGGTTAAAAGCTTGATGTTTCCAAAGCTGTTTTCGCCTTTTAGATTCATGGATTTGGTGAATTATAGGTCAATCTCTAGACCGAGTTATGATAGAATGAGGCTTAAATTTGACCATTGTGGATTGTTGATTAGTGTCACCTCTTGGTTGAAAGATGAAGCACCATGTTTTTCGAAATGTGTGTGTTCAGGCTGTATTTAAATTGTATTGGTTTGACTTGAACATGGCCATGACTTGGCATGTTGCGGGTTGTGTGGTGGGGTGCCTATGTCTCGACACGGAGACATGAGCCTTGACATTCTTTTGTCTAAATGATGTTAGGAATTATGGGAATGCATGCTCACATGATGTATTGAATTGAATGTGGAATATTAATATATTTGCATGTATATTGATATTGAGCCCCGAATATATATGAGCTCTTTATTGTGCATTAGACATGAGGTTCATGGCATACACATATTAACTTTACGATGTAAAATGTCCATGTAGGGGTCTTCATACAGTGAGCATGAGTTGAGTGCGATGCTTAAAAATTGCATTGCATTGGTGTCTGACAAAACTTTACACATACATGGGTGTGTGTACATATGTCTGGGTTGGCCTTTGCGTTTGGTGTTGAATTATGTGGGCTCGGGAATAGGACGAAGTCCAAATTGAGTCACACAGTGTTAAATGAAAACGGAAAATGAAATGTGTCGGGCATAGCAAGTAGGGGATAGATACCCTCCTCAGGTGAAAAGCCTGAAAACCTTGTTAGACAGCGTATCAACCGGTGAAAGCCTGAAAAATGTCGAAGGGTGTAAGAGACCCGTGGTGAGACCCCGAAAAGTTATGTTGCCTAAAAAGACACAAGAAGGACGAGTAACTAAATGTATAGACTCTGATTGTGTGATGGGAGTCAGGGTGACTGGTGTTTGATTCTCCCGACAGCTTGCATTGGGTGGTGGGTCGATGGTTGACCCGATACATGGGGCATGTAAAGTGTAGTCTCATACATGGGATATAGTTTTTCCATGATAAGACAACATGTCTACATGGATTGTGTTGTTTGTGTGACCGTGGAACGATCATTTGCATGTGCACGCTGGCGGGGATGATGCAGTGGGGTTGCATCTCCTCTTGGCGTCTTTCGCCGATCATGGAACCCTTTTGGTGCGGTGCATGCGAGATGAAGCGGCTCCTTAGAGGCCAGCCCAGTTGAGAAAGAGTCGGGGTTATGGCCAGTGTGTTTTTTGTATGCATGAGTATTGCTCGTAATGCATATCTCCTGTTTATGTTGGAACAACATTTGTGGTTCTAATGCACGTATTTGTACCATATGTGTGAGTTAGGTGCTATAACTCTCGTTTGTATACGGTGTATGAAGTTATTTTGTGTATTTATGAATTAAATATCTGGGGGATGAGTCTCATTATCACGAGTTAATGTGAGAAGCGATATGTCGGGATACCCAGTTCCTATGGAACTTCCATAGGATTGACGGGTTGTCGCGAGACCCCCCGGGTTTTGAGCAACGGTGTTTTAGGAGTTTAGTGGCTCGCTTCCTGCTTGAGTAGGTGATTAAGTCTTAGGGCGGGACGAGATGGTGTCTTATCGGGGGCCAGAGTGTACGAGGTTAGTGCGGTGACGAGGCTGAGCATTCCTGTAATGGTAGTCTTTGGTATAGGGGACGGATTGTGGTTCCCTAGTTGGCAAAGCTGAGAGAGGTGATCCTTCGAGAATTCCATTATTCTCGTTTTACGGTGCATCCGGGTGGCACGAAGATGTATCATGATCTTCGTCGCCAATATTACTGGAGCGGGATGAAGAGACACGTTGGGGATTTTGTTCGACGATGTCTCAAGTGTCAACAAATTAAAGATGAGCATCAGAGGCCAGCAGGGCTACTCTAGCCATTGGAGGTAGCAGAGTGGAAGTGGGGCATATCCTGATGGATTTTTAGCTCACTTGCCACAGACCAGCGAGCATGATGCGGTGTGGGTGATAGTGGACCAACTTACTAAGTCGGCACATTTTTTGGTTGTGCGGATGACCTTCACACTGGAGGAATTCTGCAAGTTGTACATATGAGAGATTATACGGTTGCGTGGAGTGCCAGTCTCCATAGTATCGATCGGGATCCCAGGTTTACAGCTCAATTCTAGAAGAGTTTCTTGAGAGCCATGGGGACACAGTTGAGGATGAGTACTGCTTTTCATCCACGGTGACGGTCGGTCGGAGAAGGACTATCTGGTGTTAGAGGGACATGCTAGGCATGCGTCTTAGATCTCGAAAATTGGTGGGAGGGCATTTTCCCTTGGTCGAGTTCTCCCCTTAGTAATAGTTATCGGGCGGTATACGAGATGGGGCCACTATGGGGCATTATATGAGAGGCCATCGATCTCTGGTTGTTGGGCCAGGCGGAGAGATCCACCCGCGGGTCAGTTGATTAGTGACACCTCGATGAGAAGGTAGACTTTATACGTAAGCGTCTTTTCCGAGGCGGCCAGAGAAGAGTTATCTTGAGCCTGACAGTGACCTACAGATTTTGAGGTGGAGATGATGCTTGAAGGTTATGCGCAGAGATGAGTGATCAGGTTTGGCAAGGTGGAAGCTGTCGGCCCAGGATATGTGGGCCTTCGGGGTGCTCGAGGAGGGTGGGTATGGTTAGCTAGGTTGAGCGACACTTGGAGTTTATCGAGTGTTCCGCGACGTATTCCCATGTCTCTGCTCAGAATTTGCACTCCGTCAGGCTCATGTAGTGGATTAGGCTGAGCTTTTTGTTGTCTGGTCTGGGACCTTTGAGGAGGGACAGTCGCGTATCATGGATGCGCCGATACGGGTTTGCGATGCAAGGCTGTGAGGCTAGTGAGAGGAATGTTATGACGCAGAAATTGGAGGAGCGACATGGAAGCGTGAGAGGATCTGATGTCTTGCTATCCTGGGATGAAATCGTTCTTCCAGTCATTTGGTAGCATTCAATGACTTGCATATGCATGTGTTGCATATGAGATGCATTAATAAATTTGTTCGGGACGAAATTCTTTTAAGGGAAGAATGGAGTCCAGGAAAAAGAAAAAAAAAACCTACAAATTTGAATATTTGCTAGGAAAGCAAAAATGGTAATTTTACCTGAATTCTTTCTAGATCTCGGATGAAGAAACAGACTTCACTGTTGGAATCGTCTCGTGAAATCTAGTAACCCAGTCGAATTTCGTTGAATTCCAAAACAATCAGATTTTTCACGAATTTCGAGACGACGGACGTCGAGTGGACCCTGAAAACGAGATTTTTAGAAAAATCCTGAAAAATGTCAAATATTTAAAGAATGTCCATTTAAAATAGATGGAACTAAAACCGAGACAAAATAAATTGTTTCGGGATGAAAACGGACATGGGAAGCGTGACACGTGGCTCGATGTGAGCCACGTGTCTCATGTATAAATACAAGAAATATCTAAAAAAATCAAAGAAGATCTCACAAGTTGGTCTAGGACCAAACGTTAGAGAGAGAGAGAGAGAGAGGAGGGAGAAGAAAAGAAACCTTTCTCGGCGATTTCCACGGGTTTTTAGATCGGAACTCGCTGACGAGAGTTAAAGCTCTGTGACGAGGCTGCAGCGTGAATCTAGAAATCTAAGATTTCGCCAAGGTTGGTTTTTCATGGGAGTAGAGAAAGGCGTCACCGGGAATCACGCAAATTGAGGTAGAGTTTTATCCTACCGGTTAATTTCCATACAGAGGCATGTGTGTGTCAAAGTGGAGAATCTTTGTCAAAGTTTTTCCTCAGGCCATGGAGTGAGTTTTGGCCATAGCAATAAGATTAGGTGATTCAAATTTCTGGGTAAACTAGACTTATAGGAGAACATATCTCCTTGAAATAGGTGTCAAATTCCGGCCCCTTTGGACAGGGAATGCATTCAAAGGGGCCCATGTTCGATAGGTTTTTCTGTTGTTTTTAGACCCCTGGCTTGTTTGGCCATAACTTGCCATGGCTATCTGAATTAGTGATTCCAATTGTGGCTAAACTAGACTTATAGGAAAACATATTTCCTTGAAATAGGTCTATCCAAATGCCGACCCCTTTGGACTCAGTAAATTCAAAGGGATTTATGTTTTAAAGCAGTTTACGGTTATGTTTGAAAGCTAAAGTAGTCACAGTTGTTTAGGACATATCTTGAGTTTGGTGATGGAATTTGTTGATTCGGTTGGAGAAGAACCTAGAGCAACCAGCGGGAGTTGCTATCGAAGTGCCATCTTGCAACTCTTCAAATGGCACCCCGGCCCAGCCAAAGTGAAGCTCAGTGGAGATTGCATCGAGAGGTGGCAAAATGCCATCCAGAGTTTATGGGGTGGCACCTTGGTGAAGAAGATTGGGGATGTAAAATAGCCGTTGATGGCCACTTTGTTTTGGACAACGGCTCTCAACGGCTATATTCCATTTCAAACCCTATAAAATTACAGAGAATGAAAGGGAAAATGAGAAACCGAAAATCCTTGCCTTTTGGTGCTTGTGAAAAACCCTAGCTTTTGAATCTCAACTTCCGAATCAAGCGGTCGGCATTGGCGTGAGCCCGAACTCGTTGTGCGCGACGCCGATTTGGAGGAAGAGGAAGAACGAGGGGAAGAGGAAGGAAGAGGAAGAAAGGGGGAAGAGGGCGAATTATGAGTTGCCTCCTCTAAATTATGAAATTTTGATTTTAAATCAAAATTGTTATATTATTAATTCTTTACATTCATTAGAAATAGGTTTATAATTGGTAAATTGGTTGTATATTTATAAATTGCTTATTTTTTAAATTGATTATAATTTTTAATTGATAAATTGCTCAATCTTTAAATTGACAAATTGATTTTTTAAATTTAAATTGATAAATTGATAATTTTAGGTAATAAATTGCTCATTCTTTAAATTGATTTTAGAATTTTATAATTGGTAAGATTGATTTGTATATGTTATAAATTGCTCATTCTTTTAATTGATTATATTTTTTTTAATTGATAAATTGCTCATTCTTTTAGGATGACAAATTGAATTTTTAAATTTAAATTGATAAATTGATAATTTTTTAATTGATAAATTGCTCATTATTTAAATTCTTGTTATAAATTTTATAATTGATAGATTTATTTGTATACGTTATAAATTGCTCATTTTTTAAATTGATTATAATTTTTATTTTTATTTTTATAATATGATGGTTCTTTATAGCGATTTAACATGAGCGGCAAATTTATATAATGATACTATTTAGAGTAATCTCACAGTATTGCTGCCTTTGCAAAATGAAGTCGTTCCAAGATTGAGAAAATCGCAAAGGACAAAGAATTTCTCTGTAGAAGAAGATAAATTAATTGTGTCTGCGTGGCTTAATACGAGCAAGATGTTGATTCTTGAATGAACAAGGTGGTGCATTTTGGCGAAAGAATCTTGCAATACTTAGAACTTCATGGGTAATCAAGAAGCGTTCTCAATCTTCTATTAAAAGTCGTTGGGCGATATAAATGCAAATACGGCAAATTTGTCGGTTTTATAGTCAAATTGAAGAGACTCAGACATAAAGTGGACACCAGAGCAAAATAATGTAAGATATAAACTTTTAAATTAGACACTAGTATGATTTGATATTTGAACTATTAAGCCCCGAATAATTTCATATGTTTTGTCGGGTTGATGAAGGAAAAATGTTTGCTAGATTATTGGAAACCATTTCGATGCAGGCATTGTTGGAATATATTGAAAATGGAGCGAAATGGGTAGTAATTTGACCCGGCTGATAAGAGCAAAACTCATTCAGCGGTAGTCTGGCTGAATCAACTCATGTTGGATCTGCTGAGAAATTCAACACGCCTTTGGGGATGACCTTGAACCCTCGTCCTCGACCTCGATAGGCCATTGGGCGAAAGGCTTGAAGAAACAATTTTAAAAACAAAGAAGCAAGCGTGTTGAGAAGATCCTTTAGATCATCACTTGGAATGAAAGAATGGAAGTGGAGCGACAAAAAGTTGAGTGACAAGACCAAAATTTATGCTCAACGGGAGATAGCATTGGAGCAACATAAGTAGCAGGTTAGAAATTGAAGAAAGGCAGTGCAGAAATGCAAAATGAGATGAAAATCATACCAACTGATACTATTGGCATGGACCCAATTTACGCAACATATTCGTGCTTACGAAGATAGAGGTTATGAAGCGGGGTTTAATTTTTAGTTGTTATTTATTATGTTGCTATTATTTTTAATTTGTAGTCATTATTATGTTGCAATTGGAATTGAAAATATACCTTGAAATTAAGAAATTGGAATTGAAAAATACAACATGAAATTTCAATTGAAATTAAAATACAACATGAGAGTGAAATTGAATTAAAATACAACATGAAATTGAATTTGGAATTGAAATACAACATGAGTGAAATTGGAATTGAAAATACAACTTGAAGTGAAATTGATAGGAGTTATTAGTCGCCATGTCGTTGCCCGCGAATGCTCGATAAGATCGTATGTTCTAGAATGAATAACAACATGTCACACGATCTGATAATGAGTTGCATGAAGTCTTCTAGTGCGGTGTATGTGACACTTGTACGAGGCGGATTTGCATCACTTCCATCAAAGTCATTGTTACCCGATATCTCCTTTCGTCCTCCATTGACCATATTATGCATTATTATGCACGCTTTCATAATATACGCGAAGTGTTTCTTCATCAAAAAAGCGTCTTTGGTCCCACTGATTGCGCGGCAGAGTACCCCAGTGCTCACTCTACATCTTTTCTTGCCGACTCTTGTGCTTTAGAAAAATGTTTTTTCATCAAACCTTGTGGACACGGAATTGTTTTTACAAATGTCGACCAGTTTGGATAAATACCATCAGCCCGAATAATATCCCATTCTATACTCTGACCGTTAATTATATAGTTAAAGCGGAGGAGCGCATTTTCTAATAATGTAAAAGCAGGGGACCTATCTAGAACATTTGTAATCATTGATGAACCCGGGGTAGACCCGAAGAATGCATCGTAATAAAAGATCTTGAGATGCCCACGACACAGGAAATGATTGTTGGTATGACAATGACCGATATACATACCTTGCCCATGATGGGACCAATTTTTCCACTTCAGTGCATCACGATCAATACTCACTTAACATCTTGAAGCGTTGTTCCAGTTTAGTAGCAATCGGCGATACTCGATATTGTTTGGTGACCTCGGGTAATGGTCGCGAACATTGCAATAACAACTTTCTGAAGTATTCTCGGACTCTCTATGGCCATGCTTTCTCCAATTCTGATGTATTCATCCACGGAATCTACTTGGGTGTTCGTGAGCAAAATTCTATAGCGGTTATTATCTTTGAAGGGATGACAAGCGAGAACTCAACCGGCATACGTTCTTTGAATGAGTATGGATCATATTCGTTTCAACCTCATTTACAATTCGAAGAAAAGAAAGCGACTCATTGAGAACCTCCTTCGAAAAAACTTTCATATACCTGAGGGTAGCAAAATAGTCACGATAGAGTCTTTCGTGACCTTGATACCACGATTACTTAGTTGCGCCTGGAGCGGAACCACGATGCCTTCTTAGCCGTCCTTGACTAAACCTTACGGACCTTATAGTTGCAGCATACAACACATCCAAATCATCATTATCTTATTCTTCAATATTGAGGATCTCCTAAAATGATAGACGATTCATATCTTGATGAACGAAAATATGAAAGGATAATGATCAAAGAGAAAGGAGATATTGGAAAACTGAAAGAGAATGTAAGATAGATGGATGAAAAACATGAGAAAAATTATCATATTTATAGACGAATTATAATTTTTAAAATTTTTATTTTGGCGGTTAAAATTTAAAATTTGAATTTCAACGATTGAGGTGAAATTCAAATTTCGGCGAGACCAATTAAGGATTTGGGAATTTGAAGTTGGAATTTGAGCTTTGAAATTTGAAACTTGAAATTTGAAATTGTTACTATACAAATATATCAGTTAAATTACGATCGTTATGAAAATATACGTTAAAATGCTTGAGTGGGGTTTAATTATATTTTTAATAAAAAACATTTAATTATTAAAATGACACTTGTTTGGCACCTACTGTTGGAAGCGAAAAAATGTTTAAGGGTGCGAAAACAACTGGTCGAGGGTTATGGTAGCATTTGGCACCCCATTTTTGGCAACTTGCATTAGATTTGCTCTAAGAACCCTCTTCAAATGAGTACAAAGACCAGTGTCCAAATTATGGATTAAGACCAATGCAATAGGAGTATCCTGAAATTGTTTCAGTGTAAGTAGAGTAAGCCGACAAGTTTTGAATAAAGGCCATAACTTCTTCGTCGAACTCAGTTTGGTGTTCTTGGACTCTATGGAAAACCCGTTGGTCGAGAACCTGGCCATATTCATGTGGAGGGTAATTTCTATCCAAATCCTTGCTGAAAGTTGGTGTTTGTACCAAGTGTACAAGTGGGACACAAGGGTCATTTCTTGTTTTGTTTGCCTCCAGCCGGACTGACCATATCTTCGCGTCGAGCTTCAGTTTGGGGTGTTCTTAGACTCTATGAAAAGCCCATTGAGTCAAGATTATTTCCATGTGCCTATGGAAGGTAGTGGGTGTCCACAAACGTGCTGAAAATCTATGTTTTGCACCAAGTGTGCAGGTTATTTGGTTGTGTCGATGTGAATAGCCGAGTTTTGACATGACCATTGCATGGCATGTTGTAGGCTATTGAATTGGGTATGAATTTCCATGAGTTAACCTAATGAAGGCTATATGACATTACTTGTTTAGTCATGTATTGACGAATGCTAATATGCATGATACTACGATATCTATAAAGAGTGACATGAAATGTATGGAACTTATATGCTTGCGATATATGTTGCATGGAACTTGACATGAAGTATGATTGATTAGAATGTTCCATGTAGTGTGCATCATACATGTAACATGAGAATTTGCAGTGACATTAACATTGCATATGCACAGGGACATCAACATATTGGGTGTGTGTGCATGGATATGGTCATCCATCATCATTGTTGATGAATGGGTAGTGAGCTCGTACTGTGGACGACATCCAATAAATGTCTCACGGTTTAAAACATAAAAATAAATATAAATGAGTGTGTTGGGCGGAGCAAGGAAGGGGGCCAGTTAACTTTCAATTGAAAAGCACGGAACCTAGGTGTAGAGATCGCGGTGTGATTCGGATACGTAACATGGGTGTAAGAAGCCGCGATGTGATCAGAAAAGTTCACATTTTGCGAAAGAGCGACAGCGGTCATGGTTATCGTAAACTTTGACTTGTGTGATAAGTCGGGATGACTCGGGTTAGTTGCCCATTGACACTTGCATTGGAGTGCTTGGTGAGCGTGGGAGCTTGAGTATAATGTGTCATTGGTACCACCCGGTGTGGTTGTCTACTTGGCATAGGCATGTGTGAAGTCGGTGTTGGGGATATGGGCATGAAGACATTCCATGCATGACATCACGACATTCATGTAGATATTTCCCGCGGATGTGTATTGGTTGGTTTTGATCATTGTATGAGCATAGGTGGGAGTAACCCTTGTAGAAGATTATCACTATTGGGCTTTGCTCACCCCGTTGTGGGACTCCCCCAGCACTAGTCTGGTGGGTGCGGGCGGGTAACACGCATTCGAGACCGCACGTATGAAGAAAGCGGATGTGGCTTTCGGCCGTATTTAACATATGTATATTAGAACAATCAGTTTTAATATATCACTTTGTATAAGAGTGTATAATTGAACTCTTGTAAGCATATCACTACATAGTTGCATGTATAGTATTCATGGTATGGTTGAATGGGAGCCCGGAATTAGTTCCATGACCTGAATGACTCGGTGTGGTATATTGAGTGGGTCATGTGATGTATTGTTATACGGGTTGTATTTTTGGATAGAAGCTTCAGTCTGGAGGAGACTGTCAGATTTTAAATTATGGATCTGATAAATGGGACATGATGATATGGCATCGAATTACGATATCCATAGGTTTCGCGAGTTGACCGAGTTGTCACTTGGGACCCCGAGGATAGAGGTGTTACAATGTGGCGTTCTTGATTTTAAATTCTTAGGAACAAGAAAAATATTCAAAAAAAAGAACAAAAAAATTTTAATTTCTTTAATAATGTTATTTTCTTAACTCTAGAATGAAATCTACAAGAAAACTCACTTTGGAAACCCTTGAAACCCTAGATTATGGAATTCTACGATCGAAAGAGCCAACGCAGAGAGAAACAGAATATCTAATGAATAAAATGTATTTTTATTATTTTATTTATCTTTTATATAGGGCTTCCTCTAAAGAATTTGAAATACCCTTCATACTTCCTTATTTACCCTTTTTACGTATTACAATTAGCATGAATGATTAATCATAATACTAGTCTTCTGATATTGAAATAAATTACTTTATTTATAGTTACAAGAAAAGAAAAAAAGAAAGAAAAAGAAAGCGTCATTCTCGTTATTTATGTTCATTAATGTAAATAATATGCTTTTCTTTAAACTAATTGTTTTGTAGATACATTTATTTCCTTAGTACCATTTTTAACATTTTTTGTGCATAATTTTAATTAGTAAATATTTTTACTCTTGGATCTTCCCTCCGATACGAAGTATTCGTGTTTCCTGACCTAATGTCATCCTCCCGACCCGTACTCCAAAATCGAGATAAAAAAATTGTAATACTTATTTCATAATAGAAAGCAGCGTAGTAAGGTATAAAGTGATAGACATACCGTATGTGATGTAATTCGAGCTCTTTGTTAGAAAAGATTTGAACCCTAGCTTCTAGGAATTTCGATTAGAGGTTACTGTTTGATCCATTCATCTTAAAAGGAATAATTTGAGGCTAGCACGTACACATTTGAAAGTCCTATATGGCTAGGCACCATTCAATATTTGTGACCAAAGTAAAAGTTTTTTATTTGAATGTTTTTAATGAATTTGATATAAAAGTGTTTGTATCCGAAATGGAAGAACTTTGTTTGAATATTTGATTGTATTGAAAAAAATTTTATGGAAATGACTGATGATAATATCTTTTATTTTGCAAGTTAACTAAAGGTTTGATCCATGGGCTGCATTAATCTACCTTATTGGGTTGCAGGCTGATCTCATTGTTGACTACTGGGATTACGGGTGATGGCTAGGTTGGGGTTCATCATTTTTTTAAGGATTTTGACCTTGGAATCAGTGCAGATATTTGAAGGAAAGAACATTGAATAAAATAAAAGCAAAATATTTGATTAAAATGGAACATAATAGGAAACTTGGGGATAAGTAACAAGTCGAGTGATTTGGGCATTTATTTATTTACTTAATAACATGAAGAAAACCAAGTTATCTAGAGTTCCTTTAAGGTTCATTTGAAGATAGTATTCTGTCCATGAATGGTTTTAGTGGTGAAATTCCACAAGGTTTCATACCTGAAGTCAGTTGTTTATAGGTAATATCTTATGTATTTATTAATACTAGTAAAATTACATGTGTCGTGCACGTAGTATGCATGGTCATTGCATGTTTTATATTTAGCAATGTTTTATAAATAATGAAAAATTTATTGACAAAGTCATCTCCCTGCCTTTGATCTACAATATTTGACTTCTTGATGGCCATTATGCTTCCATCCTATAGCATTCCTTTATATGACCATAACCTCCCTTTTAAGAACTACGAAGCTTGCGTGAAATTTTACGCTAGCTTTCTTCAACTTACATTATCTGATTTTGTTTTCCTTCTTTGACTAGTTGAAGAGATTTTATGTTGTAATAGAAGACCACCATTCATTTTGACGAATTTCTGCTTGATTTTGTTTTTTTATTCTTTTCTCAAGTTCTTGATGCAACTGAAAGCCAATAACAAGTAGGACGAGAAGAATAAGAGTGATTCCAATTCCTACATGCATGCATAAGCCACCCCATTTAACGTAACCAAGAAGCAAAGAAAGTGAAAGTAGGAAGTTAATTTCATATCGAACAAATATTGAAAAGTTATTTTGTAACTTATGATTTAATTAATGCTAGTAAAATTGCGCATGTCGTACACGTAGTATGCATGTAATATGAACGTGTCGTGAACGTAGTATGTACGCACTACAAGAAAATGGACTTTTGGTTATAAAATATTTTATCAGTAAAAATTTAAATTTTGTCAGCACAAATATTTTTCAACGAAAAGTATTTCGTATCATTTTCGTCACCATAGACGCGTCGCTAAAAGTATCTTGACGAAATCTCTATTTTCATTACCCAAATTTTTTCTTGATGAAATGCAATGTCGTCTTTAAAGGTTTTTCCCAACGAAATAGTTCATCAATTAAAGCAATACTTTTCATCACTAAAAAAACAAAATTTGTCCCAAAAGTCGTTAGCGATTCATTTTTTTGACAAAATAATTTCGTCTCTACATGCTCCTTATTATCACCAACGAAAGCATAATTTCATAGCAAAAAAGTTTCTTGGATAAAATAAAATTTGTTCATGAAGTTTTTTTTTTTTAAAAAATATTTCATTGGGAAATATGTACACATAATCATGATTTTTCATATTATAATTATAATTTTTTTTGTTACTATATGAACATGATTGAAACAATATAACAAATATTTCTATTTCAAAGCCTATTTTCAAAATAAAAATACATAATATATAACTTCATTGATGCTATTAAAAAATCATAATGATGATAACAACAAAAAATACATGTCACCAACTAAATAACCGATTAAAGTATGAGCCTAATAACAAGGTCATCCCAAAAACAACAAATTAACATGGACAAAAAAAGATAAGGATCCATCATATGCGCATCGTAAAGAAGAAATTTTAAGGAGCCTTGGCTTGATCATAGATATCACAAGATCTCCACAAATAGTTGTTAATGTTGTTAATCTCTTTGTTATAGTGAGACCTCTAAGTGATACTGTATTACCCCGAATCCCCACGGAGATGACATTGCTATGACATTTTACCATGAGCACTAATAAAATCCATAAATAATAGGGTCCTTAATTTAACAAAATTCACTTTTGGTTGGGGTGCTCTACCCAAACACAACATGTAATTATATGACTCAACTAATCTTCAGTCACTTTGATTCATAAAGATTTACAACATTATCTTCAGTATTTCCATTCAATCTGTATGCAAGCCCACAATAACTTCCAAAAGAATAGTTGCTCATGGCCACACATCATCTTTTGTACATCTTCGTAAATTGATATCTCGATCCATAAAATTACAAAAAATAGAAAATAGCCAAATCGCCTTCTTCTTACTACCTTGGGCCTCACCGAAGTTCCTTCACCGAGGGACCTGAATCTAAATTTCCTTCGTGAGCGGGCCTCCTAATGCATGGGTTCCTCACCCTACCACCTCCTCAAAGGTAAAACTATGGCAATGTGCGGGGGTAAGAGCACAAGCTCTATAGGAAAATCCTCCAAACCCAACAAGGTTTAAAAGTATGAAAATAATGGTCTACCATTTTTTTATAATATACTATAGATGTAATAATTTGTATAAACAATGAATATCAGAATGATCTCAAGTTTATATAAAACACATAAGTAAATGTACACTTAAGCAACGCTGTAACTGAATCATAAACAGTTTGTCAAATACTATTTCCAATCATATTTTGTGTGTGGCATACGCAAACAAGTAACCCAATCTTATCGTTGCTTATTTTTGTTTCTGCCATCCACCGAACCTCTTGATAAATGAGCAACCTTGCAACAAACCTCTCACCTCTTCATATAGTATTTCAAGCATCCTTAATAGAACCTCTCTAAGAATATTTAGAGCATCCTTACAAGGAACCCTTCACTATAGTAGTTTTCAAGCATTTCATAAGAACCTCTTGGAGCAGAAGAGCATCCCACAAGATCCTCTTATCCACTCAGTAGCTTTTCAAGCACCCTTACAAAGTCCCCTGAAAGCATAGGCCGAGCATCCTGCTAAGGAACCTCTATTCATCATAGTAGCTTTTCTCATATCCTGCAAGGAATCTTTGAGTAGAAGAGCACCTTACAAGGAACCTCTATCTACAGAAAATTTTTTAAGCATCCTTTTGATAAGGAACCTCGAGTTGAGCATCCTACAAGGAACCTCTTACTCATTATAGTAATTTTATTTTTATTTCCACCACCAGTACTGTAATCCCCCATATTATATGGAATCCCCATTACTATATAAGAACTCATGTTATATATAAGAATCCCCATACTATATAAGAACTCCATACTATATAAAATCCCCAAACTATACAAGAATCCCATACTCAGCATAGTGGAGTCTCCCGTATCATATAAGAATCCCATACTATATAAGAGTCCTCCCATACTATAAGGAGTCCCCATACAGAAGTGAAAACCTCGATACTATATGAGAATCTCCATACCATATTGGAACTCCTGTACTTAGATAGAATTCCTATACTTATCGAATCCCCCATACCATATTAGAATCTCCATATACTATATAAAGAATTTCAAATATAAATCACTACATATTTCATCCCCACAGAGGTTGACCCCCACAATATAGTTGAACTCTAATAATTCCTCAATCACCATACCAGAAATTTATTTTACCAACCATCAACTTCATAAACTAATCATTCCATACATTCCACCCCACTAAAAACTTCTAAGAATTCCTAAACAATCATAGAACAATTCAAGAAATATTTAGAAAATACAAGAGATCACACCCATGTTATTTCTCCACTCACACAAAACTCATGGTATTGAAATCAATTTCCATTTAACCCATTTAAGAATAACAAACTCCTCATTCTCATATACAAGAGAATAATTTCAGAAACACCTGTATAGAAAGACATAACCCCCAAACGTATACATATATAATAACCTAGCCTCAATGTAAGTGAATGGGAGAAAACCCCACCAAAATTTTGGTCAGATGCGAAGATCTTGAGCTTGATCTCTAATCTACCCTTTCACTCACAGCTCTTCCTTTCTTCATCTCTATATTAGATTTCTAGGTTCTAAGGGGTGTGGGGTGAGAGGAGGAAAGCAAACTGAGGAAGATGATGAAATGATTTGAACCCGCCACCTTCGATTTTTACTATTCAGGATTTTTTTGTTTTCTTCAAAATTACGCTTTACACTACACTCTCAAATTCACTTCATGAATACTTCCTAAGGTTTTTTGTACGTCGATCATTTAATGTTATTTTAACCTAAAAACCTTATTTTAAGATTGGTGTAACCATTTTCATATTTATCATTCTTATATTTGATTCAGAGGTGCAGAACGCACTGTGAAGAAACGACTTGGGACGACATTTTTTATTTAGACATGGGTTTACAATCCACTTCAAAGAAGTTTTCATCTTTTGAAATCTACTCTAGTATTTAATATCAAGGGTACTTTCAGATGGCCTGGTTCATGTAGCTTCTTCACCATATGCCAAACTTTCTTAATAGTCGTGGATGATTTGTTATGTAGCACCTTTTCTTTGGTATCAAGAATCCTCACTGATTGTCTCAAATATGTTACTCCCATTCCTGACTTCCTATATCTTCCAAGTTTACAACTAGCGTTGCATTCGACAGACACTTCCTGTAAGATTGGGATACGGAATACGCTATGCACCTCGTATTAACCGAAGAGTAATCGAATTTGATATCGTGGGCTTGGTCAACAATTTTGATCACTTCAAATGGTCTTGATATATTCCAGCACTTTCCTTTCACAAATCAAACACTCTTTTGGGAACTATGAATACATAATCCCCTCTTCTTGAAATTCTAAGGCCTCAGCTTTCATCCATAACTTTTTCTGTCATTGCACCATGAGTCTCTCCGGGATGAGTTATTGAGTGAAATCATAGTCTTCCGTGTAATTCTCACCCACCTTTGCCGAAGATTCAAGTCTTTTTTGTGAAGATATACTGTGCTTCCTTTCCGATCCGAATACACTTGGAATTTCTCTCATATAAGTAGCACCTCCAACATAAGAGAAAAACCACGGCGGTTGTTCCAAGTCATATGGTGTTCTGCTTCATGAGTCTTGAGTTTCTAGCCATAAGCAACTACCTTCCCTTTATTAAGACACATCCCAAGCCTCAGAGAAGCATCGCACACCTCTTATCCTTCCCAATCGTTGGGAATAATAAGGACAAAAATATTGTCAATTTTCTTCAAAGTGTGAAAACAAGTTCACACTGAGTCCATAAGTTCTTCCCTTCGTCGAGTCATTTGCATTGCAAGCTTGAGAATCTCCACAAACCTCCGATAGTAGCCTCGTTAAGCCTGTAAAACTACACCACATGATTCTGGTACTCCACTTCATCACCGCTTTGCACTTTAGGGTTAATAATTCACTTCGTTTGTTATAATTGGCTACGCTAAGGAATTTCACCTCCTTCATCCAAACTCATCGTTTATCTTAGCATATAACTTTATGCTCCTCAAATTAGGGAGCAATGAACAGATAGTTTTCATGGTTCTTCTGGGTCCTGAATGATTAGTATGTCATCAATGAACACAAATTACATTGATCCAATATTATCAAATACCCTGTGGCATCAAATCCATGAAAGTCATGGGCATTAGTCAACTAAACAAAGATTACGTGCGGTACTTAAACATCATACCTGCACGAAAAAGTAGTCTTAGGAATGTCCTCCTCCCTGATTCGCAATTGATGGTACCTTGTACGCAGATCAATAATACTTAGAATCCCTTCAAATCTAGAGCACCGTCCACAATTAATTCAGGTTTCACTAATACGATGACGCAGAATCTTTAGAACTGGCAGAACGCAATTGCCCTCCGTGGGCAAGTCAATATTTAATGCATGCTCTAGTTAAAGTTCAATCCCAAATTAATAAAGATATGTATGCCAGATAAACGAATGAGTCTGACTGTGATCAACAGAACGGGCCCATGAATTATAAAGAAGAATGATTCTTTCCACAATCGATTGAGATAATTTTCCTCTGGCCGAAGTCAAAGAAAACACTTCCTCGATAGCATCGCCGGGCCTCTTGGGCCCCAATGTCTCCGTCGCTGTAGTGGCTCAAAGTGGAAGGCCTAACTCACACTGATCCCGCGGGTCTAAGTAATCCTCTAGGGTGACAACTGGACACGCATTCTAGCAGGAATTCGCACCTCCAGCACGGTAAGTAGATTAGAATCGCTGGTCAAGCCCCACTGGGTACACCTCCGCCTCCGGGCAACTTAGGGCCTGAGGGTCCCATCAGCCTTACAGGGGCATTATAGCAGCTCAACTCCACTACACATCTACCGGGCCTCGATCGAATCCCCTCCCGCCGGGGATGCATTACTTACTTCATATCTCAGATCTCTCTTCATGATCGCAAATAATCAATTATGATCTTATATAGTCCTCAGATTCAAGAGTTGTTAACTTCTCTCTGATATCGGCCTCAAGCCCTGCTCAAAGTCACACCTTATTGGCCTCCATAGAGATAAAACTCCATAGCATAAACGGGATAGCTCGCAAACCTCCTCTCGCTTAACTACTGCTTGTGCCGCCTCGCCGCAGAGCAAGAAAATCAGCCTTGCCATTCTCGTCGACGGATTTTGAAAATACTGCTCTTGAAAATTTTGATCTAACTCCCCTATGGCATGACGGTTCCTTTCGATTTCATTCTCAGCTGATCGCTTCTCCATCAAAGACAAATACATTTATGAAGCCGACGCAAAGTCTTTGGCGCCTCCTAGGCCATCAGATTTTTATTACCCGTGGATCCACCCATCCACATCTAGGGGTTTGAGCCCTTTGAAAGCGGGCCACGCAAAATTCAAGAAGATCATTCTCCCATTCTCTCTCCATCATTCCTGACTTCAGTTAGTGAGCATTTCTCCGCCAAGAGTTGTTGTCTGAGTTGACAGATTGCAAATTTAGGGTATGAGTTCTTTCTCAAACACTGATAACACCACTCATAGGATCGAGGTAAAGTGTAGGATTTGTTTCACTTCCACAACCATGTCTAGTTCCCACGTCCGGTCCTCAGCCCATCCACTCTGCACACATCAATTCACAATTCTTAGTCTGATGCAAAAAGACATCCTAATTAAAATCAACCATCTTACCCACCCTAATCCTCTCTCCATAGTGGTACCCCATAACCTACAGCTCCCATGTAAGACCTAAAGCCTAAGCTCTGATACCAACTTTGTAATGACCCAAATCCCCCCCTGGGACGGCATTACATACTAACAACCATTTACACCATGAGAGCACTGGTTAAAATCCGGTAAATAACTGTAGTCTTTAATTATCAAACAAGGTAGGTCCTCTTATTCGGGAGCTACCAAACATTAACTCAGAATTTTAACAGCATTAACCACTCGGGTCTATTTATCCATAAAATATTTACAACATTATCCCAAAAGATCATTCCACCTGGGATGTGGAATGGCCTGGTAATAATCTTCCTAAAAGAATAAGCCAAGCCATGGCCAATATCATCTGTACATCTTCAAAATTGATATTCGATCCGTGAATACAAAATCGTAAAATAAAAACAATCTCATTCTTTCTTCTTCACTACTCGCCTCAATCGGGAGTTCCTTCACCGGACCTCTTAATCTAAATTTTTCTAGCTGGCCTCCACGCACGGGTTCCTTTAGCCCTACCACCTCCTCAAAGGTAAAATCTGTAAAGGAATGTAAGTAGGGGGCGGGGGATGGGCGGTGTGAGCATAAGCTCTATAGGAAAATCCTCCAAACTCCAACAAGGTTTAGAAAAGTACAGAAAACAATGGTCTCATTTTTTTATAACATATCATAGATGTACACTTTGCATAAAACAAATTACATTGTAAATGCACCTCAAGTTTTATATAAAAACACAGTAAACGTACACTGCCAACGCTGGTAACTCAGAATCATAAACAAGCCACCAAATACCATTTTGAATCATATTTTGTGTGTGGCATACTAAACAAGAATCTCCACCCTATCGCTATATTTGCTTTTCAAGCATCCTACCGGGAACCCTGAGATAAACGAAAGAACTTTGCACAAACTTACTTTAGTAGTATTTCAAGCATCCCATTAGTGAACCCTACTGAAACATCCTTTACAAGGAACCTCTATTCTTTTTTCATAGAGAAGCTAAGTAACTTCTATATGGAACCATAAAGGGCATCCTTACAAGGAAACTCTCATTCATCATAGTAATTTTCTCAAGACCTACAAGGAACCTCTTGAAAGATAGTTGAGCATCCTTACAAGGAACCTTCATTTATCTATAGTAATTTTCTCTAAGCATCCTTACAAGGAACTCTCTTGAGCATAGGTTGAGCATCCTACAAGGAACCTCTCATTCATCATGTTCTTTTATCTCAATCACCATACCGTATCCCCATATTATATGGGAATCCCTCAGCACAGAGCAATAAACTCCCAGTGTTATATATAAGAATCCCCACTATATAAGAATCCTCCATACTATATAAAAATTCCATTAAACTATGGGCCAAGAACTCATACTATATAAGAGGTCCCCGAACTATATAAAAATCCTGATACTATATAAAGAAAACCCGCATAATTAGAGTATGAGAATCCCACATATTGAAATCCCATACTATATAAGAATCCCATGTTATCTAAGAATCCCATACTACATCGTAATCCCCATACTATTAGAACTCCTTATACTATATGAGAATCTCAAACTATGATAAGAATCCTCCCATCAGATATTTCATCCGCACAATATGTCACTTCCATTAACATACTTGAATCCCCACCGGATTCCTCAATCACCATACGAAAAATTTATTACCAACCATCAATCTCATAACCAATCATTCTGTACATCTCCGCTTCTGATAATAAAACTTTCTAAGAATCCATAAACAATCATAAAACAATTCAAGAAATATTTAGAAAATACAAGAGATCAGACTCACGGTTATTTCTTCACCACACAAAACTCTAGCATTTAGAATCAACCCCATTTAACCTGTGGTTAAGAATAAACCTCATTCTCATGATTATGTGAGAATAATTTCAACACTTTTAAATATGGTATTTAAGCAACCCCAAACGCATAGCATATATAATAACCTAGCCTCAATGTGTTATTGAGAAACCCCATCTAAATTCTTGGTCAGATGAAGATCTTGAGCTTTGATCTCTAATCTACCCTTCAATCTCCGGTTTTTCCCTTCCTTTCTTCATCTCTATTGATTTCTAGGGTTCTAAGTCAGATAATCAAGGTTCACATTGCGCTGTTGATGCTTAGGAGTTCATGCCAATCAAGGTCTAATTTGACATTCATGATCCACGCTCAGGTCCCCAATAGACTTGGTCCCACCTGGAATAATAAAGTCTCATCACGGTTGCCAGGACTTGGCTTCTAAATGATTCTTCAGCAGTCCCCCATGAGCCTAGAACTCTTCACTTCTTCCGGTGATTTGATCTACCGTTAAACCAAATTGTCAGCAATCCGATGAGTCAAACACTCAAGACCGCTTTCTTCATCGACGAGATGGTATAAAGCAGATAAGCGGTAAGATACGCAAGAGTTACAAGGACACGCTAAACGCTTGCAACGCAAGAATGACGAGTTGTAAACCCAAGTAGAAAAAAGTCGTAAACTTGGAAGGGATGTATGAGATGACAATCATGCTAAACATCCAATCGCTCGTTATAAAGGAAAATAGCCCATTATTTTCGGCGATGATGATGCCCTAGCAAATGG
Organism: Tetrastigma voinierianum; assembly: GCA_016808115.1. Classification (NCBI taxonomy): domain Eukaryota; kingdom Viridiplantae; phylum Streptophyta; class Magnoliopsida; order Vitales; family Vitaceae; genus Tetrastigma; species Tetrastigma voinierianum. The sequence continues at coordinate 192,654 of JAEQBH010002338.1, read as the reverse complement.
TGAATTGCTCTCTTCCGCAGCCTCTAAGAAGGAATGCTTGAGGTAGCACAAGGGCCAAATCGTGAAGGAAGCACTCCCCGTGACCATTCTCATTTCTGTATGCCCTTAATTAGGCTAAGGAGAAGGCCTGATAGTTGCTAAACTGAACTAATTGGTGACGGATTAATAGAGCTAGATAAGACCTAATGAAAAATGTGGAATGTCATGCATTTGAAGAGGTATTACTTATAAAATTTCCTTTGAAAGTATTATTATCAATAAAGATTGCATTTAAAATATTTTGAAATTTTACAACCGCTTCTCAAAAAGACTATAAGGTCTAAATTATTACACCTAATAACAAATGTGGTTCTACTTAATTAGCACCAAAAGATCGATATTCTTAGTTCATCACTCCTCAAAAGACCATAGAATAAGGTCTTGAATCCTGTGGTGTACTTCAAAGAAGACTATGTGTTCTTAGCTCATCGACACTCTAAAAGACCAAATGTGACTTTAGCCTGATCGACACTCAAAGACCGATAAATTTCCATTCACGCACTCAAAAGACTAGATAGCTTGGGCCTCCCATAGTCTAAAGACTAGACGTGGCCTTAGCCTTCCGGCATGCTCAAAAACAAGATGGGCTCTTAGCCGTTGGCACTGCTTCAAAGATCAATGGCTCTTAACCTCGTCAAGTAATCTCAAAAGACCTGATGTGGCTCTGTAGCTTGTCAGCATGCTTAAAAAGACCATATGTGCTCTAAATAGTGGCATACCTCAAAAGACCTAATAGCCTTAGTCATTAGCATTCTCAAAAGACCAAATATGAATCTTAGCCTTCTATCACGCTCAAAAGACCATATGTGGCTCTGAATTGGCTGCATGCTCAAAGACCATATGTGGTTATTAAACACAAGAGCTGCTCTAAATACCGTGATATGCAATTCTCCTTAGCCCATCGGTACTAAAAGACCGTATGTGGCTTTAAGCTCGATGACACTTTCAAAAGCCTAGACAAGGGCTTCAGTTCATTGCACTTCCAAAAGACTAGACTATGACTATAGCCTGCTAGAAATTCCAAAAGGTCAAACAAGGCTTCCAGCCCAAGACTTAAAAAAAAAATACCAGAACGTTTCCAAATCTTCTAGTACACGAAAGGTAATCTTACATGGTCCCGTCTATTCGCTACAACCAAGGCCCAAAGATGGTGACTTGCCTACTAGAACAAGGGCGAACCTTGCTAAGCTCCTAACTTAACATTAGTGTCTTAAAGCGACCATCCTAACTAAGAATGATGGTAATGAGTTAAATGAAGAAATCTAATAAGGCTAAGTAAACTAGAAATTATATGGCACCAATATGTTTCGGATGAGAGATAAAAATACAATAGTCAGTGGATGAAGAGATTAAAGCGCCTGAAGAGACCACAGAGTATGGGAAAATAGATGGCACGGCGCGTTCCCTTTACAAAAAAAGAGAATTACAAAATAAGAATGGCAAAAGGAACTGTAGTCAAGCCCGTCCTCGACGGCCAGGCATACTTTTATACCATTTATCATATAAAGTTTTTCATCTTTTTAGTAGTTTTATTATATAAATAAGCATCTATTTCACTGGTGTTCACTAATGAATAAATCAGAGTTAATGAGGAGAAAAATGAAGATGCCCAAAATCCTCAAAGGAAATTACACCAGAATAGCAAATAATTGTATTGACAAGTCAAACAGGGAAGGATGATTCTAAATGGAAGCAAGTTTATATTGATGGATTTTAAACTTAATATGTTTCCATATACTCAAGAACACGGGTGTTGGAGTCCTAATCAAGAAGTTATGTTGTAAGCTATGAAGAAAATTAGCAAACATCAGAGTACCCACAATTCATCGGGAGGTTGTGCTGTATTTTCCATTTTTGGAGTTATAATATGAGCCCCAAACTGTATTAAGATATATATGGATGAATTCACACTTATAGAGAATCAACATCAATGAAAATCAAATCGAGTTCAAATGACAAAGTTATGGCCTAACAAAGTTGGTGCAAAAACAGAGGATCGCAACAATTGTCACATAAAGTTGAGAACCACCGCGACATTGCGTATAAGAAACAGAAAGATCCCGATGTCTAAGGTTGCCGATGATGTCGCGAATGTCGATATGTTGATTTAGGTCGCATTTTAGCCCATTTTGAGCCCACAATTGTGGGTTTTAAACTCAAACTGGCGAGACTAAACTTTTTTTGGTGGGTTTGAAGGGGGAAACACCTGTGTATGTCTCTTCAAAGAAGATGGATTGAAGAAGATGAAGATTTGAGGAATATTTGGGCTTCATTCATCACATTAGGCTGTTATTTTCTTCCCTTTTCATGTTTTCTCTATCTTGGCTGTATCTTTCCATCGATGACCGATTTTCAAGTTTTCTAGGTTTTGCCAGGCTTGAGTTGGATCTTATATCTACGGTTGATTTTCCTATTTATTATTCTTTTTGTGATCGATATTTATTAATTATTCGTTGATATTTAAATAGTATTGATTTTCTACTAATCTCAATATGGAGAGGGTTTCATGACCTGGTAAAGTGAGTGAGAAATTGTACAGATGAGTTATCCTAATAAATTTGATAATATAGGATTATCAATAATTAGATGGCTTGGTAGTGCTCTTTCTTTGAGATTTTAATTTACCTTTTAACACCTGGGTCGAGCTAAGAAACAAGGAAACCCAATAGATAAAATGGTAGGTTATTTGACCTTGAGAATGGCTTTAATTGCATTAAATAAGAATCAGTTTTGGATAGCATTTTCAAGAGACAATGAGTGGAATATCGATCTAGATATAATAGAATGTCTAATCAGATCAAATAATTCTAGAAATATATTATCTCGTGTCCTGAGTTGCATGTTTGTTAGTCTATTAAGTTTTCTTAGTTTAGTTTAATTTAAATTCTACTTAAACAATCTTGACCTGCTTGAAAATTAGAGAAGCGCTCTACTCTTGGTACTGATCTCCTATTTTCCCTGTGGATCGATATCCATACTTAGGGTAATACTATTACTTCATAGCAAGAGAATGTTATCAGGCACTCATCATTATTATTTATCTTGGAGATTTTTAATACACATCACAAAAATATGCCTCTGTTATCACGCAAGAACAACCTCCATGGGATTCCTTTGTCGCCGCCATTGGAGGTACTTATCTGTGGCCTCTATGAGTTCACTGATGAGGGGCACCGGGGTTCACTAAAGAACCTAAGAGGTGTAACGCGAACGTGAGATACCTTCGGACCCTTGACGGTCTCCCACAAATGTTATGCTTTGGAACACACAACACCCGCACTACAGGGCAAAAGATCACCTCTAGAGCCTTCTAGTACTCTTCCTCCATAGCCTCCTCGTCTCCCGCCACTCGGGAATGGAGGGAGGCCACTTCATCTTGGCTGCTCAGCTTTAGTGGAGAGATGTCCGCTCAACCCCTCCTGTGGAGGACAATCCAACCTCCGCCTCTCGCTTCCTACTCCTCTCCACAACACAAGGCTTTGAATTTTAGCTAAGTCCCTCTCAATTTTTGCACCTCGTGTTGCTTACACTACGCTGAAGTGGCCACTTTAGCTCCATCTCAAAGCCGACTTAGACTTCAATTTAGCCAAGGAATTTCTAAAGCCCGTGCTCGAGATGGCCGATCAAGATAGAGCCAAACTTCTAGGTCATCCAACGTGATTGAATTCTATAAGCCATGCCATGTTACTTAATGGTCGCCACCGCCAAAAAGATAGTGTCAAAAGAAACCCCAACACAAAATCATTAACAATCAGGTACTAAAGATTGAAATCCACGCCGCCCGACTAAAGAAAGTCAGATCGCGGATGAGCATTTCGGTTTTCGGTCATGTCACGCCCCACCCCCGCCGAAAGGGCCGATGAGCCGAAGACCATGTTGCATTGGGACTTTAACCTCAGACCGCTTTTTTCACAACAGGTGCAAGATTGCATATTATATTTATAAGTACCAATCGTTATAGTTGATGTTCTATAATCGAGTCCCCATTTCAATATACAAAACTTATAATTTATTCGCAAAAATATGATTATGAAGTGTATGGGTGAGCACCCATCTTAATCCGCCCGCTTCTCACTGAAGTGGGATGTCCTGGTCTCATCTCTGTCTTCTCAAGTTTCGTACTAAGAACGACAAACTCGCATGTCTCACGCTTCATTTCGTGAAACACATACAAGGACGACAAATAATCATGATCGTCTTCAACAAACACACTTATCTTATCATTTTCATATATAACATACACTTATCACAGACAGTTGGACATATAACCTTCATATCATTTAGCTTCTATTCTAGTATTTATCATTTGATCTATCATCTTTCTAGTGTTCATATTTACATATCCTATTCTATGCATATTCAAAGAGTAAGACATATTACTTTCACAAGTTACATACTATACTATTTGTTATGTCTTATTTTCATGTAAACAAGCATTTCACGTAACGTTATCGCAAACGCTTCACGCATCAGATATCATATTAACTTTCGCATCATTTTACATTCCCATACATTCATATCACGCCGATCCTATAATCTCATAGTCAAGCCGTGTAACTTTACCGCAATCGCCACAGCAAAGCGCTTATGCTTCGCATCATACTGCTGCTACTCATTACGTCATATACAAAATCATTGTTTATGTTTCATGTCCCAGATAAACCAGAAGTGGATAAAAAGGAAACTATAAGGGCCGATATGCTGTACCACCGTGGCGAAACAAGGGTCTGCGGCGTCTGGCGGCGCCGTAATGACCCAAACCGCACAATCGAGTCGCATGTGATGCAAGAGACTGTTTTCCCAATAAAAGGCTTCTGCCCATTCATCCCCCACTGCAAGCCTAATAGACATTCATTTTATTACATTCTTTCAGACATATCTCCCATTTTATTACATTTTCATATGATCTCAGTCTACGCTTTGACAATCATTGTTATCATGTATACCGATGAGATATACACTATTATTTATTTCGTTTGTAATACCTTTCTGTATATTTTTGGTAGTTTTAATGTGAGATTTATTTTAATGCATTTTAGTTTGGGTCTTCCTATCATATATAAATCCTATCAGGCGAATGCATCTTATGCTCTCTTTGTATTAATGTATCTATATAGATCTTTACTATTCATCCTCTGTATCATTTATGCATCATGATCCTTTATGCGTTTCTATCATGATTTAGCTATTCATGTACTTCTATTTCTATCATGAAGCTTAATTATTCATGTGTTCCTATCATGTTCCATCTATTCGTTTATGTACAAGAACTATGATATTCTATATCATATACTCTTATATCTATATCATGTGCCTATCTACTTAGAAGATTCCTTATATATCTTATTAATCTATATCTCCATGTACTTTATCAAATCATATCTTACGACCTATACCTCCATACATTCCTATACTTGTAATGCTTTTTCTTGTTCTTATCGATCGTCGTATCTCGTAGGAGTACGTAATGTAGACTCTTCCTTGATACCTGTAGGTACTTTTCTTTATCTATTCTCCTTACATAATAAATCTACACATATTGCTATTTCTTGTTCATATCTACATCATTTCCTCTTACCATTTATTCCACTAACTTTAACCAAGCCATTAGTACACTTGGTACAACATAACGAATTTTTCAGACAAAGAGTAACAAATGCCACAATAGAAATAAAACAGATTCAGATCCAAGAGTTTTCCATAGAATCCGCATCACCCATAACGGAGTCCTAAATAAAGGAGTTATGTGTTGCAGTTGAAGAAAATCAGCAACTTACAAGACTCGTGATGAAGCAAAGAATAAACACTGCTTTTGTCATTTTCGAGTGTACTATAAGCTCAATATTATACCAATCTATATATGGGATAGATTCTAGACTCAAAGGTCTTTCTATAGAGTCCAATAATACACATAACGGTCTGAAGGCGAGTTATGCAGTGTTGCAGCCGAAGAAAATCTATGAAGAACTGAAAAGACTGGGCAAGAATAGCAAAGAAGAATCATCGCCTTTGTCATTTTTGGGTGTGTACTATAAGCCTGAACACAGTAACAATCTATATGACATTCTAGACCAGCCAAGCTTCCATGAGTCCAATAATACCATATAACGGTCCTAACGAAGGAGTTATGTGTTAAAGTCGTGAAGAAAATCAAGAATCATAAAGACTTGCAGCTAGCCACCGCTTTGGTCATTTTGGGGTGTACAAGTGAGCTCAATATTATATCAATATATATATATGATAGATTATAGTCAGCGCTTTCCATGAGTCCAATATCCATAACTTAGCCCCATCTATGAGTTATGCAAGTCATAAACATGGGTAGGACTCTGGAAGAACCTCAGGACTTCAGCAAAGACGCCCACGTCTTTGTCATTTTCGTACTATAAGACTGTATTATATCAATATATATATGGATAGATTCTAGATTTAGGGCTTTCATAGAGTCCAAGAACACCCAAAACCACCGGAGTCCTAACTAAGGAGTTATGCAAATTGCAAGCCATGAAGAAATCAAGAATCTCAAAGACTTCATGAAGACAAAGATCAGCAGCCACTGGTTTTTTTTTGTCATTTTCGAACTTATTAAAAGCTCAAATATTGTATCAAGATATATATGTATGGGATTTGGGACTCAAAGGGCTTTTCTATGTGAGTCTAAGAACACCCAAATCGAGTCCAATAAGGATATGCACCAAAGTCAAGAAGAAATTAGTAACTGCAAAGAAGAAAGAGTCACTCTGGATTTTGTTATTTTCTTGAAACTTATTTAATAAGTCGGTGATTACGCAATTCGAGGGCGGTAAAAGATTCTAGACTCATAGGTTTTACATAGAGTCCAAGAACACCTGTCTGAGTCCTAACTAAGGTGTTATGCAAAATTGCGAGCCATGAAGAAATCAAAGAATCCAGACTTGCAGAAGATAGAGGCTGACTCTGTTTTTGGCTATTTTCAAAATCTCCAAACTCACTCTAAAATTCTAAACACTTTTATGGATTATAATCAACTCAAGGGACTTCCTTGATACATATCATAGAACAAACCTCGAGTTTTCCTAAACCCAACACTTGCACCTGGTGTGAGAGTAGTTTCCTCAAAACTTTAAAAGAACATCGATACCCATCTTATACATCTTCTACCAATTAGGTTTCACTAAAACCCAAAACATGAATCTAAAAGGAGGGTTGGGGGCTAATTTTGAATCCAATAAATGGGAAAATCCCACTCATAATTCATACAAAGTTTCATGGCCAAAATTTTGTCACAAATCTGTAGATTTTTCATACCCAAAACCATACTAATTTCAGTACAAAACTAGACTTCCATACTAAAAAAAATCATTAAAACTTACATCCCAAAATTTGTTAGACTCATAACAAAGTCCACCATTCAAAACAAAAACATAGAATTAAGGGGAATTCCATGTTTATGATTAATGATGGTTGGGACATATTCCTAACTAAACCCTGGGGATGAAAACCATAGAAATCCCGAGAAATCTTTGCCCTTTCGTCTCCCTTTCTCTTCTTCCTCTTTTCTTCTTCCTCTTCCTCTTTCTCTCTCCTCTTCTTCATCGTTGTTGGGAGACCCAAAAATGAGATATTTTTGGTCTCCCTCCTTTATACTTCATTTTTTATTTGCACATAAGTCCTCCCACTTCTTTATTATTTCCAGACTCACTTCATTATTCCACTTCTCGTCCTTCTATTCTTTTTCTAATTTTCTGGTTTTCTATCTTTTCTCTCAATCCATAATAGAGTAACCCCTAATGTTTTATGCCTTTATCTCAAGTGGTGAAATCGACTAATTTTACCTTACTATTATTAATTTCAGAGTCTCTAGTTCCTCGATATTCATTTTAGTTTTTATTATACCCTAAACATGTTCAAAACTGCAAAGATATTTTGTACAAACAAACATGCTTTGAAAACCCTTACCATGTAGATAGGAAATAGATGAATTTATTCAAGATAAAGCCACACTGTAACGAGAAGGGTGGATAGCGGTCAGATGTCCATAACTCAAGGACTTGTTGAAGGGGCATGAATAATGATCTCCCGCGCCTCTGTGCCAGGAGCCACTGTGCCCTCCAAAGGAGGAACCCACTCCTGTGGAAGAACTATGAGCTTAGCAACAACCAAATAAAATCTCTGCTTACAGGGGCCGCTTGCAAGTCTGGTCAAGAAGGACGGGGCATACTTAGACCAGCTACCACAACCCTCAACACCAGGGAGATCCCACGAGATCTCATCTCTTCTGTGAAAGCATGCTTCTCTCGAGGGGCATCCCAGGGGGCACCTCCAGTGCTTGTCGGGCATCAAAGGCTCGGCCTAGGGAGTCCACGGGCACACAAGGACTCTTTCTAAGCCTCTTCATCTAGGGCCGGTCACTCAGACGCCGCGATGATTCAACCGGCACCCGTGGAAGGCAGCCGCTTGCTGGTGGGGTATTCTTTAAAAAATTTGAAACAAGGCTTGACATCTTAGCCTCCTCCTCCTAAGTTGACTTGCTAACTCCGGAATTTGTCTAGTCCACAAACCACTTCAATCCCAAGACCCAAGAATCCTCTCACCACTGGTCTTTTTTTCTTTTCTTCACCGCTAGTAGATAAAATGGTCTCAGGCGCCAACTTTAGATGATCCGAAGGACAAAGGGTTCCAGTGGCTCCGCCTCGAGCATCTCCTGGAAACGACTCAGATCCAAGAATAACAAAGCATCTGTTCTCTTGACGACCTCATCGACAGCGACAGGAAAGACCGGCACCAACTCGAGGTTCTTCTCACATTAGTGGGTGAGCTCGTGGTGGCTTTTTCCCTCTCTGTGATCTTAAGTTCAGCCAAATATATGGTATAACCTCGCTTCTCCACCGCTTGACTAACCAAATTTTGTATGCGCCTACCTACAAATCATCAAGAAGATAGGTATATCAATACAACTACCACCTAGGGAAATATGAGACACACCAAAGCGGGATACATCAAAACATACAAATTGGAACGAAAGATTATTCCGACTGCAAGGAAGCCCTTCGAGAGTTAAGGTCTCATCACAAGCCCTTGACTGAAAGATTCCACCCTTTCGCCTATCTTAGGGAGTCGTGGAGCCCTACATAATTGCGCAGGGAATCGTGGGTCAAGGCGAGCCGCGAGTCCTCAACTTCAACTCAAAGTAACAGAAACATAGATCACCGGTCGAGATACCCAACTCGGAAGAGATAGTTCAAGACACCGCAACTCCATCAAAAACCGAAAAACGCCTGATGTATGAGGGAGAAGGTGCCCAAAGAAATGGCTGAACCGCCACCAGACAAGGTGCAATGGGGCTCAGTCAACAACCCGCTCTGGAAGAGACAAGATTATCTCCGCCTCCCTCGCCAGACACAGCCGCACCATCCGACGCTCTGCATCGACATTCCATAGAATTTGGTTGTATAGCCTCGGCCTCTCTGATAGACATGGGAAAGGCAACAGTCGTTATGAAGAGGGCATTTCTGTGGAATACCCTCACGTCGCTTTGACTGGTTGAAATCTCTTCAGACCCTCATCATTTTACAGCAAAAAAAACGAATGAGAGAATGAATAGTGTGGCTTGAGGTCTTTAGCTAAATGGGAACAAAAGAAGAAAAGAAAATATGATCTTTAGTGGCTATGTCACTAATTGTGTGGGACAAAACTGAAGAAATGAAAATCAAACACCTTCAGAAACTGCAGAACGGGACTTTTTAATCATAAATACAATCAAACGAACCAACGACGCAAAGAAGGTTGGAGTTATTTATGGAAAACCTGTGGCGCCATGTCATAACTATGCCTCTTTGAAAGGAAAGTCTACAAAAGCGAGAAAGAGAAATACAGACAAAAATTTTGAGAAGACATAAACGAACCACTAAACCACTACCCTATTTATGGGGATGGTATGCCACTTGTGGAGGCTAGATGTCACTGTGAGAGACGCTTGCACGTATATACAGCCGCATCCCATGTGCCTTGAAATATACACACTCTGGCCTCCTGAAATAAGCTATTAAATGCGAATCATTTCGCCTAAACTTGTCAGAATCCTAAATGATCCACATTTTAAACAACGATATTTTCCCCGATCAAATAGCAGAGCAAAAACTCACTTGAGGAAAGAGAAGAGAGGGCATTATGAGTAAGATCTTAATGACTAATCCACTTCAATTTTGGGCTCATCAGATGGCCCACGCTACGCATAAGGTCCGACTCCAGAAGGTGCAAACACTTCAGACAAGAGTCTAAAGAAACCGCTGGGGAAAGCAACCAAACTTTCCAAGGCTTGTCTGAGGAACGCCCGATTTCAAGTCCCCAACACCATCCAACTACATGGTTGTTTACTGAATGAAGTAAATTTTAGAAGCTGAAAAACCCGTGAAAGCTGATATTATTTAATAATTTTTCGCCTTTCCAAACTTTACCCTGGGATAATCATAGAGGGCTGAAGATAGTCCTAGATAAGGAAAAGAAGATTTCCTCCCTTAAATTAGGAGATAAAATCCTACTCCGAGAATAAAGGAGAGGATTTCCTCCCTTAAATTAGGAGATAAAATCCTATTCGAAGGAAGTTGAGGATTTAACTTAAATAGCTTATAAAACCACTTGAAGGAAGAGAGATTTCACTCAATTAACTTTGCAATGAAGACCTCAGCCAGGAGTGTGTGCCAATTCCAACTACACCTATTCTCTTTCCTCATTATTACATTTATTAATAACACTAGATAATTATTCACATCATTCTAATCATCTTTTTGCATGTTTAATATCAAGGCTACGATACTCAGAAGTCAAACAATTCAGATTACATTATATGTTGGCGATAAAAGATAGGAAAATGTACCCATCAAGACCCCAGACGATATCGGTGGATCCGTCACGTTCAAAGTCCAACAACTGGCCAAATGGTGAAGATGTGGCAATAAAATAAAAATAATAAAGCCTGACCTGAAATTAAGGGAAGCCACAGCGCAATATCCAATGTGCGCGATTCAATAGTTAGAATTTATTAAAGACTAGACGTAGATAAGAAATAAGTCCTTCTCGGAAGTCAACTAAAGAATTGGCAAAGTTTAACTACAAGACATCAAGACTTAACACCACATACCCGGGTCATGTGTAACAAGATCAGTCACTAAGCTTCCAAAATTAACCTTTAGAGCGCTGTAAACAATAAAGAAAAATATCGGTATATATGATGAAAATGACTGAAAGATGTACATGGAGGGCGAGAAACATAACATGGACATGATACATGCTTAAATATTTTGTCCAGTTGAAACAATAGTAGACAGTCCAATTAAAAATAATGATAAGCTAACTTGGAGGCATCAGTCTCTCATCTAATTTCAATACACAAAAATCGCGAAAAGTATTTTCTTTTTTATCCTTAAATTGTCAAATCTAGGACTATTTTTGGTTTTCAAAACTGAACTTGTTAAACATTTAAATAACTAAAGAGCCCTTCTTCAAGTCTTTTAAAATATACAATGGCTAAACGTTGTATCCTGGAAACTGAACAACAAAAGGAACAAATTCAAAGAACAAAGAATATTGAATGTTGGGAGAAGAACATATTAGTTTCATGCTGAACAGTTTTAATTCCAAAAGATGATGCTCTTGGTTGCTGATCTCCAAACTAATCAGAATACGTTAAACCAAAAAATATATAAAAAAAAAATAAAAAATAGTAGCAAAGATTTTCCAAACCTGATAACTATAATCTTAAATGAAACCCATTTCTAATTCACATTTGTAAAATCAAAATTGAGATCCATCCACTTATCACCATGGGAGAAATCATGATAGTTTGTTATCAAAGAACCAAATCAGCTCACTGCAACATGTTATGACACACAAAGGAAGAGAGTATTACTATTCATTGTCCTCATAGTGGAACCCATAAGCTTTGGCTACCGGAGGAGCCATAGGCAAAGAATAAAAATGCCTCTAGTACCAAAGAATAAATAGAAAGCAACAAATAAAGAAGGAAAAAAAAGGAAGAAAAACCCGCATAAATTGTTACTGACAAATGATCCACACTAAGAAACATGCTTAAAAGATTCATTGAGTTAATTCACACTGTTAGTTGTGCCTTCTTTGTAAGTTTTGGAAACTATATCCATGTGTTTGTAAAAGTTAATAATCACTGAATCATCCAATATGGATTCATGGAATAAAGAAAGAGGAGAAACCCCAGCAGTTTGGTGTTCGCATCAATGGAAAAACAGGTAGAGAACAAAGCATTGGACCACCATTATCCCCTTGTTAGTGTGTTTTGGCATACCCATATTCAAAGTTAGCTATAGAGATGATAAACACAAAAATTGTGTTCATATGAGTTTGCAAAAAAGTTGAGATTAAACACCACAAAGCTAGGTTGACAAGAACCAAACAAATCCAACTTAGATTGTTGAAGATTTGCAGAAAAGGGTTTCTCTTGTGATTGCTCAAAATTAAGAAATACTTACCAATTAGGTCGTTAATTTTGCAGTAGAGTTAAGGTGGAGGTGGATCTATCAAGAGTTAAACGCGATTTGTCAAAGTTGAGTCAAGAAAAGAAAACTAGTTCATCGATTTTTTAGGTTGCTCTATTATGGATAAGTTCTCTAGATTTTAAGGTTCAAGGGTTCGGAAACACTAGAGGGAAATTATTTTAATGGCATAATTAATGACATTTTACAAAATAGACATGGTGTATTCTTAGTTACAGTAGGATACATTAAATTTTAACCTGTAATTCCTAGGAAGCGTCATAAAATAGAAAATAATATATTAAAAGCATAACACTTTTAAGGAGTGTCATTCTACCACATATTTTAATTTAAACTATGACACGTTTTGAAAATGTCATCATTTTAAGCGTCATTATCATTAATTTTTATAGAAGTGCTCTCACCCACTACTCTTTGTATTGACGATCTTCACTACTTTATTTCAAGTTCTATATTTGTATTTGCGGATTTTATGAAAATACAAGCCTCAATGAATTAGTATTAATTTTCTTCCGTTGTCATGAGAAGACATCATAAATCTTTAAGATTAGAGACAATTTTACACAAAAATAATTTTCACTTTGAAACCTTTTCTTAATCTGTCGCTTAGAAAATAGATAAAATTCATTTGATTTTATTCTAGTCACTGCTATTACCCTACTACCTGCTTTCTTTTCATACTTTTCCCTTTTATCTTTAAACATGCACGCCAACCGATATCACCACTCACATTTTATCTTTCTATCATCTTTTTTGTTTAATTTTGAAGTCATTTATTTTTCTGAAAGAATATAATACATTTTCTAAATTATTACAAAGAATATTAAAATAATCGATTTTTTTTTCTTTGCTGGTCAAATTTATTTTAGACTCCCTATCCCTGTTTCATCTGAATATTGGGCCAACATTCTAACTAATTTTGAATTCAAGTCTTATTGACTATTAAAATAATAAAACTATGAGAAAAAAGAAAAGAATCCATTACCAAATTTATCACTTTGGTCATTCATATCTACAGTTTCAAAAAAAATTATTTTATTTATTTTTCTGTAAAGCCTTTTCAGATCACTCTAATGATAATAATATTTAAAAAGATGGAATAAAGAAACAAAAAGGAAGATATCAAACATTTCTTTAATATGATTCCCATTAAAGAAAGAAAGTAAGTGTGGACCTTTCAGCATCAGCTCTTTCTCGCCCACAAATTTAGAAATATTGTTCTTTTATTTTCTTTTTCACACAGGGTTGCACCTTCCGAAACTAGCGTTATCTAATTTCATTATCCATTCCTGTGTTTTTTTGCTTTTTGTATAATCATACTTACAAAAGGAAAATTGCAGAAACACGTCTTCAAATAGTAACTAATTTAAACTCATCAAAGCGAATCACAATCGTCGTGCTTTCTTCTAACTTAATCATTGATTTCGATTCGGGAACGAATTGTTTTCAATGTAGCTTACTGTCTTTAATCTTTTCCACCAGACGTGATTAATTTGTGACGTATCTATATTTTGCCTTCCAGAGGTACTTGACACCTTATAATCTAACAAAAAATGTAAATGATAGGACAGAGGACCGGTATTTAACAACAAAAAGGAAATGTAAAATTATGTTTGTTTTTATTTATTTTTTACAAACAACATTTTGAATAACTTTTTAGTAAGAAATGGACGGTTTTAGCTGAAGCCAAGACCTTATGTTAGTAAATATCAATCCAAAATGTTAATAGATAAAATGATTGAATAAACAGAAGGAGAAGGATTGGCAAGAGAGTGTGACGTACAAGAGGAGAAGAAGGTCAGATGTGTGCTAAAGCAACCGGCCGTGGAGCAACAGAAGAATAAAGTTGGTGTGGCGTGAGTGTAGCTGCAGGGTGTGTGGAGCAAAGAAGAGGCAGCGTAATCGTAATTGCGAAACAGCAACTATGCAAAGGATTCAAGCAATCAGAATGGTGCATCGGCAAGGTATAACACTGCCCTAGGGGAATTTATTTCCTCAGATCCAGTCAGCCTTTCCAAGACCGAGAGGTCTTCAACTGTGGAAAGCAAGAATCGAGAGAACCGGTACTAGTAGAGGAAAATAGACATGAAGGCATCACTGGGAAGCTAGTCTATATTTATTTATAGGCAATAAGGTTACTGCAGATTTAATAAATATTAAATGAGACATAAAGGCGCCAATTCAAGAACTATTTTGAATTCAAACACAAACATTCTATAGAGAGCGATAAAATAATTCTATTATAATATGCACAAACTGATTATGACTAATTCAAAATACAAACTAAGTTGTTTTATTAAGCACATTTTGATTCAACAAAACCTTTTGGTATTTATTGTCATTTTATGATCAACTGATGATTTTAAAGGTTCAAAACTAAGTTTTACTAGGCAGATAAATTAAATTAATTTGATAAACCTAATGTGGCCCCCTAGCTGAAGTACACGCACAGGGTGGAGAGGCCAATCAACCTGATTTGGTAATCGACTCGGGCTCGCCCATTCCTCAGGCGCGAGGCCTCCCTTTCTCAATCCACGATAAGCCCATAAACGCACATATAAAGAAAAAAACCTTAATCTCATTTAGTATGGAGATAACTTTGCTTTGTTTTATTGAAAAACCGACAAGTGAAGCAAATAATCCCCACATTTTTCAAAAGAAATAAAACTTTCAGATTAAAAAACATAATGTTTGTCATAAAGTTGTTTTTTAAGTTCATAAAATGATTAACTTATGAACTAGTTAGCTGTATGAATAAGGCTTTAACTTATTGGGAGTTTTGGTAAAGTTTTGTTTCAAGAACTGCAGTACTTAATCAGAATTTAGAGACCTTATCATCAACACCAACACATCACCATTCTTGTCGTTTAATTTATTGTGCACAGATTACTAGTAGCCATGCTGCAGTTCCATTTCTAATTCAAGGCGTTTAGAAATCTTATTACCACTTCATAGGAGCGCCCTTAATTACTAATTTCTAGGTGATTTCATCAAATACATACTGTATTTGATAGTAAAATAATCTATATGGAGGATGAACATAAGGAATGATGAATTCAACTTTCTAAATTATTATTTCAAAGACCGCACCACACCGTAGTAGCGGAATCATTTAAAAGTTGCATCAGTCAGCGACTGCAGTTAATCCACAGGACCTTCTTCACGGGATCTCCAATCACAAAGTGTCGGGTTTCCATCAATCGTTAACTTCACGCTTAAGTCCCATTCCACCTGATGTTTCCAAAATTACTTTTCCTAAAGGCTTATCGACCGGCCAAATTCACTTCGACTTTACATAATCAACGGAATGATTCCATCTTTCAAATAAGCTTCAATACCTCACAATCTTAAAACAAATATGTCTCTGCTTTTCCCATTAAACGCTTTATTCTTTATGCATCGATAGCTATTGTTAGCAACTCATTAATGGCAATAATCTAAGGTGTTAATGTATTCTAAAGGAATTTTATAGAAGTCTTTAACCACCACCTTCTTTACCCATGTATTCAAGAGCTATAAACTCCGATTCCATGGTAGAAGAAGCAATGAGAGTTTGTTTGAAGATTTCCAAGCTACAACACCACCTCCCGGCAAGACATAACTCATGATTTTATCTCTATATCCGGCACCGAGATCCAATAGCATTCATTGGGGTCTTCCAAATACAAATGAAATCCACTCAGAGATACTATAGTTCGTTAAAATTCCTTACATTTAATAGTTCAAAGAATAACTGTTGATCATTGGGATTGTTTTGATATCTACTTAATCTACAATAACGCAGGTGCTATGTCAAGCTTCATGCTAATGCACGACTCCAACAATCTATGCATATCTACTCAATCTTAATAGATCGCCTATTTTTCATTAAATGAGGTTCAATCATAAGGTAGTCACAAGCCTGGCATCGAAATGTCCGAACCTCTTGAGCATTTTCTCACATAATGTTCTCGTGATAGCAATGATACTATCACCCATCCTATGATTTTCACACCAAAACAGGACCTAGCTTCACCCATATCTTTCATGTCAAAACTCGAAGTTAGAAATCTCTGGTACTATGTCAGTACTTAAAGAAGTACAAAGATCAACATATATCTAAGATAAATTTTAATGATGGCACATTCTTTTTCCAGACACTTTGTATATACACATTTATCCATCAACAAATAAAACCCGCTTTTTCAACAAAGGATATCAAATTTCTCATTCCATCGTTAGTGCTTGTTTTAAACTTATATGTAGATTGTTTAATTTGCAAAACTTTATGTTCTTTCTGTGTGTATACAGTCTTCAAAGTTGTAATAAATCTCTTCATCAAAGTCCCCATTAAAAGCCGTTAATATCCATTTGATGGATAAAAAGTTATGAATTGGAAGCAAGCAATTAAAATACTAATGGAAGAGATCCTAGTAAAATAGTATAAATGTATCAAAATAGTCGAAGATGAGCCAGAAACCTTGGCTACTAACCTAGCTTTGTAGCTTTTCTAATGGAACTATCCGGAAAGGCTTCTTTTAAATCAAATTTGTAACCACGGTTTGTACTCACGAATCGACCAATTCATGTTCGATAATTTAAAATATAGTCAAGCCTCAATTTTAATGGTTTTTCCCAAAGTAATGTGCGTCAGGGAAGAAATCATCAAAATAAGATGACGGTTCGTTTCAATTGCGTACAAAATCATCTCCAAAGGAAACTTCTTTTCGCTGTCTCTTACCTCTCTCAATCCATCATGAAGCCGCTTATCATCCACACTAGTACATGCTCATCATATGATTTTTCGTGATCATTAATTATGTATAGAATTTGTTCAGAAAGTGGGAAAATGTGTTCAAAAAATTCGCATTTTATGTCTCAATAATAGTGTTGCTTTCTAGAACATCACTTTTCAAACTAGAAATCTATAAGCTGTACACTTACATTAGAAGAATATTACCCAATAAATGATGCAATCAGAAGTTCGGACCCTATTCTCTTTTAGAATAAATACTATAATCCTCAGTAAGACACTCCCACATTTTCAAATATTTATGTTAGTTCATGACTCCTTCCATAATTATAGGTGCTTTACCAAGTTTCTTGTATGGAATTTTATTTAGAGATGATGATGGTAAAGAGTAATGGGTTACTCCCACGATATTGTTAGGTGCTGAAGCACCATCATAGAGAATTCATCATCTCTTTAAGATGTCCTATTTTTCTTTCAAAGAACTCCATTTGACTGGTGAATATGAGGAGTCACTTCATGAATTATTCTTCCTTTCACAATGATCATTAAAGGGATGTATCATTTCTCTATCGTATCTAATCATTTTGATTTTTCTATCAAGTTGATTTTCATCAGCTTTATAGCTTAAGAACAGGCCAAATGCTTCATCCTTACTTATAAGTAAATTCAAAGAAACCTAATGGAATCATCAATAAAGGTTATGATTTTTACCTCCCTAGTCATGGTTTGTTTTAAACTTCTAGATCGTAATGTATGTTCTACTAACTTTGTTTCTCTAGTCATCAGCTACATGTTCTTTTTAGTTAGTTTAGAAGTGGCACATATTTGGCACTTACTTAAGCCTGAATAATCAGCATGCATGATGAGTCTTAGTTATTTTTCATTATATCCACTACTCATTACGCCTAATCTGTTATGCCACGCACGATCAACCAAGTGTTGCATAGAAGAAGATTCTCATTCATAACTCAGAGATACTGGCTAACAAAGAGCCCCTGATTACAGAACCCTTTTCCCACAAAGATATTATCTATGATATAATTGTTATCAACTTTATCATCTCGATCAACAATCATTAGCACATTATTGCAACTGGTGAGCTGCACGACTTTCAGATTTGCGCGAGGCACATCCTCACATCGGCAGCAGAGGTGTGATTTACATTATTGTCATTTTAGTCTATCTGCTAATTTGAATATTACTTATATTTGCGATCGTGAGATGATTATGAGATCATTATGTCATCTCTTTCACCAAGTCACTTTAGGAGGATTTGAATGGGAGTTTCAGTTTTATTTCTTTCGCAGATCACAGCATGATGGTCTGTTTGCCAGCAACAAAACAAAGGCTTCTTTTTTCAAATGCCACAGGGTTAGAAATTTAATGGTCTCTGAAGCCAGATTTATGTTTGTACCTTAGCTCATTTGGACCAGGTTTGCCTTGGTCGACATCTGCTTCGCTTTGGCTACCTTTTGCTCTTTGAATGATCTTCTCTATAAGATGTGAGTGATTAGATCACCTGTGGATAATTGCTTTGCTCAGGTTTCAACCCATGTTTTGTAGTCACTCCATGAGTCGTAATTTCATCAATAGTCCATACAAACTACTCAGCTCTATTTTTTCAGCGCTTTTGTTCCTCCACAATTTATGGTACTACGACTGGAGTTTCTATGTCTCTTTGTTCACCATCTCCCATTTTAGTAGTTTCCACAACAAATTTCTGCCAGTCACATCCCTACAGCATTTTCAAAGATGAACCTCAACCTTGCTTCCCTGGTGAAAGTACGAGACACATCAAAATAACTGGCAGATACGAGTTGTGATGGGTATGTCACAAACCTGTTCGCATATGTCCACCGCCGTGAGTCGGGAAGGGCGTTTTCGCTTGTCGGGAAGAATCACGCCACCCATGCATATCGAGCGAGTAAATCCGCCTCCCGCCACGCTTATAATTTTGGCCGTAAAAGACCTTAATTATGGAGATGTCTCGAAATGGCATCGCGGCGCAAGGCGCAGAGCAAGAACCGCAGGATTGGTGATGCGACTGACGCCGAGTGATGCAATGGGTGCAGAATCAGTCGTGATCGTGGCGGCGCGGGGCCGCTGGAGTAAATGAGCCCCAGATCAGTTATAAACAATTCTAAGATTGTTAAATAAATATCAATCTATGTTAAATAGAAGAAATGATGTATGGTAGCCGGTACTAAGGAAGAGGATGGGATTTATAAAGAAGAAGAAAGATTGATCTGTAGAAGAAGTTGAATATAGGGAATAGTAGTCTGTAGGAAGTAAAGTGGTAGAAAGAGAGGTTCTGTGTGGAGCAGCAAGAAGAATGTGGTGGTAAAGGAGCAGCTATAGAAGGCAATCTGAGATGCAATGATCTAAGAACCGTAATCCCAGGACTCGAGGTGTGGCACATTATTCCAGAATTTATTTCCCCAGATCCACACCTTTCTAACCTGAGGTTTGGAATTGTGAACAACAACGAGGAGAACTGTACCGGTAGAGAGGAACAGATGGAAGAAGACTGCTTTTCCGGTTATCATGATTGATTTAGTGTTTAGTTTCCATCGTAGTATTTAATAAATTAAATGAGAGAAGGGTGTTTGAATTCAATGTAGTCCTGTTTGAATTCAAACACAAACGATCTATAGAGTTAATAAATGAATTTATTGCAATACGACAAATGATTCTCTGATTTCAATTCAAAATACAAACGTTGCTTTATTTGGCATTATTATTTGATTCAAAAGGAAAACCTTGTATTTATTACATAAGAATTTCTCAAACCGATTGATTTAAAGGCTCAAACTCGTGTTTTATTCAGTTTACAAATTAAAATTTAATGGAGCAAACTAATTGAGTCTCGTTTATACACTACAAGGGGTCAGTAAGACTCGGGCTTTTGGCCCATCTTTGGTAAGTGCAGGCCTCCTTTTCTCAATCCATGTACCGATCATTGTATAAGCGTAAATGGGTTTTGTATATAAACTCAAAAAACCTTGTCTTTGTTCCATGTGGGACACAACTTTTTGTTTCTGTTTTTATTGAAAAAACTCATTGTTTACAACACCTTCATCTCACCAAATAAAATTGACAATGGATTTTAAAATAATTGCCTGTAAAACACCAAGCATGGAATCTCTCAAAGCTTATGAAAATATCATGGAACCAAATCATTCTTTTATTTTTGCAAGAAGTCTTTATTGCAAAAAAAAGTGTTCTCTAAAAAACTCATCTTTGTTTTTTAAAATTTAGTGTTTTTCGTCTTTTTTATGTTTTTCATAAAAGAAAACAAACTGTAAATCAAACCTGTTTTCTCTATTTTTCTCATTCTCCTTATTTTAAAAAACAATAAACAAACATGCCCTTAATTTCTAGACACTGTAAAATAATTGCATGTCATTTTGTGCCTATATATGTAAACAGCTTTCTCTGCCACTTCCACTGTAGTGCACTTCTGGAGCTAGCTACACAGCCATGGCTTCTTCTCCTTCTCCTTCTTTCCTTCTTCTTTCTCTCTTTACTCTCTTCTCTCTCCTTTTCTCGGCATATTCGTCGGAAGAAATTGAAAACACACCTCTCACAATCACCCTCCCTCTAACCCCAAAATTTGCAAGAGAACCATCTACAGATCCCGTGGTGTTTCTCCAACAACTTGCCTCTGCATCAAATCCCAGGAGACCCATCTCTTGAAATATGGTAAAACCAGCTCTCCTTTGAAAACCCCTCTTTATCCTATGGAATATGGGGGTCACACCATCCCTCTCAGCTTCGGTACTCCTCCACAGAAACTCTCTTACCTGGTAGACACAGGAAGTACTGTCGTATGGACCCCATGTACAACTCACTACCAATGCATCAACTGTACTATTTCAGCCAAAGACGTCCCCTTCTTCGAGCCTCAACTTTCGACGTCTCTTACAAATTTGAGCTGCAAAAACCCCATATGTAACACCGGGTGCCTCCGCTGCAAGGCCAATTCCAAAAACTGCCCCCAGGTTTGCACATACTATCTTCAGTACGGCACTGGGGCCAAGGCTGGATACTATCTATTAGAAGACCTCCACTTTCCCGAGAAAACAATCCGTAATTTCATCGTCAGGTGGCCTGCTTGATGATAGTCTCCGTGAGACTTATCGACGGAATGGCGGGGTTCAGTCACTCAATGTACTCGTTGCCGGTCCCAGATGAGAGTGAAGAAGTTTGCCTGTCTCAACTCCCATTATTTCGATAATGCTTACCAGAAACGGTAGCAGATTGATTTTTCCTTCCTACGCACGGAACGGAGACACTATAGGACTTTCCTACACTCCCTTCCTAAAGAACCCTCCTGACTCCCCGGATTATATTATTACTTGAACGTCAAAAATCTGATGCTCGGAAACAAGATCCTCCCCATTCCAAGCAAGTATCTATCTCCGGGATCCATGCCGCCGCCCGGTCTCATCGCCGTTCGGTTTCGTGCGGATACATGGCGGGACCTGTTCATGAATAGTGACGAATGAGTTGAAGAAGCAGATGTCAAATATAGGAGATTATATGCATCAGAAGGGAGTATGGTCGCTGGACCTTTGTTATAATTTCACAGGCCGCAAAATAGAAATCCCAGACTTGATTTACCATTTTGCAGGTGGGACAACGATGGTGGTGCCGGGGAAACAGATATTTCAAATTTGATACAGGCAGCGAGCATTAGTTTATTCCTATCGATACTGATGATGCCAAGAATTTGGAATTAACTCAGGACAGATCTAGTATTTCTGGGCAATTATATGCAGTGAATCACTATATCAGTATGACTGTAAAAATAACCGTTTGGTTTTCGACAACAAAATTGCTAGTTCTGGTTAAGACTTAGCCAGCAACCTGGAAGGACAGTGTATGGTATGGTAGTATGTATGAGTGATTGTGAGTTGGGAGGAATACTGCCTAACAGGCATGTCACATATTTGCTAGACAGCTGGTAAGGATGGTTTATGATCTCCTGTCTGAATAAAAGAAGACTATTAAATAAAAATTTTAGACTTTTTTTTATCTTCTTTTTCTTTCTATAACTAAAAATATACAATAATATTTTGTGCCAACCAGAAGCTTTAATGTGGATCATATTAATTAAAGATCAAAAAGATAAATAATAACTCACACAAAGATGCACGAGTTTTATTTTAACGTGGTTCGGTGATAGGCTCGAAATGTGCTATATAAAATGTGTGTGCCTATATGTGCAAGTGCATACGTCGCCTCAAGTAATATAATGAAAGTATGAGTATCATCCCACAAGAATTAGGTTACTAATTACTGAAATTAGAATAGTCCTAACTTTATTTGGATAAAAACAAATGTGAACTTGAAATAGAAAACAAACTAAACTAAAAAAATCCAAAACTAAAGTCTCTAACATGAAAAGAAAAAATGTAATTACAAAAAAGCCTAGGGTTTTGATTTTATCTAACAAATTCCAAATGTGTGATTCGAAATGGTCCCAATGATGCATAAATTATATATTAATGACGGATTTCACCTAAGCACATATTATTTTTTTCTCAAGCAATAACAATCTACCCTTGAAAAAGGTTATAGTCTACCTCAAACCATAATAACCAAGGATGCATTAAGTAATTGAAATCCAACAAGCCACATGTAACCCATAAATATCTTCATTCTATGTGAAACACAACACATTTCATTGTCGTCTAACCCTAATTATTGTTCACAACCTCAAATTAAATTACAATCATTATTAATAGTGATCAATGCATCAACAAGCATGAAATTGAATAGAACATTCAATATATGAAAATCAAACATCAAATATTACAAATCAAACTAAACACCATGGTTCATTGTTTTAGACTACATCAAAACCCTAGAAAATGAGATTAGTTTACATGAAGGAGGTAGAAATACAACCAAAGAAAAGAGAAAACATAAGGAGGAGGAAATAGCACAATATAGAGATGAAATGCTCAATCTGTCCTCTTCAAATGCCTCTTCTTCTTCTTCGTCTTCTTCCTTCCCCAAAGAGAGTTGTTCCCTAGGGTTTAGAAACCCTAGGGTCTTTTCTCTTTGCAACTGAGGGAATCCCCTTTCTTTGCCTCCACAGACTTCCCCCTCATTCCAAATGCCTTAAATTTGTTCCTTTATAAGTCAAGCATAGAGAGGGTGTGAAAATGGGTTTTAGCAACTTTAGGGCCGACATCCATGCTACAGCATGGTAAATCTGCATTGCAATGTGGCAAAATGGCAACCTATTGGTCCCTTGTGAGCATATCCACGCTGCAGCGTGATGAACTCATGCTACAGTGTGAAAAACTCACACTACACCATGGGTTTTCTCAAACTACAGTGTGAGTTTTTTCAAGTTGCAGCGTGGGTTGCTCCTTTGTAATTTCTTTTCACTTCCCGAGTCCATAACTTTTTGGTCTGAACTCCGATTTATGCAAACTTGGTCTTGTTGGTAAGCTTAGAGAGTGTAGAATATGGATATGGCCAGAAATAACAATTTAGATATAATGGTAAAGACTGAATCCATCAAGTGTGTCAATTGATCAGCTTTTGAACACTTTCTCTTCTTCCTTCAACTTCTAAAAGTCATAACTTGATCATTTGAAGTCCAAATTAAGTGAATAAGGCCTTTTCGAAAAGCTTGAGAAGTCTATTATCCATCCATAAAAAGTTTGGAGCCTTGGGATGTAACACCCCAAATTATACCCTGACGGTTTTATATTGAGTATAATAAAAGTAAATGTGTATTTTTCCAGAATAAAATAGTGCTAAAAATAAAATAAGAAAAACCCGAAATTAATACAAAAGCCAAGGATAAATTGATAATTTAACATTGGGCACCCAAGGGACATAATACAAGAAGATAATATGCCAAAGTAGATTTTGATAAGTTAAATTGAGAATAAAATGAAATGAAGGACCAAAATACAAAAAGGGAAAAATTAGGCAAAATTGGATAAAGCCAAACATGGCTTTAAGAGAAATTCATTTTTGCTTTGGTTAGGGCAAACCGGTTGAGAGAAAAGGAGAAGAGAAGAGAAGAGAAAGGGGAGAAGAAGAAGAAAGAAAAGAAGAAGAAAAAGGGAAAGCAAAGGTATGGAAATCATGTATGGTTTCTACATATGTTTGGATGATGTAGGGAAATACTAGTATGGAAAAAGTGTATGGAATGGTATAGAATTTATGTTTAGAAGTGTTGTTAGTTGGTATAAGATGAGTTATAAGGTTTATTATGAGTTTTGGGTTGAGTTGGTTTTGGTTTGGAAAGAAATTTCGATTAAAGAAAGTAATTTCAGCTAGCCATTCTGATGCAGAGCACCCCTACGCTGGGCATGGTATGCCTGGGCATGGGCCCCGCCTAGAGGGGCTCTTTTGCCTAGGAGGACCCGAGACAGGTTTTTTTGTATTTTTTGGTCCGCCTAGGGGTAGCAATGCTCTGCCTAGGCGAACCTCTCTGCCTAAGCGTAGCGAAGCTCCGCCTAGGCGTACTTGCTAGTTATGTTTTAGTTTCTCTTTTTTTTTTAAGTCTAACAATCGTCGATTGGATTAATGAGGACCCTAATAAGTGAATAAAAAAGGGTTCGTACAAGTATAAAAATTATATGAAAAATATTTTGTACCTCGTCCCCTTGGTGATCCGGTCGTTGGGCAAACATTGTTCTTTGCCCTCATTTGTTATTGTATTTAAATGTAGTGTTATTTATGAAAAGATAAATGTGTAATGAAGGCATATAGAAAAACGTATAAATGTCTAAATAATACAAGAATAAAGATGCATGCGGAAATGATAAAAAAATATCGCATATGATTATCGAATAACAATAGTTATTCGGGGATATAAGGATATATATATATATATATATATATATATATATATATATATATATATATATATATATTGTAAATGAAATAAAAAAGAAACATATTATGCGCTAGAACACAGTAGTTGGATAGGTAGGGGCATACTTTATGGGGATACGATTGCTCTGACATACGGAGTTTATAGATATCGAGGCCCGTTTGGGTGGGCTGAGCATAGATCCGTTTTGATCATTATAGCAACCAGTTTGAGTCATACGGATAGAGTCCTTTGTCTCGTGCGATAGTACTGTGGTACATGAATTCTTTCCCGTATCCACTTCTAAGGTATATGCAGGCACGAAACATAAAAGCAAATTACAAGTATATGCAAATGATTTGAATATGATGAATGACATTATATGACATGATATGAGAAGCATAGCATTGCTATGTGATGATACCTAAATAGGGATAAGTACAAGAAGCAAGAATGTAAATGAAATATGATATAGAATGAAACATGATAAGACGAATAAGTCTGATATAGGTATAAGGGTATATAAATTATATGTTCAAAATATGAATAAGCATGTGTATATGTAAATGAACGTTAAAGTTATATGAAGTTGTCTAAAGTGTGATGACCCTTATTAGAGGTCGTCCACGAGTATTTATTTCCCACTAAAGCTATAAACATGCGGGTGTTTCATCGTGTGGTACAAGAAGAAGAACTAAATCTGGATATTCCATCAACAGCTTTGAGGCCCGACACTACTAGGTGCCGCGAAGACCTTTTGGTCTATTTTTGTATATATTTTGCTTTTGTAAGAATGTAAAAATTTGTACATGTTGAACACTCCCATTTATGGTGTTTTGAATATATTTTGTAATCCGCCGCAACAGAATATATTTCAAGTAAAATGTTTAACAGTACATGAATGAACAAGTTAATGGTATGGTAAAAAGTTAAAGATAGTCACAGTTTAGTGGTATCAGAGCACCCGGTGAACGGGGCATAATAGTTTAGTATGGATTGTATGTTACATGGGAGGTCATTCTATAGCTGAAAAGATCGAAATATAGTAGCTACTGCTTATTGTTGAATTTGCTGATTTTTTGACTTTTTCGCTTCATTTTCGTTCCACTCCACCCATTGGTTGACCTAATCATAAAGATAAAAATTTAGAGCATTAGGGTACTTATTTATCTCATAAAGCTACTAAAACGTAAGCAAAACATAGGGGAAAATAAGTATTTAAGATACTCATCATTCGGCCAACCATGGCTACGTCCACGGAACATCTCATGTTTCCCCATTCCTTTATCCATACCTAAATCGCAAAATCCCTCACTCCACCAGGTATCCTCGTTCTTCCTCATGTCTCTACCGTATTTACAAGCTCTTTTTCCCTCACGTTCCCAGTATTTATGGTGATCTTTGCATGATTTTCCTATTCTATAAGGAAACCTAATATTACAATAATATATACAAATAGGAATTAATACTAATTAGGAATTTGAGACATATTCCAATAATGCTCTTTAGGATTTGAATCTTTCTCATAATGATTTAGGAGGTCCATTGCCATATGAAGCGTCGAGTGTAGAATTTATTTAAATTTGATGTAGGGTTTAATTCATTGAATGTTTCATTCCCATCAAGTTTAAAGAGCTTAAAAATTGTTAGTTTTTATTTTGAGGGATAAGCTTTTTACTTGGAGTATTCCATCTTTCTTATCTGAACTATAATATCTTTCAGAACTACAACTTGATGGAAACATTTTTGGAGGAAATATTCCTTCATCAATTGGAATGTTGCAAAATCTAATTAATGAGTGCTCAAATTACGTTTTTTACATGCACATTTCAAGCCATAATTGATTACTTATCACCATATTCCCTTGATTTTTCTTATTAGTAGTCATAAGCCCAAAACTAATGAAAATCTTAAGTTTTTGTGATTTTTGTATATATAAGGTGCAAATTGGCAACAAATGAGTTATTGAGGCAAGTTGCAAGCATCTCGAGGTCGCGAGCATGCATAAAGAATGGCCAAAGATGAATAAGGATTGAATTTGAAGCAAAAGGAGGCAACCATAGATTTTGCAGTCACTTTCTCAGTCACGTAGTATGAACGTGTCGTGCACGTAGTATGTACGATCAATGTATGTTTTATATTTAGCAATGTTTTATAAAGAATGAAAACTTCATTGAAAAAGTCAACTACTTGCCTTTGATCTATAATAATTGACATATTGATGGCCCTTATGCTTTCATTCAATAGGATCTCTTTGTATATTTACCATAACCTTCATTTCCAAGAATGGTTTTAATGGTGAAATTTCATAAGGTTTGAGCAATTGTACTAGCTTATCACAGTTTGATGCTCACAACAATAGGTTATTAGGTGGTATTCCATCTTTCTTTGGTTTGCTACATAAGCTCTGTCTTTTGTACCTCTCTGGAAACCAGTTTTCCTAAAAGTTACCATCTGAAATGGGGTAGTGCAAGTCCTTGCGAAGCTTCCATTAATTCTAAAACAAACTTGAGGAGGAAATCCCTAGTGAATTAGGGATGTTGAATGAGTTATAAGACTTTCGTTTATTTAACAACCGGTTAAGTGGTGAAACTCCTACTAGTATTTGGAAGATCCCAAGCCTTGAGATTGTTCTTGTGTACAATAATAGTCTTTTAACAACCGGTTCTCTGGAGTCAAACCTCAAGGTTTTGGGATCAACAGTAGTTTTGTGTAGTCGGATTTTACAAATAATAAGTTCAGTGATGAAATCCTGCAAAGTATTTGCTTTGGTAACTGAGTGTGCTTTATATAGGACTGAATTTACTTCAAGGCAGTATCCCTTGATGTAGGAAGTTGTTCAAATTTGAGGAGATTGATTTTTAGGAAGAATAATCCTATTGGTATGATTCCCAATTTTGAAAAAAATCCTAACTTTTTGTTGTTGGACCTGAGCGAAAATAGCATAAATGGAGCGATTCCAATAAGCTTGGGGGCCTTATGCCCTTTCGTAAATCATGTTATTGATAAATAGACTCTGATCAATACCAGTTCCCGAATTTCAATGCCCTAGACTGAACATATAAATGTTAGATCCATTGCCATCCCTCATTTATCAATATCAGTATTCTTCAAAATTGATAATGGGTTCAAATTGTGTGATTGGTTCATTCCCATCAAGTTTAAGGAGCTTAAAAAAATTGTCAGTTTAATTTGATTTTGAGGGAGAATCGTTTTACTAGGGGTATTCCATCTCTTGTCTGAATTACAATATCTTTCAGAACTATAGTTTGGTGGATACATTTTTGGAGGAAATATTCCTTCATTAATTGGAATGTTGCAAAATCTAATTACTGAGTGCTCAAATTACGTGTTTTTACATGGCCATAATTGAGTACTTATCACCATATTCCCTTGATTTAGCTTATTAGTAGTTCCTAAGTTCGGAACTAATGGAAATCTTGAGTTTTTATGATTTTTGCAGATATTAGGTACAAATTGGCAACAAATGAGTTATTGAGGCAAGTTGCAAGCATCTCGAGGTCGAGAGCATGCGAAGAATGACGAAGAATTTATATTTTTATTGATAAGAGAGAATTATTTATGATAATTCTCAAAATCTCGATAAATATTAATTTATCATTTTATTTATGCGGCCTTTTGTGTATATTGTTTGGTTGTATTTATATATGACAAAGATTATTTAGATCTAAAAAGATAATATCTCTTTAATTATTGAAAATATTCAAAGAAATAAATATATACATGGTATAATGAATAATTCTATGTTAGTATTTGATAAAATGCCCGAACAAAGCAAACTTAGAGGAAGTTTTCCAAGAGCTTCAACTAAGCAGGAGAAGAGTATAAGACCTTTATATATAGTACATGCACTTCCTAACTTCGACTATTTTACAAACTAACAATTACATTACGGAATATTTATTCTTTATTTGAATTTGTTACATCGACATCCCCTCAGCTGGGAGATAGCCATGCGAAGCTTGAGTACGAAAGAGTGCAACGATCGATGATGATAGTGCCTTAGTGAGGATATCTGTTGGCTGAGCTTCTATGGCAATGTACCTAACTTCGAGTTTGTTTTCAAAAACTAGATTGCGAACAAAATGGACATCCAATTCAATATGTTTTGTGCGAGCATGAAACACAAGATTGTTGGCTAAAGCTCGGGCTCTATGTGTGTCACTCCAGGATAGGTGGGTACGAAATTTGAAAGAAATACCAAGTTCACATAGTAGAGATTTTGAATCAGTTAAATCGTAGGCACACTTGCTTGGAGGGAGGGCGTACTCGGCCTCGATGTTGGACCTTACCTGACTTGTTGTTCTTGAGGAAGCTCCATGTGATAAGATTGCCACACGAGGAAGACATAGATGCCAGCAACAAACTTCTTATCATCTGAGTTGCTTGCCCGATACGACATCAAAATAGCCTTAAAGATTCATGAAATTTGAGAAGATTTGAAGGTAAAGACCATATGAGGCCCATTCTACATATATAAAGATCTGACACAAATACCGATGAGCATCAATAAATCAGTACTTTAAAAATTGACTAAGCTTATTAACAGAAAAGGCTAGGTCAGGGAGAGTTAAGTTAGATATTGGAGGGCTCCCACGGCGCTTCTATACGAGAGGGTTGATCAAATCTTTTCTTATCGATGAGAGATAAGTTGTTATTGAATCATTGGGGTAGAACATGGTTTTTGAATCACCACTCATTTTCGGAGTAGGAGATCTGCTGCATACTTGGATTGAATCAAGTGCAACTGTGAAGAAGTTCTTCTTACTTCAAAGCCAAGTAAGTAGCTAACAGTCCCTAGATTTTTAAGAGCAAACTAGTGATTTAAATCTGTAATAACTTGCTAAATGTCTTCTAAACTCTCCCCCGTGATGAGGATGTCATCAACATACACTAGGAGCAGTAGTAGGTTCCCATTTTTATGAGTATAAAATAAGGAAGTATCGGACACGGAATTATGAAAACCCCATTCTACCAAAGCACCTCTTAACTTTTCAAACCAAGCTCATGGAGCCTGCTTTAGTCCATATAGAGCTTTGTGTAATTTACAAGCATGGTGAGGTTTATTGGCATCTAGAAAACCTTCCGTTTGAGTCATGAAGACATCTTCATGTAGCTCCCCATTCAAAAAGGCATTATTTACATCAATTTGTTGAATATTCCACCCTTTGGAGACATAAACTAACCAGAGCAAACTTGATACCATTACATTTGATAAAATGCCAAACAAAGCAAACTTGGAGAGGAAGTTTTCCAAAGAACTTCAACTAAACGAAAAATAATTACAAGACAGCATATATAGTATGCACTTCTAACTCGGTATTTCTAACTAAAATTACATTACGAATATTATTCTTTTCATTGAATTTGTTACATCAACATTATGAGAGTTTAGTATAAATTGTTTCCTAAATTATTTATTGATTTATCTGTGTTATTATTTGATTTTTTTTTTAATTTATCTTATCAATATTTGAAATTTAGATGATGAAAAGATTCTCATTTATTTATCTAGAATATTTACCCAAAATATATTAGAATAAAAATTATTTTGGACCTGCATATTTTTTCAAAATATATTGGAAAATTATCTTGCATGTCTCGCGATGCAGGAATTAATTATTGTTAAGTTCAAGAATTTGAGTTCTAGACCTCTAGTGTTAATTCCCAGTTTGCATGAAATTTGAAAATTTTGTTTGCAAGGAGTGCGGATTTTAATAGGTAGATTCTTGATATTATAATTTAATTAATTATTTTCTAGATAATATGTAAGGAGATGCAATCATGACTTAAGGACAACTACTTATTTTTTTACGTTAATTTTGGTAATTTTGGATGTTATCTTTAGGTAACATTTGATTAATTAACTGATTGCCATTGTGACGCCCCATTTCCCGAGGGTCCGTTGACAACCCGTCAACCACGGAATAACTGTGTCTCATATCGTGAGACTCATACATGAGTAAAAATGGCCACTTGGGCCCATACATAAGTACTCACCAAAATACATCAGCAGTATGTCCACCCAATGGCTCGATAGTTGTACATTACTCTTAATACAAACACATATTAAAATTAGAGATTCTAATACATATTATACCAAAACATCAAAGCCCGCGGCTTGGGCTTTCTTCTCGCCAATCGGCCTCCCAGTGAGTGTCGTCGCTAGATAAAACCGCATGCATAAATAATGATCGCCGATGGGGTGAGCAATTGCCCTGATGGTGGAATTACCACAAGTAGATTTACTCGACCCGAGTACGCACGTACGAATGATTCCAGCTTATAAAACACACACATCAAGCAAATACATGATCCTGCGAGATAATACATGCCCGATCATGTCTCGAGTCCTCAGAACTCCTGCACTTGCACACAAGCCATGTATGAGAAAAACATCATTTTCAAAACAAAAGCTTTTTGTTTTCGAAAACACACTACCGAGTTTCGGTAAAAATATTGGACTACCCTCCAAGGCGAATTGGTTGGAACGTAGAGTGATTAATGCGATTCTGTAGTGGATGGTGGGACGTGACCAGTTTATAGATCGTTTGTGTGGATTGCTTCATGAACATCATTGTTTGGTTTCTTTGTGTCGTGTACTCGCACCTAATTTCCTAGGGTGCCCCGGTGCATATGGAATACACTATGTCATTTCCAAACCACTCATGCTAATATATTTACATGCATATATTAACACAAATTAAATCACCACATCATGTTAACACATCAAATTCCATGCGAACAACACATGGACGTTTTTGGTCGGTCATCTGGCAAGGTTGTTTTAACCAGTCCCAAAGCTAGAAAGCGATTAGGTACATGCAGTAGGCTGACCCACTCATCCTTTCATCAGGTTCCACTTTGTGAGAAAGCGAAATCCATAGCCATTTCGACCTCATTACACACAAAACATAATTATAGCATGAATCATCTAGCCACCCAAAACGGTCTACCTTTGTCAAAAGCGGGTTCAAATATTCCAACAATTGATTGGTTTGGGACGTTAAAGCAACCTCCACGGCCTCGAAATCAACGAGCATTAACAAAACACTTGGCAAGAGATTGGC
This sequence comes from Tetrastigma voinierianum, assembly GCA_016808115.1. NCBI lineage: Eukaryota > Viridiplantae > Streptophyta > Magnoliopsida > Vitales > Vitaceae > Tetrastigma > Tetrastigma voinierianum. The sequence goes on along the minus strand of JAEQBH010002338.1, from coordinate 160,440 downwards.
TCAAGTAGGAGAGAAAAGCCCCTACCTTTCGGGTTGTCGAAACTTAGTAAAGCAGTGATACCAGCAGCCCTTGCAGTGGGGAGAAACTAACTGCATCACCCCGATCCCGGCGGTCCGTCGCCGAGATCTTAGAGAAGTAGAACTTCTCTGCAAAATCACTACTCTTTTCTCTCTCTTTCTCGTTTAGTCTTTCTCTCTCTTCATACCCTCAAACGTGGTTTTGGTCTAGATTGAGGTCGAGAAAAGTCATACCAAATGCGGCGTCTGGCTCTCAGAAGTGGGTACCGTAGGTTCTGGCCTCATTATCGAAATGCTGAGATTTTCATGATGGCGCGATGCATGTGTCTCAAGTGAGCCACTTGAGCTCAATGTTTGACTTGCTGCGGATTGACGGTAGCTCCTTAAGCCACTCACAAGGTGCCAGAGTGTCATACTCTCGTTGCCTCGAAAAATGAAATTCAGATTTGTCCCAGGAATTAGTGAAGTCGACATGGCCATTTAGATTTAGGTGAGACTGATTCAACGGTGAAGTCGTTTTGTCATCCAGATCTAAAATTTTGGGTTTGGCGAAGTCACCCAGTTTTGCCCTTTTAAGAAAATTAGATTTTCTCGGGTTTCTGACCATAGCATTTTAATTATGATAATGTTAGAGACAAAATGTAATTAATTATAGTCACATTAAGTTAAGCAGCATCAATGTTTTGTAAATAAATATTAAATAATTTTATCTCATATATTAATTATTATTTTCGATTTTTATTTAGAATAGATAGACTTTCATATATATATATATATATATATATATATATATATATATATATATATATATATATATATATATATATATATATATATATATATATATATAATCAAAACCCACAAACCTAAAAATTACCGATTCATTAGTAATAATAAATCATTTGTGTTGTATTCTATTCCCACGGAAAGATTATGATGAGGCATTGATTTTGTTGATTAAATAGAATTTACATAGGTAATTTTTAATATTTGCTTCATTACATATTAGTAAGCTTTATTATTTATTTTGTAGTTCAATCTATATACGATTTCCAAATTTTGATTCATCTCATATACTTTTACATAAATGGTGATGTATGATGATTGGAAGGATCTCCTTACATTAGGGTGCATGGACCTTGCTGAGCCAGCAATTCTTACGAAATCAAGTACCCAAAGTGAGAAAACATCATATGAACGTTGGGAGCGATCTAATCACTTAAGTTTGATGTTTGTCAAGTCTAGTATTAGGAAAAGTATTCGTGGTTCGATTCCTCAATGTGCTAAGGTGAAAGAATATCTCAAAGCTATTGAACAAAAATTTGAGATTAAATTGAATATCTCAACAATTTGAAAAAATGTGTTCCATGGTTAAGTGGACAAAAAGGAATCTGTGAGCACATAATGAAAATAGAGGATATTGAATTGCTCACCTTAAGTCATTAGAGGTTGGGATGTTTTAGTTTGCTTCATCCTTAATTCAATTTCATCCAAGTATGGACCTTTCAAGATTTCATACAACACACATAAAGAAAAATGGTCTATCAATGAACTTTTGGCCATGTGTGTGCAAGAAAAAGGTAGACTAAATCAAGAAAGACTTGAGAGTGCTCATGTAATGGCTGAATAAAGGAAACCAAGCAAGAAGGAGTAAAGAAAGAAGACAAAAGGCGCCTCTAAACCATGTCAACAAGGCGACATCAAGTGCTTCTTTGCAGAAGAAAGGACACATTAAGAAGAGTTGTCCTAAATTTAAGGCTTGGCTCTAAAAGAAAGGTAACCCTATCTCTTTAGTGTGTTACGAATCTAAGATGGTTCAGATTTCTTATAACACTTGGTGGATTGATTGTAGTACTACAATCCATGTTGTCAATACCATTTAAGGTTTCTTAAACCACAGGAAACCAACAACAAGTGAACGTTTTATCTATTCAGGAAAGTGGATAAGCTCACATGTGGAAGCAATTGGAACCTGCAGACTTATTCTTAGAACTTACTATGTTTTGAACCTTGAAATGACCTTTTATGTTCCTTCCTTTTCCAGAAACCTTATTTCAATTTCTAGACTTTTTCCTTATGGTTTTAGTTTTAACTTTGTTGGCACCTCATTTCATTTGGTAAAAGACAATGTTGTGTGGTGGTAGTACTAGACAATATGGTTTAATCAAACTCGATTTAAATCTTTCAGTCTTAAATAACAGCCTTCACAACTATGCATGGAAATGTTGGCATTAAAGCGTGATGTTATAAATGATAAATCTTCCATGTTGTGGCACAAGAGATTAGGTCATATCTCTATTGAAAAGAATTCAAAAGATTGGTAAAATAATGAGGGTCCTTGAGGTTCACCCAGTTGTTGATTTTGATATTTGTGTGGACTGCATCAAAGGAAAGCGAACCAACATAAGTAAAAAAGAAAAAGTGCAGGAAGACTTCATATGTTTATTATGCCTGACATGAGCGGTCCCTATGATATGTGCTTAAAAAGATATTTTATCATCTTTATAGACGACTACTCGCATTATATGTATCTCTTTTTGCTTTTTGATGAGAGTGAAGCACTAGATGTCTTCAAAATCTATAAAGCAAAGGTAGAGAAATAATTGGGTAAACAAATTAAGATCATGAAGTTAGATAAAGGTGGTGAGTATTATGGTAGATACACTGAATGAGGACAATTATATGGTCCATTTTCAAGGTTTCTAGAGAAACAAGGCATTGTCGCCCAATACACAATGCCAGCTCACTAAATCCCAAAATGTAGATTGTGGCTAAAGGCCCGACCATTAAAGACATGGTTGGGAGTATGATTAATAACTCGAGCTTATTATCCTTATGGGGTGAAGCTATAAAGATAGCAACATGTACTAAATCGGGGTTAGGCTAAGGCGGTTCAAACCATTTTAAGTTATGGAAAGGTTGGAAACCGGTTTTAACCATCTTCTATATGTATGGGGTTTCCACGGTGAAGTTAAATTTTCAATCCCACAAGAGAAGAAGTAAGACTCAAGAACAATCAATGGATATTTCATTGGTTATGCATAAAAGTCTAAGGGATATAGATTTTATTGTCCTTCACATGCTACACAAATTATAGAATCTCATAATGCAAGGTTTCTAGATAATGATGTGATTAGTGGGAGAAAGGGACCTCGAAACTTAGTGTTCGAGGGACGTGATAATATTAGACCTTATTGAGACTTGTAGATTGATTGTTTTCTTGGATAGTCATCAGCATTTGACAATTGAAGGAGGCACTAATTTTTGATGAACCACATAATGAGGATATTATAACATATAAGTTACACAATATAACGAAGTATGACATAACATTAGAAAGATCTACTAGAAAGAGAAACCTACAATTTCTTCTAATTATATTGTGTATCTAAAAAGAAGTATGACAGTGATAATTATTGCTGATGACCCTATTACATTTTTCACAAGCCATGAGTGGAAGTGATTCTAAATTATGGTATGATGCCATGAAGGATGAGGTAAATTCTATGCCTAACAATCAAGTATGGGATCTTGTTGAATTGCCTAAAGGTATAAAGGCCATTGGTTGTAAGTGGGTCTTTAAAACTAAAATAGACTCCTTGGGCAATATAGAAAGAATAAGAGCAAGATTTGTAGTCAAAGTTTACCTCAACATGAGAAGGAATTGATTATCATGATACCTTCTCTCCTATTTCAAAAAGTTCATTCGGGACCGTGTGGCATTAATGGCTCATTTGATACGAGTTACATCAAATGGATGTGGCAGCCTACCTCGATGGAAGTCTGCGGAGGAAGAAGTTTAAATGAAACAACTAGAAGGGTTTATCTCAAATGGGAATGATCACATGGTTTTCAAGATTAGTAAATCTATATATGGACAAAAAAAGCATCTCATCAATGGTATTTAAAGTTCCATGATGTCATTTCCTCATTTGGATTTATGGAAAATGTTATGGATCAATGTATATACATAAACTATTATGAGCAAAATAATTTGCTAGTCACATATGTGGATGATATTTGCTTGCTTCGTAATTTGAGCATGCTTCATGAAGTGAAGTTCTCTTTGTGGTTTGATATGAAGATATGGGAGAAGCTTCTTATGTCATTGGCAGGTGAAGATGGATCTCAAGATCTTAGGATTGTCTCGAAACCTATATCAATAAAGTTGTTGAGAGATTTCATTTGAAGGATTGTTCACCTAGTATTGCACCAATCATTAAAGGTGACAAATTTAATATGAACCAATGCCCAAGTAGTGATTTAGAGAAGAAAGGGATGAAAAACATTCCCTATGCTTCTGTAGTTTAGGAGCTTAATGTATGCTTAAGTCGATCTGTACAAGACCTGACATTTCTTATGCAGTTGGAATGTTGGGAAAATATCAAAGTAATCCAAGCTTGGAACACTGGAGAGTTGCAAAGAAAGTCATGTGATATCTTCACGGGACTAAGGACTACTTGCTTACATATAGGCAGTCTAATCACTTGGATGTAGTTTGACATTCAAATTCTGACTTTGATGGCTGCCTTGATTATAGAAAGTCAACATCTATATATTTCTTCTTATTAGCTAGAGGAGCCATTTCATGGAGGTGTGAAGCTAACATTGGTTGCTACCTCAACAGGCGAAATTTTATCATGTTTGAAGCCACATCACGGGCTGTTGGTTAAAGAGTTTGTACCCAGGGCTTAGGTTGTTGCTTCGATCGCCATTGAAGTTACTACAATAGCTCTACTGCAGTATTTTTGGCCAAGAATAATAAGAGTGGAAGTCATAGTAAACACATCCACATAAAGTACTTAGTTATTTGCTAAAATGTTAAGTCATACAATGTGACCATTGAACATATTAGCACTAAATTAATGATTGTACATCCCATGACGAAGGGATTGCCACCTAAGGCTTATAAGGAACATGTTAAGCATATGGGACTTAGTTCAATTTTTTATATATCATGTAATTGAGATATTCTTGTATTTTATCATATTTTGATTGATATAAAAACTTCAATTACATTGTTTTGTCTTCTCATATGGTTGTATACATAAAGTTTAGAGAATGACAACATTAAATAGACCCTGAATGAGAAATTGGAAGCTCATTCATAAAGCAATGACCCACATATTGTTCTTATTCAAGGGAGAAAGTCGCATCGTAATACAAGGTAATACTCGTTAGAGGCGTGATATGGGTTGAGCCCGATGGGCCCGACCACTTTGCCAATTTTGGAGGTTGGGTTGTAAAATTTAAGGCACAGATCAAGCTAGACCAATTTGAACGACGTTTTGGCCCATGGCTCGTGTGGGTTTAGCTCGGGTTAGCCCGATTTGCTCAAAATTTTTATTTAAATTTTTTAAGTAACTAGCTTAGTAATTGAGATATTCAAGGATTCATTTATAAAATTTTATATTTTGGCTATATCTTTTGTAGCATATGGGTTTTAAAAATAATTATTATTATAATATATGATTAATATATTAAACTTTGTTATTTAACTTATTGTATTTTCAATTTCTAAATATGTATCTTTTAATTAATTTATATGATAATTTAATATTTAAAAACTCTTGTATGTAAAATTTGCGAGAAATGCATTTAGAATTAAATAAATTGCAATTTTAATATTGAATATATTTTATTTATCCCATTAATCCTATTTTAAGTATTTACAATTTCATTTTTATTATCCTTCAAATTTTATGTAATCATATATGTTTTATTTTTTTTTTTTGATAAAAATAAAGTTGTACTAGTTTATAAATTAAATTAAATTAAATTAAATAACTAAATTATCAGTATATTTTAAATAATTTTATTACCTAGAGTGTTAATAACAAATAATGTTATATTTAAAATAAAAAAAAAAAAATTATGCACTAATTTATTTCCTAATATGATTATATATTTTAGCAAGATGAATTTTCAAATAAATAGGATATTTCATTATTATACGGTTGAGATTCATTTTTGAAAAAAAAAAAATTTTATTCCGAAAATAAATGAAATTTATGTTGTTAACATTCTAAATTAATTAATAGATGATAATAATTAAACCACCATCACATCTTTCTAATGTAGAATCATCTCTAATTTGGAATCACATGTTATTATTGGATATAATGAGGATGGGGATGAAGATTAGAGACATATGAAATTTCATTTGATACTTTGGAGTTGTATTTTTCAGATATGTTGTTAAGTTGTTACTTTATTGATTTTGTACTATTTAACTAGTTAGTTTGGTACTTTGGTTATAACAATATTTTAGCATTATTTATTTATTGAAGTTTGTTTACTATTATTATATTGTTTAGACTCAATCATTTTATATATTAATTGTTATTATATTTTTTGTATATTATGTATTTTTATTTGAAGAATGATGAATTTGTAAATTAATTTTTTTAGCATTTTTTAAGGTTTTGGATTACTTGTGCACATGGGTTAAGTAGGCCCGATAAAAACCTTTGAATAGAAATATGCCAAATTATTCCAACCCGTTTTGGCGTAACTGAAATAAGGTTGGGTGCTCCGTTACGAATTTCACAATCTTCGTTATTAGAGGACTTGTTACCATGATTGATGTGATTTAGACTCTCTTGATTAAGTATAAGGTTTAAGGGAAATTTTGTTATGTATTAATCAAATTAATACATGTTAAGTGCTTTATGGGTCAAGTGGGAGAATGTTGGAAATTTATTTTAATAAAGTGGTCCATTTAAGATTTTTCTTTTTAAAAAAAAAAAACCCAAGTGATTTTCCTGAAAGACGTGGGAACACTTTTGAAATGGGTAACCACCCATAAACCTTCGTGGGACAATGTCATCCTAAATACTACCCACACTTTTCTATGATGGATAGAAGTGAAATAGTTTCATTCCTTGTAGAGTGTGTTAGGTCTCTAGTTCATAAGAAGAAATATGTGAAATTTCATTAGTGCATGAACATAAGGTTTTGCATGGACTAGACGACCATTCCCTATCTCTATCTTGTAGAAAATCTGCAACAAGTTACTGGTCTGATAGCTATATGGCGAGAGTATGATCTAGAGACCATTTATAATTGAAATATTCAGTTTTCTTACCGTAGAAACCAGGGAAGGAATTAATTTTCCAGGAAAACTTGGGGATCGGGTCTTTAGGCTTCATGAATCTTGTTTTAGAATTACTCTTTGGTCAATGAAGTGTTTGACCCGGATGACAATTTAACCAAATCCAGTGAAAGTTACATTGGGAAAAAATGTTGACCAAAAAATATATACATAGTCCAAACTTGTGTACTTTCCTATGCTTTTCTCACCTTTAATAGCTATACAGCATTGAGAAAATAAAATAAATATTAAAAAATTGGAAAAAGAAAGATAGAAAAATACCAAGACTATGTTTGGTTTATGAAAAATTTAAGGAAAAATATGAAGAAAAAATAAATGAAAAGTAAAATACACAAAATGGAAAAGTAAAAATAAATTTAAAATTAATAAATTGCTCTCTATACAGCAGAACTAATTTTCCCATCACGAAAATTAAATAATTTGAAAGTATGTAAGTTTGTAACTAATTTTAATTATATTAATTTACCTTTTGTCATTTTTCTCACGATAATTTTCTAAATCGAACATAAATTAGGTGAAATCACACCTTTATACCTCTTTAAATCATTTCTTTTTAAAAAAAGATGGTTATTCATATGATTTAGTTTTATTTATTTTTTGTAATTTAGTCGTCTTCTTGATACGCATGTGATTATCGTCGCCTTTGTGTGCGTGTGATTGTTGTCATCTTGGGTTATTCAGACGAACAAAGAATATACCATTAGAGACAAAAGTCGAATCGATGGTTGTCCCGATATATTTGTAGTGCGAAGTACCGTATGTATTGTCATGATAGAAATATGAAATGTAAAAATTCGTATCAAATGTATAGAGTTTAGAAGTCGATTAAATTTATCTTTACATTAACTTAATGTTTCATCCTTTATGGTTTTTTTAACGATTTTGATTTTATGTTTCTTTTCGATGTATTCTTCAGTTGAATCGATGAAATTATTTTTCTCTTCAAATATATATATATATATATATATATATATATATATATAATTACTAAATGGAGCCTAATATTTTTCAAACATAGCCTTAAGCTTTAAAAGTTTAAGGGGATGTGATTTTAAAAGAAAAGTAGGTTATTGAGTTCAGAAACTTGTAATAGATTAATAGATTAATGATCATATTAATAACAATTTATAACCATAATGACTAAAATATTTACGACTTCAATTCTTTATTTTTTGATAAAAGCAGCTTGGTCTTGACATGTGCCAATCGTGATATGATATCTTGAATTTGTCAGTCATTCACTTATCTAAATCGATTCCATACAAATTAAAAGTGTTGTAACAATATGACCAAAACAACCGGTAATCATAATTGATTAGGGGTAAATAGCTAGGGTTTCCATTTCAAATGAGTATTGGTGTTATCCCTCCCCTCTTCGTCTTAAACCAACGATTAAAACATTGGAATTAACATCCAAACGAGCATCGTTTTTCACGTCTTCGTCATACAAATAGTTAATACAATAATTAGTGGTTTGACTCATCCCACGCATTACACACTCCAAGACGAAAATGTCAAATTTTCAAAAATATTTTTCAATAAAATAAATAAAATAACAATTTTACAATATTTTCAAAAATATCATCAAAAATCAATTTTATATTAAGAAATTTAGGGATAAACTTTTTTTTTTTGAGAATATAGGAATACACCCTATTTTATTAAAATTATTATTTTACAAATAAAAATAAAATAATGATTTACTTAATGAGCCTTTTCCCCAACTATTACAAATTTTTTAAAAAAAAATTCAATTTAATGAACATTGTTGATGTGTGTGTTCACACTACCTAGACACATTACTTTGAACATTATTTTGGTTTCAATTTATATTTATAATTTTTTTTTAAATAAACTACTTTTTAATGATGACATTGTTCATGTGTATATTGACATAACTATTATTATTTTTGTTTTCAATCTATATTTATAATTTTTTTTTTTAAAAAAAAACCTATTTTTGTACAAAAACTCTTACTTTATACACCTTACAAAGAAATGAATAAAAGGACCGAACCTTTGATTGGGCCCCACCAAATTTATAATAAGGAACCTGTCAGCCATGTTCCTCTGGAATTTTCTCGGAAACCAAACTAAACAGATGTCATCCGTCTGAAACTTCCTCTCTGAAACAACCCCATCTCCAAGAAACTTCTATCACGATCTATCTATCTATATATAAATTCATCGATCTGCCACGGATTAAGAGAATCGGTATTGGAAAAAAAGGAAAGAAAAACAAATTAGGATGACTATATTCAGAGTGTTTGATATGAGAGAAAAAGTCTAAAGAGAGAGCAGAGCTATATGCCCATACTGTGGAGGCCCTGTTGTTGCGACGCTTCTTGACTGCAATTTGAGTGTGTGTTGTATTCCTTTCTCCCACAAAACCAAGACCAGATACTCCTGCGCTATCTGCTCTCTTCCCCTCAAGCTTGCACCCTTATGATTTTACCCATTAGGATAACATAAAATCAAGCTAATTAAATGTATGGGTATACCAACTCAGAAAATTTGAGGTGGCAACTGTTTGTCTTGCCTTCTTTGTTATTTGAAGACAATCAATATCGATGAATTGAAGTGTTCTTTTTTTTTTTTTTTTAATACTATGAATGGATTCTACAGGCTTGTATTTTTTGTTTTGGATAAGTAATTTGAAGTGGGTGTTTGTGTTTTCTGTTTTGTATAATGATGATGTGTTTTTCTTATATTTATAATTTTGTATTTAATTACTACATTAATGACATAGAAAGGATCTACTGAAAATAATTATAAGGGCGGCTTTATATTTTTTATAATCAATGAAAGATAAAATTTGAAATAAAAAATAATTAAAATTAATTAATTTATTTATTAATGTAGTCTTTCAATATTAAAACATAATATGATTAAGTTTGTACATATTCAACAAAAGGACAATTAACAAATTGTGGTTCAACCTGCATCTACGCGTTGGAGGTTTAGTTTTAAAATTCTTTTATGACTATTTGACTAAAGACACGTGGAACGCGGTCCTTATTAGTACCGAAAATTCTGGCGATAATTTCTTCAATAAATCCTGATCTTGCCGAGTTCTTTCCTAAAGGGTAGTTTTTCTTGATATGTCAAAAGGCCATAAAACTATATATATTTTTTCACTGAATTTGATATTACTTTTCTTGAAAAAATAATTTTATTGATTCAAACTTGTAATAAATTGATAGATTCAAAATATAAATTATTAAAAATCATAAACGATGAAACAATATTTAGGTTAATAGTATAATAAATTGGTATGAACCCTATAAATGTGATAATATAGTGATTGAAATATCTAGGACTCTTGTTCTTTAATATACTACGACTATAATATGATATTTTCAAATGATCGAATCCATTTTACCTGTCTGAATCGCCTCAACACAAATAAAGCACTACAACATGACAACGAAAAGTATCGCGTCGTAACAAGCCAAAGACAAACCAAACGCCGTAATAAGACGACGATAACACGAAAAACAAGATAGTACCTAAATATTTATGGAAGAACCATTGTATTGTGCAAGAAAATGAAAGAAGGAGATGCAAAGTGGTGATTTCAAACAAAGAATGACAAAAATCACTCTTTACATGAGGAAAACGGGTTAGAAGATAAAAAGATGAGAGAAAATGAGGGAAGGGGGCGACTAGCATGAATTTCATATTACTTAGTTTTTTTTTTATTACATCTATTCACTTGTTGTAGTATTCTATTTTCATGGAAAATCGAACTTGGAAGTTTTTCCGCGCTTCTTGTCCAACCCTTAACTCTTTGGCGGACTAGTTGGCTGTACTTAGTTATTCATTTATTTCAGATTTGGAATCAAAAGTCTTAAATGAAAAATACATAGGAAAAATAGAGAGGAAAAGTTGAAAGAAAAAAAAAACTTGAAGGAACACAAAAGGTTTAAACTAAATAAATTAATTCTATATGTATATTCGAAGACACCCCCAACCAGGCACCTAGTGCCAGGCGAGGGTGTCTTATTTTTTTCCTGTTTACTATAAACTTGTTCATTCATATACTGTTAAACATTTAACTTGAAATATATTATGTAGTGGATTATAAAATATATTCAAACTCCATAAATGAGTGTTCAACATATACAAACTTTGCATTGTTTACAAAAGCAAAGACATACAAAATGATTAAAAAGGTCCTTAGTAGGGCACCCCAGTGTTGCGTTGACCTTGATTAGCGTCTGGTGTCACGGCTTATTTCCTTCTTATTACCTACACGGATGAAACACACGAGTGTTAAACATAACGAGTGGGGAATAATACTCGTGGATGGCCGCAATGGATCATCACACTTTAGACACATGCATATACATCTAACATATCATATACTTATACACATGCTTATACATATTTCATACATATCATTTATCATATCATGTTTCATTTCTTATCATCGTTCATATACATTTTGTGTCATTTTGCACTTTACTTATTGTTCTTATCACAGTGTACTTGTCATCACATAGCAGTGCTATGCTTCTCATATCATGCCAGTTATCATATTCAAATCATTTGCATATTCTTGTCATTAGTTTTTATGTTTCATGTCTGCATATACCTTAGAAGTGGATACGAGAAACTATAAGGACAGAAGGTCTTTATTATCATTATGCGAAGACAATGAACTATAAGAGCCGAAGCGTTATCATTGTACGAGATAATGACCTCTATAAGGACCCGAAGGTGTTGTAATGACCTTGACGGGGCCAACTAATCAGTATGCTGCAAACTTTTATCCCTAATAGGCATGCCTATCTATCCCCCTACCAGGTTTTAAGCAGACAATCCATTTTTATTTTATTTTCAGTACATATTTCATATCCCCGAATAACTATTGTTATCCGATAATCGTATGCGATATTTACGATCATTTACTCTTATCTTTGCATTTTCATGTATTTCCATGTACTATCAAATATTTCTTACAAACAAAGCTCCCTTTTAGACAAATTTTCTAGGTCCAATGGGGTTCAGATTTGAAGACACCTATTTCAAGGAGATTTGTTATCCTAGAAGTCTAGTTTACCTAGAATTTTTAATCACTCAATTTGGATGAGTGATGACAAAGTTATGGCTGTAATGGAGGCCGCTCTAATCAGCAGGCAGAAGCTAAGTCATGCAAGTGAGCCTTTGTGAATTTATGGGTGCAATGGGGTCCAGGGCTATCTTTATTTCAAGGAGATTTGTTCGCAGAAGTTTAGTTTGCAGAATTTTGAATCCTTTTCGATTTGGATGGTGATGGCCAAAGAAACACCTAAAAACATGGGTTTTAAAAAAAACGGACAACATCTCCCCTAAAACCCATCATTTTCTCTATACAAATTTTTCCTCCATTGAGGACCACAACCAAACCAAACAACCATATAACAACTTAGAGTAACCCCCAAAATTGAACTAAACCAAACAACTTCATTGTTGGATGTAGGAGAATTCCTAACCAACAAATAGGAAAAACAGAACTGTAGGTCGTGAATATCGCCTGAAATCGCCATAGACAGGTTTTCAAACTAGTATCCATACCTTAAAAAAGGTTTCTCTTTCTTCTTCTTCTTTATATGCCCTTTGCCTTCTCTTACTCTCTTTCTCTCTCAAACATGGAAGCTATAATAAATGGACATTCTTTAAGGTACAAAACCAAATATGGTCTTATCCACTTACATGGCTAATGCCATGTTTGGCAAATGGCGTTTATGATTTATTACCCATTTTTGCATTTAAGTCCTCCTATTCCCTTTCATTTACACATTTTTTTCTCACATATTCTAATTGGGCATATAGTCTTGTGATCTTATGACATTTGGGTCCTTAGTTGGTAAATTATTAATTTACCATGACCACTAGATAAATTCGGGTTTGCTTATTTTATTTTAGCATTATTATTCACCAGCTTTATTTTAAATTGTATTACACCCTCAACATGTTAAAAAAGTGTCAGAGTATAATTTGGGGTGTTACATATTCAAACTCATTTTATTTGTTTCTCTCTATTGTATAAGAACTAAGGTGTTGTAGACCCCAAATACGATTAAATACTATTAAGAACAAAAATTATATTAAGCGTTTAAGTAAAAAGAAAAACACAAATGCCCTTTGTAGACCCCAAATTTGGGCTTATATTCCTTTTTAATTTATTTTATTTTACTTAATTTTGATTTTATTTGATTGGTTTTCCTCTTTTCGTTTGATTTTCTTCCTTTTCTTTTGGGGAAAGTGTTTGATCCTTTCCTTAATTTTTTTAGGAGTTCCTATATATTATAAAATAAGTTTTTGAAAGAGGGACACATTACGGACTATGAGAGAGGGGGGAAGAAGAGGAAAAACAAAAAGGAGGGGAACCATCAGAGGGACGACGGCTTGACGGGAAGAAGCGGTGTGATTGCGGCGGGCTGCAAAGGATATTCCAAAGGACCTAGTCTTTCTTTGAAAGTGAATCACACAACCCAGCTACTTAGTTTTCCAATTTTTAGTACGCTCTTTGAGTTTACTGTCATGCTACGAACCTATGTAATTGTTGGGATTTGGCTTTGTAATGATTGGAGTGTATTTATTATGGCTTTGAGGCTAGGAAGAAAAGTTTTCCTGGATGGGGTGTTGACTTTGAGCCTTTCGGTTATGAGATTCAGCCTATAAAAAAAACATAAAAAAAAAAAAGGGAAATAGAAAAATAGGAAGAGAACTGAGAGAATAGATCTGACAAACTCAAATTTGCTGGTCCCAGTCAAACCTTGCAGAAATCACTTAAGATCTGATTGCATGTCAGGTCGCACATATGTTAGAAAAGGCGCTTCGTTGTGGCCATGCTATTCATTACCACATAAGGTAATCTCCTGCTCTGGAGGTATTTTACTCACAATTCCTTGAGTTTTAGAATGAAATACTTTATTTGAAAATAAATTGCAAAGTGGATTTGGAAAGCCGATTAATTCGCCGTAGTGCGTAATGTTGTTATCGTAAACCGATGGCGATTGGAATTATTAAATTGTCAAGCAGCAGCTGTCGTACGTCGTGGCGTGATTGGAAGCTTTGTCCGTTCTCACGGCGAGAAAGAATATCAACCAGGCGGTCAGCGTATTATTGTTTTTAACATTTGAAACTTATTTAAAATATTTTTTTATTTAATAAATTATGAACTAATAGTTCGAATATATTTGTTATATTATCATAGTAAATAATTTGTAAATCAGCACAAAAGTTATTTATTTGAAAATAATTGAAATATATTTTAAAATTTTGACAACAAACACATCCAAGGTAGCCTGAATTCCATGGAATATTAAATGGAATTTTGCATTAATCTTGATTATGACCTCCTTGCATAAACCAAATCATATAAATATATAAAAAAAATTGTATACAAATATTAATATATAAAAATATCAACATATATCAATGAGTCCCACAAGATGAAGTAGTATTATATTTCTCTTAGGGCGGCCTTTGAATCTGTATTAGTTGTTCTATGGGTCTATGCAATTTCAACGAGTTGATGGAGCTGATGGAGCCAAGGGAGTTGAGGGAGCTGATAAAGCTGAGGGAACCGAGGGAGCTAATGGATGAAGTGCTCGACGTATACGTGGAACACGAGGTTGCCTAACTGGAAATGCACCCAACTTTGATACAAGGTTAACGATGGTGTCACCTGATGGATGTTTGTGGGATGATAAAGTGGTAGATGATAAGATATCTATCGCTATGGAGGCTGGCTCTGGCAACACCGGATATGGTAAAGATGTGTAAGTGTCCGTATAGCGTGATGTGTAAGTCTATAAGTATAAAAATCTCGAAAGTGATGGGTAAGTATGGGGGGGGTATCTAAGTCAAAGAATTGCCTGTCTGTGTGTACACAACCGTCCTCACCATCTCGAGCATGACTCCGCCCCACCATCTCGACCACGACCCGTTGATCAACCTCCTCCTCCCCTCTACTCTACCCCGAACGGGCCATACATACTAGAGTAGATGATGCACAGAGGTATCTAACGGATGGTCCTTTGCACGTGATGCCTCCCGATCGTAGCGATGCGATGCTCTTCTAATCATAACACTAATCTAGCAATATGATGTAAGTCATACACCAAATCAGTGGTAGCATAACACGAGTGACTAGCTATGTCAGTCATGTCAGATATCTAAATGAACCAACCAAAGAATTATAAATACATAATCTATTGATTCAAATTGAAACACTTTTAGAAACACGTAACTTAATCTACTAAAACTCCGCGAGAAAACGGCCGTAGTATAGAACCTCATATCATCCCTATGGAGTGGTGGTGTCATAAAACTTCGTGTAATACAAAGATACCACTGCATATATGTATCATGGAAGTCCATCATACCCACCATAGGGGGTGTAGTGATGATCTTGTCCGCTCGCATATCCCATAAGGCAATGTATGGAGCATTATACGTCACCCAATCTCTCTAGTGTCGTCCACGTGCATCCACTCTATGTAGCTATTGCTCATAAGAGCAAGATGGAGGTATCTCCCGCACTTCAACCGGGCGCAGTAAGCACTCGCCCTCAGATCGATTTTCACTAACAATCTCGAAACATATAAGTAGTGATATCGTCCGCCGGATCTCCTGATTAGCTAAGCAAATATCTGGAAGCTGGTTAACCAACTCTCTGATGTATGGCTGCCATAAGACCTACACATTTACGCTTGATGTCAAAAAATTTTATGTGAATATGGTTCTGAAATTACTATGTAACTATACTTACATGCTATATCATTACTTGATCAAGAGTTTATGCATCTAGTTGATCTCAATATAGGAGGAGTACACCAGATGGGTTATGCACCCGTGTCAAAGGTACTCTCCACCTACACCCAAATGGAAGAGCCAGCCAGCCTGACCCAGTTCTTCCACTGCATTAAGATCGTCGATAGCCTCAGCCTAGGTCTCCATCGATCGACATCGCCATCATGTAAGGCATGAAAGCGACCGGTGGTGCCGATATGTCAGCCGACGCTAAAAATCGGGTCGCCCCTTACCACGAAGTCTCTCCCAAGACCATAGCCTAATGATAAAAACAATGTGAAAGTAAGTAACCTTAATGATGTGTCAGTATATGAATGTGTATGTATAAAAAAAATTACATACCCATATCGCGGTAATACAACCGCTAATACCGCCTACGATCCGCCGGGGCTCCAAGATAACTCGCGAGCATATATGTGTGCTAGCATTGAACCAATTCCAACTATAAGTCGTGTAGCATGTGTCAAACTCAGAGTACTAGAGAAAGCACAGATGAACATGCACTCCCTTCTTGTCCGCCAACAAGAAGGATCCCATAAGTGCTAAGATGAAACCATGCGCACTCCGCTCTAAAGTGACCTCATCTGCATCAAGTGCTTGGGTGGATAAATGGTCAAGCATAACCAATTCCACGAGATGCTGGGCTGATCCTCTCGAGAGCATCACGGTAAGGTGACACCGAGCAACTCCCGCACAATCCTACCTTTTCACATCAAACACACATGTCCCAAAGGATCGCTTGTCCTGTCGATACAGCGCCAAGGATGATAGCAACATCCTGTATCGTGATCGTCATCTCTTCGACGGGCACATGAAACGGTGTCTCGGTCGCCATCTCGACGACAAAGGATAAGTGGCCAATCGATCACGATGTGGCCCAAGCTGTGATACACCATAAAAACTCTACGCGATCACATATGGACGAATGTGTATATCCATCCTCCACATACGCATGAAGGCTTTCATCTACTATCGAGGGTAAAGTACTTCTTGAAACTACAAGCAACGAAGAAACAAAATTTATAATTGATTATACATAAATTACATGTTATAACTGAAAATATTAATTGATAAGTAATAAAATACATACCATCAGATCTATTAAATGCTTAATTCGTGTCCGTCTTGGCTAATACCAAGACGTATGGATCCAAAAATCGCATCATGAAGCCCTCTGAATGCCATATCTATAACGTATAACACGAAGGTAGTATAATTATTAATAGTTATGATTGAGAAATAGTATCAACATAATTAATGCAAGTACTAATTATAAAGGGCAATGAATTAAAATACACACATACATGATTGATGTCTCATTTACTTAAATAAGGTACACAAGTATTTCATAATCCAAGAAATACACATTTGTACATAAGTGTTATACAAAGCCCCTTAATAAAACACATTGGAGAAATAGTATCAACATAATTAATGCAAGTACTAATTACGCTAAGTAAATGAAATTAAAATACACACATACACATCGATGTCCATTTCCATTTAAATAGTGGTACACAAGTACTTCATAATCCTGTAACACACATTTGTACATAAGTGTTATACAAAGTCCCTGTGTGCAACTGCACCCCCACCCCCCCCCCTAAAAAAAAAAAAAAAAAAAAAAAGAAAAGAAAAATAGTGGAAAGTGAGTTACTCTCACATCTACCACTAACTTGATTTCTATTCTTACAAGATCAGATCAGACCTCGGTTGTTTGCATAACCCACATGTGATAGTAGTTTTCCCCTCCCTAACGTCCATTTCATTATGCAACCGGGTTGATTTAGGACATCCACTGCCTATGCGTTTCATTGCCTCAGGAGGTACAATCGTAGGACCATCATAAAGAGGCCACTCATCTTCATTTAATAGTGGATGAAACAAGCTCGCCTAAGGTATCAGCAAGACAATTGCGGTAGTAGCCTTGAAACAAGAACTAAAAATCATCACACTCGATGTTGACATGCTTCTATGATATGGCTACAGGGAAATCCATAGATCGCTGTCTTTCCACATGTGCATTTTTTGTCATGTGTTGAGGCGACAAGCGTCGACCACCCTTGACTTGACATGAAATAGCCACGTGATCGTAAAGAACAATTTCCACGAACCAAATTTTAACAACATGACCGAATCCAGCATCAACATATGGAGTGAACTCGCTTCATCGGGAGCGCCAATCTATTAGCACCTTTGTTCCCTTCAAAACAGCAATTCAAGCCAAGGCGTAAGAAGGTTAATCACTAATGCAAGGAATGGTAAGCTACGAGCCCTTAAGAACATTGTTAAATACCTCCAACATGTTGGTTGTCATTATCCCATATCTTCGACCTCCATCATGTGAAAGTGCCCATAACTAAAAAGGGATTGCCTCTAACCATTGTTGTACTTCAGAATTAATTCTCCCAATTGTAGCCATATGATTATTGAATTTGTGTTGTGTACTCACTAAAGCTGCTATGCATACCAAATTCTTCAAAAGTTTATCTTTGAACCGACTCATAAAATTGCTTGCAAGATGACGCATGCAAATCCTGTGATAGGCACTTGGTGCAACCTAACCAAGATGAGGATCACTCATTGCTGCCATAATACCTGGATGTCTATCAGATATAACACAAATCCTCGTCCATTGAGTTACTCTGTTTTTTATACATGCCAAGAACCATCCCCAACTATCAATATTCTACTTCAGACAAAATGCCAATGGAAACAATCGGGATTATTCGCTACACCACATAGCAATCAATAACGTGCCTTTATACTTCTCCCATACAAATGTATACCATTAATACTCATTACGGACGACAGCAGTTCAACCTTCAATAGATGGCTCAATGACTAGAACACGCCGCTGAAATATCCCTGTTGTTTGGCATATTAATGTCAAATGTTTTCCAAATTACAACACATCCAGATTTGCTTGCCTCCCCATGGCCAAAGAACAAACGGGTACCGGAGTATATGACTCGAAAAAGTCACCAAATAATTGTCTAAGTGTTTTTATGCTTTCCATCTAACTTTTTGTATGATATCATATCCCTATTCTCATCTCACTTGTTTGAATAGCATCCGTAGTCAATGTGAATTGTGCCTTAATTATTGACTTTATATGAGCAGCAACCAAGTTTGAGTCCAATTGATGATGGTCCTGGTTCAAGCAAGGATTGACACAAGTATGCGGCCCTTTATATTTGTTGATAACAAATAAGCAAGTATCGCTGTCTCATGGCACTAAGCTTCCAGCTAGACATCGACATTCTTCTCTGCCTTTTCACATCTTTTAAAATGATAACTTTTTTTCTTTTAGGATGCTACAAATCCACAAACTTGGTGCATTTAATTGAGTAAATTGCTGTACCTTCCTTGAAAATCAGGATTTAGAATTCAAAACTTAGCCAACTACAAATTCTCCACTCAAATAACCGGTAGTATGTTGGACCCATGGAGTCCAACCACTTGAAATAGCATTACCTAAGTTTTCAACATGTTCAAATTGAGGTGTTGGTGGTAAGTGATAATGAACAAGGGATGACTCATCTGGTTCCTTAACATCTGGGTTATTTGTTACATCACAAGATGCTACATGGGTAGAGACATATATCCCTTGCTCATTCTCCAAAACTTAGTTAAAATCAGCGATGATACATGTCCATCAGTCGATAACATCCCACTTCCATTAGATTCATCATCAACATCTTCATCGATTCATCATTAGCTTCTTTTATAAGCTGCCAGCTCTCATCATCTCCATATACTCCAATATCCGTAATCGGATGCCTACTAGGCCCACAACCATGGTCAAATTTCAGAACATTATAATTGCCGCAAACCAAGAAATTCATGGTACTACACCTACGTGGGATGTTTACACCATGAGTAATTTGAACCCCGCCGCTTAACCCGCCATTCCCGGGAAGATGTCATATCACTCAATTTTTCAAATGTGCATTCAACTGGTACATCCAAAGGCACAATAACAGCTTTGTTCTCCACATATTTGACATCTATTTCAGTCCTCAATATATTTCATCAGAATAACATATCACGGCAAATAGTTGAAATGCATATACCTGACTAAGATAAAATGTGGTCCCCAAAATGAATTTAAATAATACGAGCCGGGTCATTATCCATACCATTTAAACTACATTCATGGATGCTACATTCAATCACCTTGTTTAGCCAATGAATCATTTCACAACGTGGTGCTACCACCAACTTTATCACATCAACTTTATCATAAAGAAAACAATCACCTTGTAAAAAATAAAAAGATGACATTTCAAATTGTCCTCAATTTCAAATTTAGAGTTAATACAATTAACTCTAATTCATTGTATTAACTTATCTCCTTTAAAAAAGAAAACAAAAGAAAAGACCCTTGAGCCACTCAAGAATAAATACCTCCATCAACACCAACTCCATTCCCTTTCTTAACAGTTCTCAAAACTCATAAACTTTAGAAAAAATAGGGCATGTTTTGTTCTTATGCCCTATATATTTTTTTTCCTTAAAAACACAGAAAATATCGAAAATACTAAATTTAAATTCTTCCTCCTCCACCTCAACATTTTTGAAGAACACCAACTGTGTCTAAAACTATTATGAAAAATAATTTTTAACAAGAAATCAAATAGGCTCATACTTTCATTGATAAAATCCATAGTTGTCTGCCGCCATTTGACAATCTTGTGGGATCAATTTCGCCACTTTAAACCCGAATTTAATGTCGAATAAACCCTTAACCGGTGATCCTGTGAGAAGCATGCCCAAAGCACGACCAATTGCTACACAAATGTACTTTAAATCCCCATACAAATTAATTTAGACAATCAAGCAGTCCAAAACATCAGCGAAGAACCCTGGGACTTGATTTTCAATTTTTAAGCACTCTTCAAATGGTGGCCTATGGAAAAAGTTAGCCAAAACCACCTTTAAAAGAAAATTGCTGCACTGTAGCAGTACTTTAGGCACTTCCGTGATTTCCCGAATTTCATTTTTTTTTTCTTAAGCCATCCCTGCTTCATGCTTGTTACACATCCTTCTCCTATTCCTAAGTCTGCACCGAGATTTCTCAAGACCTATAAACCTTTGACGGGAAAAACAAATGGCGCTCCCATTCTGTGCCAAAATTAATTTGCACTTGACCATGCTATGGGAAACTAATTACAAATATTCTTGTTAGCCTTCCTTCCTGTCAATCCTTGTAACATTGTAACATTACCAGTCATGGAAAACAATAATCTATCATTTAAACATAATAACAGGACTTCCTAGGTTGGCAAATGAAAACCTGACATATGAAAAAAAAAAGACCTGAATTTCTAACTTCATAAATTGAGCAAGCAAACATATACAAGCTACACAATGGATCAAACAAACCAACCAAACCACCAATCTAAGAAATTTTGAAAAAAAAAAATTCCTATGTTGGATTGCAATAGAGGTGTAAAAATAAAAATCATAGCTATGAAATCAAAGAACACACTGCAATCATGCGCAACATTCCTGTGATTGCAATAGAGTCAGAAAATAAAATCATAGTTATGAAATCAAAGAAGCTACTCTAGAATCATAGCAAATTACTCTAGAATCACAACAGTTAGGAAAAACAAAAATATTAAAATAAAATGAAATGAAATGCAACGAAATATAGTTGTGGTGGAAGATGAGAAGAAACCTATTAAGAAACATAGCAAATACAGAAGAGATGTTGATGAAGAATCCAAATTCAGAGTATGAAACTTCGCTAATGGCGTCTTCAACAAGAGAGAGGAGAAACAAAGGAAAAAAAAAAACCCTAATAATGCATAACGGACTCGTGTGGGGGAATAATACAGGAATTATGCTGTTCGGGGATAACGACAATTGAAATTATTACAAGTCCAATTGTTGCTGACCTTTACAACGAGGCTATTTCCTACAATTTATCATTCCAATCGCGCCGCCCTACTACAGCGACATTACGCATTACTCAGACACTTTGCCAAACTAATTTATAATTTTTTTCAAATAAAAGTTTTTCGATCTAACCCAATTCCTTTGCATGGTCTCTGTGCACCAAACACTAAGCAGAAGGAGCGAACCACCATGTAATGGTGGAATTTATGTAACAAACCAAAATTAACCAAGGTACCAAAGACTCCAATAGTAGTATTCAACCAAAATTAACCATAGCACACAAATCAAGGCATTGAACCTTAAAGCCCACTAGCTAACAGGCACACTTTAACATCTGTTTTCAATATTCAATTATGTTTTTCATTTTCCAAATGTCATCTGCTTTAACTTGATTTCAAAAAGGATAGTTAATATATAATCCAATAAAATGGAAGTATATGGAGTCAACTCACGTATAAATAAATGGGCCTTGGTAGAGCTTCTCCTATTATCTCATACGCCCTTCATTAAACACTCGCTCTAGTTTATGTTCCAATTTTAATTTAACCATGAACGTTTCTATATATATATGTTATTAGATTAAACCCGTTTCCTATTGATAGCGCTCTTGATTCACCACCAAGGTACACACTCTTTCCCCATTTGACTATATTTATTTATTATATGTTTGATGTGTTCTTGCATTATCATCGCTGCTCATTTTTCATTATTTATTTTTATTTATTTTGTATTCATTGCTTGATTATTCAATTATCATATTTGCCTTAATTTAATTATTAGAAACCCAATTTTAGGGTTTAGAGGGATGCTACATGCCTTTCACCTGTATATTCTAATAGGTAACTCGAATTTCTAACCTAGACTCGATTTTCTTTCAAACTTGTTTTTCTTATTAGAAGTAACATTTAGCTTTCTTCTTATTTTGTTTTCCTTAAAAGAATAATAAAATAAGTGGTAACCTAAAACTGCTCAAATGGTTTTTTTCTGTGTGCAATAAAACAAGTAAAACGGAGTTCCTCGCCTTTAAGCGTGGAAGCACATCATAGTTAAAATGTGAGTCCACAACCTTACCTTACATTGATTGTGAATCCCAAATTACTTTTGTTGTTGCTGAGGGCTTGATAGGCGTTACTGTATTTCTTGTGATATGCAATAAGAAATGCAAATTGCCTAATCGCGTAGTTATTACCGCCACAAGAATATAATGTTGTACTCAAGATACGAATATCGATCCACAAGAAAAACCTTAATCGTAGGGCTACGCATCAAAAATTATAATACTTATTTAATATTCAAACTAGCAATTATAATGGCTAAGCAGAAGTAAACCCAGATTAAATTACTAATAATGTAACTGTGCGTTTTAGATGTAAAAATGATCAAAAGGATGCAAAAAGGTTAGGGTGTTGGTGTTGTTGGACAGTCCTACTACGTAATGATACAGTTACATTCCATTATCTAAGATACATGTTCTAAGGCGCCTTATCTATTGTAATTAAAGCCTTCAGTCATTTAACCCTCCATTTATCACTAGGTTTCTTGCTCTTTGGCTCAACCCCTGCACAAAAGGCATGGAATGCAAGAATTCCCAAGCCTCCTAATTACTGATAATCCCGTGGTTACCAAGTTTATTATTAACCCACCTATGTCTAATTCTTCATTCATACCATATCTTACAAAGAACCACTCACATATTAAGATTGATAAAAAATTAATATGTTGATTTCAACCAAGCATGAGTCAATGGTAAAACAAATATATATAAGATAATGGAATTATGAAAAGTCAACACTTTAACATAGTATTCATGTCCAATTCACTATCAACACCCTAAACCATGAAATTAGAACATCATTATGTTTTGTTCTATTACAAATGAGTACAAGACTTACTGGCTGATAAGTAGAGAAAACTCAATGATCTGGTGGAATGGCGATTCCCTGATTCTTCAAGTTTCTATCTCTAAGATAGGCCTTCAAGTCTTCTTTCCTCTGTTCCAAACCTAAGTTCCTCAAATCCTAGCACTGCAAAACGTTTTTCAACCCAATTGGATTCTCTCCTTTCCTTTTATAGCTTCTTCATGAGATAAGGTTTGTTAAGTTTTTCCCGCGACGTCGCGACGTTGAGCTATTTTCTGTACCAATCTTCTCCAGGACTCCTACAAGGCCTCCATCAAAGAGATTTTTCCTACAAAACCCAATACAACTAAATATTAGAAAAGTAATCAAAACAAGGTCATATATATATGAAATCGATCCCAAATCTCACTAACCTGTGTTTGTAATGAGTGTTTTGGGCACTCATAACACCCTCAGTCTAGCTTCTGCTTGTCTCCAAGCAAGAAAATGCACTTAAACTTTCTATTGATTAATAAGAAAATAAGGATATTAAACCTCAACAAACACTTGAGCGTGGATGTATATAAGGCAGCGAAAGGCAGGATCAAAAATTAATCGAGCTTACAAATCTTACCCTTTTGTTTATAAATTTAGAGGATCCTTAAGGTTGTTCGACTTTCGAAAGAATTCAACCAGGCATGGTTCGGTTGACAAGTGATTCAACCTCCTAGGTTTTCGATGGCCTTTCCCAAGAAGTCACATGTGCATTCGAGGCATGACTTCGCAGCGTATAACTCGATTCCGGACCCCCAAACTGAATTCAACTTGGTTTATTTGGGAGATTTCAACTATGAAATGATAAGAACACACCATTTTATTCATACAAGCTACCTACTCATATGAAAGAAATCCTAGTGCCCGTGAAGTTTTAGTCGAGTGTCTGGCATGTGATTCTGCCAAGACGCCCCCACCACTGGGTTAAGGGCATCGTGATCGTGCATTCGCTCCTCGAACACTCAACCAAAACCTGCAAGGGCCCTAGGGTCATGGAGAAACCCATCATCTCTCCCATGGCGGGGGCAATGGAGCCAATGGCTCCCCGCCATTGCTCAGTGGCATTAGGGGCTTTAAAAAGCCCCCACTTGCCCGGATTCCGAATAGAATATCCCACTTATTCCTATTCATTAATCTTCTTTTTATTTTTCTCTTTTATTTTATTTTATTTTTTTTAGATGGGGCTCTGGCTGAAATCCTTTTTCTGGGCGCTGGTCCCATCATCAGTGTCTTAAACGCCCAAGGTTCATCGAACGTTAGTAAGCTCAAGTCCGAGCCTAGCATACCTTAGAGATCACATGTATGAGTGTGTGGTAGACTAATCTGGAATTGGTTTCTTGAACAAGGAGGTGACTCGCTATGTCATCCCTACCTATCCAAGCATGTAATTCCTTTAGACTAACAACCCAAGGATCCTTCTTGTTACTCAGATTGTGTGTCATAAAATTTGAGAGAGGTAAAAAAGATCCTGATTGGCAATCATGGCAATCACTGCATATACTACTCAACACAACCCTAAACATGGAAATTTGAACTGAGGACATCCTAACACACAAACCTTTAAACAAAAAACTATGAGAATACGAATCTAACATAAACATAAACAAAAATATGAGCAAACATATCCTAGACACTTAAAGTAATGATGCCAAACCTAATTCACCCAATAAACCCCCAAACAAAAATGACACGTCCTCAGCATCAAATAAAAGAAGGATGGTGGAACTCGTTGATCCAAAGGACTCATTGCGGCGACGGTGCAAATGGAAGGCAAACGCACCGCGAAATACCGTTGATGACTTGTCGTTACGGAGGATCGTGTGGTGCATGCTCGGATTTGAGGGCATCCATGTCCTAGCTCAAGGTGACCTGGTGCTCCCGGGGGTCTCATCCATACGTATACCAAACTGTGCTGAGGTCCCGAATCTGCTCCTAGCAGAGTATGATCGGGGATACCGTCTTGGTGGTGGGTGTGGAGGGGGGCGGAGGGTGGTGGATGGTTGGTCGGCCTCACCGTATCTCACGCATATCAAACAAAGTTTGGTAAGTCATTAACTCTTCTCATCTCACACTTCATAATCGGAGTCAAACCGCCGGATCGAGTAACGCCCAACCTTATCCTTCTTAACGATCGATGACCTTAGTAATGATGATCCAGCCTCATTATCCTCTAGTGGCAATCCCTGGCATTTTCTCACAAGGCAAAAATGAGAAAGCAGCTCTCGAGGTTCATTTCATGTTCCTGCAGTGAGGACGGTGTCCCCATGACCCCGATCGACACTCAATGGGATGTCCTGAATGATGGCATAGTTGAGCAATGCCCTTTTCGTTGTCACCTCACAAACATTCGTCGTTGAAATGAGATGAGAGGTGATAAAATGGTGCCACACCTTAGGGATATAGGCCAAGCGTCATTCACTATACCCAAGGTGTCTCTATGGTTTAATTTCCACCCGCCCTACCCGGCTGTTGCCAACATCCCAAGGACTCTTACGGGTAGCCAGTGGCTCTAGCCGAACATAGCTCCTGGGTTAACCGGCTCATGGTTATAATAGCGATTGATAGACTTTGCACTGAAGTCTACCAACACCCCACGAACCCAAACTTTCTTGAGCACATGAGCAGCTAGGTTGGCATAGAATTCCTACACAACCATCAAGCCGCACTGGCTCCGGTCAGCAAGAGGCACCTTACCCTTTCTCGGCTATGGTTTTTTGGAAAAATCAGGATGTTGGAATCCTTCTCCTTAATGAAGAACCGACATGAGATGAGGTCGAACTTCCTACACGCCTCATTGACAAATTTATTGTGGTCGTGAGGCCTTATGCCTTTAACAGCCTCCGCTACTTTTTGAGCTCATTTTTCGCTTTTTGCTCGACATTGGGCATGGGATGGGACGGTGTTTGGATGATCCTAAGGGTGAAATCACGCTCTAGTTAGCTTTCACACCCCTATTTGAATTGAATTCTACCAAATGACCCTAAAGAATCCCCCAAAACTCACTTAGGCAAAAGAACAAACACTTAGTGGGCACTAAGTGAGATGGTGGTCTTGATTGAAGGCAAAGGGTCTATAACCCCCAACCAACCCTAGGGTACCTTCTTGGACACAAACAGCCCAGAAAAAATGGAAATAGAACTAAATCGAGACCTTAATTAAGCCAAAAATCAGCCCCGAAAAAAGGTCTCCAAATGACGGTGGACACTGGTGTTTGCGAGCTGGGACGGCTCTGGGCTTTGGAGGTTGCTATGATGGTCGGTGATGAGCTTGGATCGATTTGGCCGAACACCGCCAAAACCCTGAGAGCACACTCAGTGGTTTTTCAAATTGACTGAGATGGAGCAGAATGATTTATGTTCTTTGTGATCAGTGGTAACGCCGCGACGCTCCTAAAACAAAAAGGGGGCGCCGACATTCAATCCAACGTTGCTATATTGCAGAGAGGCTTGATTTTGCACGTCGCGATGTTGAATCCCACGTCGCAACGTTCCTAAGAGGTATTTTTTTTAACGTCACGACGTTCCCGAGAGGTATTTTTTCAACGTCATGATGTTGGAACCCAACGTCGCGACGTTCCCGAGACCATCACCCAGAATTTTTACAAAAATTTTCTAAGTGTAGAAAACTCGGTGATTCAACTTTACTCTTCCCAGCTTCCATAATAAAGCTCTCTCCATGCTATTTCTCCTTCTCGCCAGATAAACTGAACTCGAACATCGTGAACACAAATACATCAAAATTAAAACAAGCAAAATCAAACCTAGCAAGCTTAAAACAAAAAAACTAATGACCAAAAGGATTTAAAAGCTTGGGTTGCCTCCCAAGTAGCGCTTCGTTTATTGTCTTTAGCTTGACCAAGCTATGTCTCCCTAACTGGTGCTCAACCACAAAAAACTTCTAGCAAACCAAAAATTCGTGGCCTCAAGCATTGCTTGTGTTGGTTTCAAACTTGTGGTGGACTTGTGCTTCGAATTTGATAAATAAGATAAGGTCACCTCACTTCCATTCACCTTAAATCAATCCTCTCTCAGATGCATCACCGACACTATCGTATGGGGAAAACTGGGTGATCAAACGTCCAAACATTCTCGATTGAAGCCCGGAACAATTTAATTCCTCAATTGAAGAGCAATACTTGTCATTCCTGCTTTAAACTCATTATGCACTAGATGCTTGTCATTCCACGCCTTGGTCTTCTCCTTATAGATCCTTGAACTTTCGTATGCATTCTTCCTAAGTTCATCCAGCTCATTAAACTAAAGCATCCTCTTTTTCCTAGCCATGTCGAGATTCATGTTTAGCATTCTAGTTACCCAGTATGCTTTGTGCTCCAGTTCTACAGTTAGGTGGCATGCCTTACCATAGACGATTAGGTACGGGGACATTCCCAATGGGGTCGAAAGCTGTTCGATAATCTCATAAACTATCATCAATTTTGTTCGCCCAGTCTTTCCTCGTCATATTAACTGTCTTTTCTAATATTTTCTTGATCTCCCTATTCGACACCTCAGCTTGCCCATTGCTTTAGGGGTGGTTATGTGCGACACCCGATGCTTCAATCTCAGATATTTGGCCAAGAGCGATGCAAACAAATTTTGTTACGTAAATGTAAGCCTTCATCGCGAGCCACCGCTCAGAGTCAAACTGAAGATGTTACTCCTGATGAAATGCAGTACCACTTTGGCATCACAAGTAATAGTTGGAATGGCTTCCACCCACTTGGACACGTAATCCACTGCCAAGAGTATGTACTTGTGCCCATAGGACGATGGAAACAGACCCATAAAGTCAATGCCCCATACATAAAAAAGTTCTACCTCTAGAATATTCGTCAATGGCATTTCATTTCTTCTTCCAATGTTCCTGGTCCTTTGACACCAATCACAGGACTTTGCAAACAAGTGTGCATCTTTGAATATAAAGCTCCAATAAAAGCCCGATTATAGTACCTTGGCCGATGTTCTCTGTCCTTTGAAATGGCCCCCACACTCTAAGGAGTGGCAGTGCGTTAGTATCTCACCCACTTCACTTTCCGGCACACAACTTTGAATAATCTGATCAGCGCACTGTTTAAAGAGGATTGGGCCTTCCCAAAAATAGCGCTTCACTTCTGAAAAGAATCTCTTCTTTTGTTGATAAGTGAGGTCAGGTGGAATAATACCAGTAGAAAGACAATTGGCTATGTCGGCAAACCAAGGGGATGTTTCAGCATGTGACAAAGTTAGTATCCATTATCCGGGAACAACAACTGCGAAATGATGTTTCTGCACTGTTTCTAGAGTTTCTAGTCTTGAGCTGCATGATCGGTTACCATATTTCGAAACCCTTTCTTATCTCTCGAATCTCCACATCAAATTCTCGTGAATAGGAGCAAATCCCTCCGACAAGTCTAGGTTTCGCTGGGCCTTCTAGTCATCAAGTATTTGTTTGCAATGACCTGTGGAACACACAACTTTGTTTCCTATAAGATAAGATCTGAATTTGTCAAAGGCAAACACAATAGCTAACAATTCTTTCTTTGTTGTGTCATAATTGAGTCGCACATCATTCAACATTTGACTGGCATAGTAGATTGCATAGAAGACTTTTTCTTTTCTCTGGCCCAAAACGGCCCCAACTACAAAGTCGCTTACATTACACATAACTTCAAATGGAAGATTCCAATCTGGAGTGACTACTATAGGGGTCGAGGTCAACTTCTTTTTTAGCAACTCAAAAGCATTCATGCATGGTTCATTGAACTCAAACGGAACACCTCAGAAGGAGAAGGCTAGACAAAGGCTTAAATCTTTGAGAAATCTTAGAAGAACCGCTTATAAAAACCTATGTGGCCAAGGGAAACTACTGCACTCCCTTTACCGACTTGGGCAGGGCAAATATGGATCTCAATCTTGGCCCGATCAACCTCAGTTCCTCTTCCGGATATGCGATGCCCCAAGATTATGCCTCTCTCACCATAGCACTTTTCCCAATTTAAAACTAAATTGGTTTCCATGCACCTTTTTAGTACCAAAGTCAGATTATGGAGGCAGTTTTCAAACGTAGAACCAATCACGGAGAAATCATCCATGAAGACTTCAATTGATTTTTTGACCATGTTCGCGAATATTGCTATCATGTATCCCTGAAAGGTTCCCGGGGCGTTACACAACCCAAATGGTACCTCTGTGGAAAGCCATTGTTATAAGTGGCATGTAAATAAGGCGGGTTTTTCCCCGATCTTCCGGAGCAATGGTGATCTGATTGTATCCCGAATATCCATCTATAAAGCAAAAGTACTCATTTCCCTCGAGTCTATCTAACATGTAATCAATAAATGGAAGTGGAAAATGGTTCTTTCTGGTCACTTTGTTTACCCTCAGAGTCAATACAAATTCCTCCATCCCCAGAATCGTTCGTTAGGGAGCAGCTTCATTTTTTCTCTATTTATTATCACCAGAATCTTCTTCTTAGGCACCACTCCGAACAAGGCTCATCCATGAACTCGTCAAACATGGGGTATATCACTCCTTTCGGATCTAATCCACGGCGTACCTCCTCCGAACTACCTCTTTCATCGGGCTGATTTTAAGTGTCTTGTGCATCCACCATTCGCTTGATATCTTCCTCTAATAATATCCTATGCATAGACATAGATGGCCTGATCCCCTTTATATCGCCTAGGACCATCCACCGCCCTTATGCTCCTGAAGGATCTTTCAACACTCTCCTCCTCCATGTTGTAGACGGAGGATGAAATGATAATCGGTAGTGTAGATTCCTCCCAAGATAAGCATATATCAAACATTTGGGAGTTGCTTTCCACAATAGGGGTTTCAATAGAGGGAGTCAATCGGCTTGCTAGCTCCCAAAGATTCAAAGTACTTTCTTCTATTTGGGTCGAAAGAATCCATCAATTTTACATACTCCTAAACTATCTCATCTTCACAATAGGAAGGGTCATCATGCGTCAGGCTAGTCTCCAATGGTTCTTAATGACCCAATTGGCTAGACATTATAGCCTATAGCACATCTACTCTGAAGCAACTGTCATTATCATGTGGATGTTTCTATGGCGCTGTTATCATGTCACTTCCTTCTTGAACTCTCAACCCGAGTTCACCTGCACATCAATCCTTGCCCTTCCCGTAAGTGGCTAAGAAATGGTTGTCCATGATAACGGGACCCTTATCTTCTGCATGTCTAGAATGATCAAATCAGCCAGAAAGATAAATTTGTCCACTTTCACTAGAACATCCTCTATGATACCATGATGAGTTAGCTTGCAATTCAAGACAAAGAACTCGCAAGGTGACTGTAGTAGGACGCACTTCTCCCAATTTCAGTTTCTTAAAGATCGACCACGCTATAAGATTAATGCTCGCACCTAGATCACACGGGGCTCTTTCAAATACTGCATTCCCAATAGCACATGGGATTGTGAAGCTACCTAGATCTTTTAACTTAGGTGGCAACTTCTTTTGCAATATAGCACTACATTCTTTTGACAAAGCTTACGCCTCATAGTCTCCCAACTCCTTTCTTTGACAAGACGCCCTTCATGAACTTCATTTATCCCGCATTTGCCTAAGTGCTTCAAAGAATGGGATGTTGATGTGAAGCTTTTTGAAAATATCCTGAACCCGCCAAACCGCTTATCTAACTGCTCTTCTTAGTCTCTCGCGGGATATGGGATAACAGCTTCTCATCATACTAAGGTTTACAGCTTCAACTTCCTAAGCAGGTTTAAGACTGGTTTCTTTCCTAACTTTTCAGCCTCTTCAGCCGGCATTGCTTTTCTCACTTCCCACAGGATTTTCAACCTCTTCGTGGGCCTCAACTGATTGTTCCAAAGTCTTCCCACTCCTAAGGGTTACAGCTTTAAAAGGTTCTTTCCTTCCCCTCCCGTCGACCTCCGAGGTGGTAGCAATTTCCTCGTTGCCTCTCGCTTAATAACGAAGCCATTTGGCCCATCTAGACTTCCAAATTTCGGAGTTGAGCAGCTTGATTGTTCAATGACATCCTAGTCTTATTCTCGAACTTATCATGTGACTTCATCATATTCATATGCATATCAACTAACTGTTCCATTTTCAAGTCTAGATTCTAATTTCTTCAGGTGGTTTGAGAGTTTTGGCTTGCTCCAGGATTACTCATACTTTGATTCTTCTGTGAAAAGTTAGGATGGTTCTTCTACCATGGATTGCATTTTGACCTATATAGCTGCTGAAGTTCTGATTTTAAGGGAATCTCACCTTATATATTTGAGCTTGCTCAACAATTAAATCTCCCATATCATCATTGTGAATCGAGGCGGGATGAGGTCCATGACATTGCTCGCATGCAAGTGGGCTTTCTTCAATCTTATGTGCAGATAATTGAGAGCCTAATTGTTGAGAAGCTTGTAGTGTTGTTTTGAGAGCGTAGACACTTGAGCAGATAAGTTTGTGAACATGTCTAGGTCAAACACCCTAGTTGGTTTCTTTGGTGCTACTCTTTCAACCGGCCATTGACAATCATTTAAGCCAATGTTCTCAAGAATTTGATAAGCCTCCACTTCATTCTTTCCCATAATCTCTCATCCAGTAGAAGCATCAATAAGAGTCCTAGTGGGATGACTAAAAGCAGTTCGTATCTTTGAATCTCTCCCACGCTCAGAATGACTCTCCCTCATATTGATAAAACTACCGATGCCAATTCTCAACTTTCGCGCTTGGTCGCTAAAAATCTAGCAATAAATTTGTTCCATAAGTCATCCCATGATAAAAATCTAGAAACTTTTCCTCGTCAACAGCGCCAAAAACTTGATAGGCGTTTACGTGATTGTGCTTTTGTGGATATGCAATAAGAAATACAAATTGCCTAATCGCACAAGTATACGCTAGTTAAGTAATGTAGTGTACTCAAGATACGGATATCGATCCACAGGGAAAACCTTAATCATAGCGTGGCTGAGTACCAAAATTAGGCACTTATTTAATATTCAAACTAGCAATTATAATGATCTGTTTTGAAGTAAACCCGCATTAAATTACTACTAATGTAACTCGTGCGCCTTCGTGACGTAAAACGATCAAAAGATGCAAAAAGGTTAGGGTGTTGGTGTTGTTGGACAGTCCTACTATGTCATGATGCGGTTCCATTCCATTATCTAGTATACATGTTCTCCAAGGCAACTCTTATCTATTGTAATTAAAGCTTTTCTTAAGGTCATTTAACCTCCCTTTATCACTCAGGTTTCGTCTTGATTCAACCCTTGCTACTTAAAGGCGCATGAATGAAAAGAACTCCCAAGCCTCCTAATTATTGATAATCCTATATTACCAAGTTTCTATTAGGTTAACCTAGACCTATATTCAATTCTCATTCACTCAGATCTTACAAAAGAATCACTCAAGCATATTAAGATTTGACCTAAATTAATATGTTGATTTCAACCAAGCATGAGTCAATGGTAAAACATATATATATATATAAGATAATGGAATTATGAAAAGTCAACACTTTAAAATAGTATTCATGTCCAATTCACTACCAACACCCTAAACGACGAAATTAGAACATCATTATGTATTGTTCCATTACAAATGAAAAGCAAGACTTAATACTAAGGGTAGATAAAATTTCAATGATCGAGGAAACAGATTTTATCTCCTGGATTCTTCAAGTTCCCTTCTAAGATAGGGCCTTAAGTCTTCTTCCTTTTGTTCCAAAACCCAGTTCTCAAACCCCAAAGACTTAAAACATTTTTCAAACCCCCTAAATTGATTCTCTCCGTTCCTTTATACTTCTTCTCACGTATAAGGCTTCTGTTGTTTTTTCCCATTTATCGTCGCGACGTCGAACGTCAAGAACATCAAGTCATGTCTTGAGCCGTCGTGATCGCTTGAGCTATTTTCTCTCAAGCACCAATCTTCCTAAGACTCTCGTGGCCCATTTCCAAAGATTTTTCCTACAAAAACCCAATACAACTAAATATTAGAAAAGTAATCAAAACGAGGTCATATATATATGAAACCGATCCCAAATATTTCTAAATCCCGGGTTTGTAATGAGTGTTTTTGGGCACTCATCAGGCTTACATGTGAATAATTACTTGAATATATATAGCCCCTTCTTACCATAAAAATCATGTATTCACTTTGATTTTTCACAGCTAATTTATCCAAACCCATTATGACACGATACCATGTTGATTCTATAAAGACGGGCGGAGTGTTAGTCTTTCGGATTCGAATTTTTATCGAGACGTGCTCTTATCATCGCCTCGTCATCGGTAGCCGACGATGTACGAATGACCATTGGCTGGCTACTCTGTGTCCCAAGTGAGAGTCCGCGTGGTTTATCGTGCCAGCAGCTCGCTGAACGCTCGACTCTCTCTACGCCGATAATGATACGATTCCATTACTCCAGCTTTATGCAGATCGACTCTCCTATTAAATTCCGTAAGACTCATCACATTAATTCGAACTTTGCTTAACAGGGTTTTTGTTGTTTGCCTTTTTGTTCTTACCTTTTCGTGATGCTGGAATAATATTATCAATATTGGTCAAATCTAACCTTGTGGGATTAGGCATATAGTGTTTTTGTTTTGTATCTATTAAGCTCTTGTAGAAGTTGCACCAAATTAGAAAAAAAAGAATAAAATAAGACATTTTATTTTTCTAGTGAGAGTTCAGTAGCATGTCTCCATCAAGAAAGAGTGGGCACTAAATTTCATCATAACAAAACATTATATTAAATCAAAATCACACAACATTCAACAAGCAGAAAGGGACACCAATGAATTATTGATCTCCACATAAAACACTCTTCATTGACACCAAGTCACTGTTGCTTTAATTAAAGACCATAAGGCACTAAGGCTCCCTTTTTAAATCGGAAAGTAATAAGAAAATAAATAAATAATAAATAGAAAAGAAAAAGAAAATTGAAGGAAATTTTTTAACTTAATAAATTAATTCTATAAGTTTATTCATCATTTTTTTTGTTACTTCCTATTATGAGAAGGACAAAAATTTAAAATTTAAATTTTTTTGCGACTTTAATTTAATTTAATTTTCTTTTACAAGCTTTTTCAATTATAAAACCAAATAGATGGTAAAATCATTTTCTTAATATTTTTTACTTCCCCAAGATTTCTGGTATTCCAAACTAAGTTCTTAAATGTTTTTACTATTATCAAAAGTTGTGGAACATTTTAAAATAAAGACCCCACCTTAAGTTTTCCAAGCACATAAAACTAAATGAAATATTCTGTATATAAGAAACCGATTTGTCAAAAGATTACAATCAAAACCCAAACTATTATTCATGATTTGATTATATTGTAGCCCTAGAAAAAAGAACCTAAAACATCCCAAAATAAGAAGAAAAGGAAAACAAAACTGAAAACATAGAAAAAAGAAGAAGAACTAGGTTTTGGATGAAGAATCCTTCGTCTCCTTCGGATCCCTCGTCGAAAGAAGCTCCATGATCGACCTCTAATCATCCCAAGTTGTCTCCAAACCTCCAAACCCTTATTCAAAACCCTAATAATGGCTTATAAACCAAAGCTTGCATCATTTGGACCTCATTAAGGGTAATTAGGTCAAAAAACATACATTTAATCCAGTACCCAACATTATTTCCAAGTGGTGTGTTTGGGTGTCTTAACGCTTGGTGAGCGTCTGATGCCAACCCTTCTGCCTCTTTTCCTCAACTTCATGTTTTTGATCCCGAAATGCCTCAAATTCGATCCTCTTTTCCCCCATAGCTTCTCGAGATGGTTTTACCTATAAAAGCCATGAACGCGGTTAACGCTTTTAAAAACTCTCAAATAACCAATGCTTTAAAACCAACCAGACATCGGTCATTCAACCTACGGACCGCGAATCCAAGAACAAACCACCGCTCAAAGGTTAAAACCGATTTTTGAACCTACTGGTCGAACTGATCAAACCAAATATCAAACGTTTCAAATCCATTTATAATTATTTTATTTTTAATAATATATTAATTATCTATTTATAACGCTACCCTCGCATCTGCCTGATTGTCGGGTCAGTCCAACGAACTCAACTCCAAAAAAAACAGAACTTTTCCAATTCAATCACTCCATCTGATTTAAAATCGCAAATAACTAACAAAATATCAAGTCTAAAACATATAAAATAGGTATAAAATAATAATCACCTATCAGGTAACTAACTAGCTGCATTATGAGAACCTTGTTAATACTCCCTTGAAAATAATTATGCACCCTTTGAGTTTGCAGCCTGGCTCCACCAGTAGTTAGCATGTCTCCATCAAGAAAGAGTGAGCATTAAATTTCGTCATAACAATACATTATAGTAAATCAAAATCACACAAAATTCAACAAGCAGAAAAAGACACCAATGAATTATTGATCTCCACATAAAACACTCTTCATTGACAACAAAGTCAAGTTGCTTGACTAAAGCCATTAAGGCACCAAATTTTCCTGACCCTAATAAGAAAGTTGTGGAACATTTTAGAAAATAAAGACAACAGACCAAACTTAAAGTTTTCTTCATACATATAAAATATTTCACTTCTAAAGCTTGTAATTATACAATGACTACACATAGAACTTACACAATTATAACTAAATCACCTTCGCCTAAATTTTCTTCCACCTGCTGCTCTTATTCTCAGCCACGGCATTTTCTCAATGATCTTATCTACAAAACTGAAATAGGCCTCACACCAAGATTTCTTCAGTACTACATTAAATATAACCTGAATCAAATTCCCGCAACCCATCCACAAAGAGTGTCGATTTGATCAAATGAACCCGCCCCCACCATCACCAATTGTCTTCCCTCTCAGCCGAATCACTGCCCCGGCATTTTGTAATCAGAGGAGCTCCACAAAGACCAGGATTTCCAGCAAAAGCATACTTACTAAAAGTTGTCATTTGTCCTGTAAAAGGAATCTTTCCGGAAAAGTTGTTGTTTGACAGATTCAAGTAGCTCAAAAATGTTAAAGAAGACATGCTTGAAGTTGCATTCTGCCATGGAGATTATTACTTGATAAATCAAGAGATGACAATTCAGGCAACCTTGAAATGTTATTCGAATGGAACCATGTATGTGATTCTTGGACAAGTTCAAACTCATCAAACCAAATAAGTTTGTTATTTCTTTGGGAAAATCTCCACTTAAGTTATTGCTTGATAGATCTATGCTAATGATTAGAGAAAGAGCCTTGATATATTCCAGATCTTGGCCTTTTGTATTCACTATCATGCTATCTTCATGGGGTCGCCTCATTTCGAATACCCTGTACAGATAGGGACTCATGTTTTGCCATTGAGTCGTTGCTTTAAAAGCATGAAAAGAGATCAAAATGCTACCAGACAAGTTGTTTTTGGCAAGGTCTAGGATATGCAGTGAGCTTAAATTCGAAAGGTTATTGGGAAGCTATCCAGAAAATGAATTGGATCTCAAACTTAGAATCCGAAGATTTCCTAGAGCAGCTCCAATCCATGCTGGAATATTACCTGAAAATTTGTTGTCACTGAGATCAAGAATTTCCAAATTCCATAAGTTTTGGAAAGACGACAGAATCTCTCCTGAGAGGTGGTTATTGCTTAAATGGATTGATTGAAGCCAATGAAGCTGACCAAAAGATTTTGGAATAGTCCCTGATAAATTGTTCTCTCCAAGGCTTAGAAAGGTTAAGTAAGAGCAATTACTTATGGATGAAGGAATGCTTGCTACCAAACTATTCCTTGAAAGATCAATGATTTGAAGACTTGACATAAATCCGATCAATGCGACATTCATAATTATTTGCCTGAAAGAGAAAGACCAAAGGTCTCAGCTGGATTCACCTATTTGACAGGTGCTGGACCAGAAAATTTGTTATTTGATAGATCAAGTAAGTTGCTCCTATGACGGTAGAGAACTGGACCTTCAAAGAGATTGAAACTGAAATCAATAAATGCCCTAGGGTATAGATTCAATTGGGTTGGTAAATGACCTTCCAAGTTGAAAGAAAGGTATATTTCTTGTATGCTGGAAGATATATTCCAAAACCAATTCGGTATGAAACCTGAAATGCTAGCATTTGACATACCGAGAAAGAAGACATTCTTTTGAGACTTAAGCCAAGTCGGAATGAAGGACCTAAATTACATGAATCCATATCCAGATCGGAGATTTGGAACGGCGGGATCCAAGTGGAACTAATTAACATTCAAAACCATATCGCAATTTTCTTGCACCCATAAAATCTCCAGCTTACTTAAGTCAGAAAAATGTTGTTCGGAAAGAATTCCAGTCAAGTGATTTCCAGAAACGTCCAATTCAACCAATTCAGAAAGTTATCCAAAACTGACAGGGAGACTCTCATTCAGTTCATTCCATCCTAATGACATATACTGCAAGTTTCGAAACATTCCGAAAGAAGCAGGGATAGGGCCTTGAAGGGTGTTGTTGAATAGATTGAGATATATAAGGGCTTCCAACTGACTCAACCAGAATGGAAGTTTGCCTGCTGCTGATTGTAGGACAAGCTCCATACTCTCAATTTTGGTAAAGGCCTTAAGAACTACAGTTCTTTCTCTCCTTGAGATATCTGTGTAAACTTCCACCAAAGAATTATAACCTACATCCAAATATCTTAAGTTGGTACAAATTTCCAAATGGAGTTTGAATTGTACCTAAATAATCATTAACAATAAAATAAAATAAGAACCAACCCCATTTTTATATAAAGAAAAATAGGCTTGGAACCGAAAAGCATTAGGAAAGAAAAGAATATTAACAAAATGATTTTCTTCTCATGTTTGGTTTTACTCTCAGAAAATATAAAAAGAAAATCAAATAAAATTAAAATTCCTCAAAATTTTACATATTTTTTAATTTCTTAGTCCTTACATAATAAAGAGGAATAAATAAAATGACTTTGAATAAGCATATGGAATTAATTTATTAAGTTTAAACTTAGTTTTTATTTTCCTTCAACTTTTATTTCTATTTTCCTTTATATTTTCTTTCCTAGTACTTTTCTTTGATTCCAACGAAACCTAAGAAAATGATTTTTTCATGCTTGGTTTTACCATAAAAATATAAAAAAATCAAATATAATCAAAATTAATCAAAATCTTGCATATTTTTTAATTCTTAATCCTTAATATAATAAAGAAAAAATAAATAAAGTAAGTTTGAATAAGCATATAGAATTAATAGTTTATATTTTCCTAAAATTTTTCTTTATTTCCACTTTTCTTTTCTATTTTCTTTCCTTATTACTTTTTAGGTTTCAATAGGAGGCATAACAAGTTCCCCGAGTGGGAAACTTACCAAAAAAGTTACTTGACGCCAAATTCAGAACTTCAATCTTCTTCCAACTTCCCCTTAACAGTTCAGAAAAACTACATGTGAGTTTCTTGTTCCGATATAAATCCAACCACATCAATGGATACAAGACTGCTCAGATTTAGAAGCCATACCGGAAACTTGGTAAAAAAGTTGTGACTGATGCTAATGACAGAAAGTGAAGTAAAATTAGTAGAAGTTAGAGACCAAATCGGATCAAAGAGCTGACAACTATGTAGATGCAACTTGATTAAAAGTGGAAGCTTGTTTAACATCTCATCCAAATTGGATCCCACCATTGAAAGGTTGACATGGTTCATCACTAGATGTTTTAAGGAAACAAGGGTAGCCATCCATTTAATGCCATTAGCAAATAAGTCATAGGATTGGGAAGAAAGATCAAGAAATTGTAGATTAGATAGATTTCCTAGGCTTGGAGGAATTGCACCACTAAATCCACAGTATGCTAGGTTTAGATATTTAAATTCTTCAAAGAACCGATGAACTTAGGAATCGGGATATGTTCAAATGAGTTGCCACTCAAATCTAAATATCTCAACGATTTGAGTTCCATTAATGAAGGTCTAATCTCCCCGGTCAAACTCATAGAGCTCCAATTCTCATATGTTTCCTCGCGAGAATATGGATTATGAAGATCAATAGACATAACAATTCCTGTAGTATTTTCACAGGAAATTCTATCCCATTGACAACAGTTACCTCCTCTCCGTGATGAAAGTTGGTTTCTCGAATCATTCAGACCATTTTTGAAGTCAATAAGAGCTTCTCGATCAGCTTTTAAACAATTTCCCGAAACAGATTCACCATGGCAGGAGAGTTCTCTTGTTATTAAGCATAGGATGGCCGAAAGGATACTGAGAATTGAATTTTTCTCCATCTTTTAACACCTGGAGAAATAAATAAAATTAAGTTCCTAAATAAGAATAAAAATAGTGATAAATGCAACAAGAATAACATAATTGAAGATATCAAGAAGAAGATAATTGAGACCGTCTCACCAAATATTCTAACTAGCGGAATCACCTACAAGAACAACATAAATGCATTAGATCAGTAGAAACAGTAGTGATTACTTAGAATTTATTGGAGTAGGATCTTACCGGACATCTCTATTTTTTTTTATTGGGTTGGATTCATTCCTATTGTTGCAGAGAAATATATAGAAGATAATTTAACTAGAGACTGTGTGGATGATAGTTACAGGTTACAACATCTCTTTTTTCATCTTAGTCTTTCTGTGGTACTAACAAGTCAAAATTATATCAAATCATACAATCCAGCCAAGTCAACTTTCGAGGGCTGCAAATAATTCAAACTGCATACCGTCTATCACGGTTACTACTGCCCCCTAATTTTTTGAAAAATTTGTGTTAGCTTGAATATAACTTGATGTTCCAACATTGCTTATGGCTTTTCCTTTTATAGCAAGAAAACTTTTGCTCATTTGTTTTTGTTTTGATTAGTGGATTATTGAGTGTTTGTACACTATATATGTGGAAATCACATTCATATCTAAATCATGCTAAAATTTAGGGTTTGTTACTTTTTACTTTGTGTGTTTGTATAATGTTTTTGTTTTGATTAGTAGATTATTGACAGTTGGTACACTCTGTAGATGTTGAAATCACATTTTGATGTGGCATATGGCTTATATTAAGAGTAAAAGGGCGGGCAAATGTCGTACCAAGAGCGCTAGCGAATTCACATGGCATTTTCTCTTCATGACATCTTTTGTCAAATCAAATAATAGATTTGAGGTATGGTATAGGGTATAGGGGTATTTTTGTAAATTGGTCATATTAGGGTTATTATAAATACCCTCCTATGAAACCTTATTTCGAGATAGTGAAAGTTGGAGCCACCGTTCCACATAAATCTATGTCCTCTTTTCTCTATTTTTATCACTATTGTTGCATGCATCACAATACATCTACATTCAAATCAAGGGGCAAAGTTTAGTAAGGTTTTTTTTACTTTTTCTTTTTTTGTGGCAGGTTGTGTGGACGTATCAAATCCCGGGCTCCAAGTGACAACCCGTCAACCCGCGGAAAACCTGTGTGTCTCATATCATGAGACCCATACATGACTAAAAATGGCCACTGGGCCCATACATCAATACTCACCAAAATCTAACCAACTATATTGCAATAGTTCAAGAGAGTTATTACATCACTCTTAACACAAACATATATTAAAATTTAGAATTCTAATACATGTTTTACAAAATAAATACCAAGGCCACATGTCAGCTTTCTTCTCAAAGCAGCCTCTAATGAGCGCTAGCCTTTCCGAACACTCTAATTAAATAATGTTCCCCGATGTGGTGAAAGAATGCCTAGTAGTTGAATCATCCTACATGGGCTAATTCCACCCAAGTGCGCACATGCAATGATTCAACATAAACACATTCAAACAAATACATGATCCTACTTGAATGTCTACATGATATGGATGAGAATGTGACTCACCTTCCCACTTCTCGAGTCTCGATCGACTTCACACATGCCTGCCAAATGTGAGAGGAAACACCGCTTAAAACAAAGGTTTTTGTTCTCGAAAACGTATCTACTGAAGCTTCGTAAATTTATCGATAAACCCTCCGAGGTGAATTGGGCCGGGTAATTCTTCAACAGTCATCTGGGTCAGCCTCGAGATGAACTATTGACAATCAAGGCAATTTTCTTCTGTGAAATCTTCCTGAAATCTTCCACAACCTCTTTCTTTATTTCATTTTCTTTCATGTCATGCACTCACACCTATTGATCTAGGTTGCCCTGGTGCATATGAAATGCCTTATGCCATTTTCATGCAACACATGCCAATATATCATCATGCATATATCGACAAAATTCACATACATACCACATGTTATTTATTCATGGCAATAACATCAAAGTTAGCTCACTTGAGCTAATCAACAATCCAACTTAATTCCAATGGCTCTCCTACGATTATATTTTTACATAATTCAAACATCATGTTAACACATTAAATTTTCATGCATTAACAATTTCTTTTTCCACACAATTCAAGCAATATTTTGCTTACAACACACATGGACCATTTTCGGTCCAATCAAGCAAACCAGGATTGTTTTTAACAATCCCTCAACTAGCAGTGGGCTATCCTTGGGCAGCCCTCTCACCAAACATCGGTTCCACTTTGTGGAACCGAAATCCATGGCCATTTCCGGCCCAACAACACCAAAACCATAATTTATTGCATAAATTATAACACATTGACCAATAACAGTCCGCAATCAGTCCCGGGACTGTCCAAAAAGGGTCCCAAAAATTCCGGCATTTCAATCCCAAGTTTTGGGATCAACCAAACAGTCATTCACGGCCTCAAACACTCCAAACCATTTACAAGGTCTTAAATCGAAATAACTCAGTAGGGAAGACTCTCACCTTGAGTTGTCGAAACCCACAAACCGGTGCCCACATCGTATTCTTCCAGAGAACAACTTTACTGCCCAACGGAACTGAATTATCCGAACACCAGGTCTAGAGAGAAGTGCTGGACTTTCTCTCTAGACCGATTCTCCTCCACTCCGCACGCTTTCAAACAAATGAGAGAGAAGTGTTCTCTTTTTTCTTTTTTTTCATTTTATTCCCCCCTTTGTCCTCACTTGCCACTTGTCAACCTCCCATTGGTTGAGAGGATTACCCTTATCCACCCACCTTTGATTTTCCACCAATTAGGAGATGCCACATGTCCACATGGGCCCCACACTCCTGAGCCTGCTGACTTGTTTCACACTTCCACACGTGGCACACCGTGAGCCAAAATGTGTTAAGTGTCTAAAGACTAATGCTCGTTGCCTCGAAAACGGTAAATCTACTACTGAATTCGAAGGAATTCGACGTAGAAGCATATTTCACGAGATGATTCCAACATTGAAGTCCGTTTCGTCATCCGAGATCTAGAAAATTTTTAGATTTTTGACCGAAATTACCATTTTGTCCTTTTTCAGAAAATTAGATTTTTCTCGGGGTTTCACAATTTGTATATTAATATTTTTATTTTGATCTGGGGATTATTGACTGTTGGTACATTCTGTAGATATGGAAATCACATTCATATCTGAATAATGCTAAAAATTAGTATTTTTTACTTTTCTATTATGTGTGTTTATATAATTTTGTAAACTATATTGCCCAACTCTATACATCTAATTAATCTAATGTACAAAAAAAGGACATCCTTTTGGTCTCTTTTATATTTGTTATGCCACTGATCTTAATGATTATTGAATAGGGGTCTCCAAAGCCCACGCCTGCCTTTCCTCCACCATTCGACCCGACGGGCTAAAAGCCCGACCCAACGGCTAAAGCCCGACCGATCAAGCAAAGCCCCGACTCCAAGCCTCAAGTGGCCTGGGCCCATTTTTAGAAGAGCCAAGCCACGGGCTTCATTTTAGGCCCGGCCAGTAGGCTTTCAGGCCCCCCAGAAGCCCGCTTGCAGGCCCGCCCAAAAGCCAGCCCTTAGGCCCGCTCATCAGCCCGTCAGCGTGTCATTCTTAAGCTCGCTTTATTTAAAGCCTACTCCTCATAGACCCACCTCCTATTCCTATGTTATTCTTTGTAAATACATTATGTAACTCTATTTATAATATGTATTTTGTTAAAAGTTTATTATATAAGTC
The DNA here is from genome assembly GCA_016808115.1 of Tetrastigma voinierianum. NCBI lineage: Eukaryota > Viridiplantae > Streptophyta > Magnoliopsida > Vitales > Vitaceae > Tetrastigma > Tetrastigma voinierianum. The sequence continues at coordinate 116,730 of JAEQBH010002338.1, read as the reverse complement.
AAATATATGTACAATTTAGTTGGTGGATTAAAATTTTAAGCAAGAGGAAGGGGGTTCAAATTAAAAAAAAAAATAGTTTTAATTATTGGGCTTGTCAAGTCTGCCCGCCCTGGACCTGTCAGGTCCGCCCTCCTTAGGTCCACTAGGCCCGCCTCCTTGGCCAAATCCCATACCACTTCACCCCGGGCCGCTGGGCCGTCTAGGCTCCGCCCACCTGGCCAGCTAGTATAAGGTCCCCGGGTCGGGTCGCGGCCCAAAAATATAAGGTCACTAGCCCGGCCCGTTGACTGGTCAACTTGCCTATAGGCCCTACCCGAACCAGGTCATTTGTCCGAGCCGGGCGACCCGGCCCGGCCTGTTGGAGACCCTTGTTATTGAACAATGAATGAATGAATTATTTTATATAAGACTTTACATAACTTTTTTTATTTATTTAGATAAAGTTATAAGAAAAAGTAGTGAAATGACATTACAATAAAGGAAAAAAAAAAAAAGCATGGACAAGATACTTTATTTAAGATGTCAATGTGATTTCACATTTGTTTTCTTTATGTAATAATGTTGCTTTCAAAGGAATAGCTATCCCTGAACTTCATACTAGGACTCTGACTGACATTGACTCTCGTGTCTCAAAGCAAGTTTCTCTTAACTACTGTTACCTAATTACTTGGCAAATATGCATATTTATGAAGTTTGTTACAACAAGATCGCTTCTCAAATTCTATGTGTAATTACTTAGCAGGATTTAATTAAAAGACCTTCAAATAATATGAATTTTGAAACATAACGCTTCATCAATTTTTTTTTTATCATACTTTACAAAATATCTTCATTGTTTTCTTGTAAAAATAATCATTTTTTTATAAACATACAAATACTTAAAGGACAAAGAGTATTTTTTTTCAATAGTTATTTTTCAAGAAAAATATAGAAAGAGTTAGATTTTCAAATTTGGATTATTTGATGTCTTTTTTAATCAAATATTTGAATTTTTTATATATCTTCTAAATTTGGACAATATTAAAACTTGTGTATATACATGAGCTGGGAAATACTTATTTGTGAAGTTCAACCTTGGTTATTTGTATGTTTAATGAATAAATTTGTTGTATAAAATTACTAAAGGGAGGAAATATTAGTTAAAATTAATGAATGCAAATATTTAGTATAAAAGTACCACCTCTACCATTAAAAGGTACTAAATCAAATATATATATATATATATATATATATATATATATATATATATATATATATATATGAATTTCAGTTTTGTAAATTAAGGGTTTGTTTTGTTTCTGTTTGTGAAAACTATTCTTGAGAACAATTTTTGAAAACACAAAGAATGTAAGACCCCCCAAATTTTGAAATTTTCTAAAAAATGGCAAACAAGAATTGGTCAAGAGAAGACAAAGGTAAACTTAAAATTTTTCAGACTGTGCTGATTATCAAAATGACCTCACCGCTGATTCTTCTCGCCAAACTAGTTACCTGTAATAATTTAGTCAATCTTCGAGACGGATTTCACGATTTTCTGGACGTCCTGTAAAGATGATAACTTAAAAACGGATTTTTGAGAAAACTTCAAAGTGGAAAAACAAAATAAGTAAATTTCCATCGTACAAATCGAACTCAACCGACAAAATAAATCGTTCGGGCGTAAACGAACTCGGACGTGGTCAGACACGTGGCACGAAGGTGGGAGCCATGTCTAACTTAAACATTAAGTTAGAACAAAAGAGAATTTGGGAGAGAGGGAGCCCATTTTCTAGACTGTGCGTGAGAGAGGAGAGGAGAGGAGGAGAGAAAGAAAGAAATCCAAACTTCTTTCTTCGATCTACGAAGTTCCATTGGTCTGAATTCGTCGGGCCAAGAACAAAAGCTCATCTACTAGATAAGGGCTACGCGTGTGTACCGAAAACACAGGATTTCGCCGAGGATTCAAGAAATGAGTTCGGGAAATCAAAAGTTTCGGGTTTAGGAAGTGTCTATGGGACTTCCTAGAGTTTCTTCTACTCTCCAAGAGGTAGGGATTCTTTCTACTTTGGTTTATTTTCCGCTCTAAGAGCTGTTTGATTGTGTTTTTTGCCCTAAGGGGCTGTTTGGTTGAGTTTTATGCCCTAAGCGGTTGTTTGGCTGTGTTTTTTCCCTAAGGGCTTGTTCGGCAAAATTTTTGTGTTGTGGAATGCTACCCTGTTTTGACCCTATGAAACGTCCAGATTTTGGGACTGATTTTCAGTTAGGAAAAAGAGGGAATTTGGACTTGTGTTCTTCATGGAAATTATAGTTGCATTTGTAAAATTGATGTAGGATTTTGAATCACCCAAATCAATCTCACAAACAAGTTATGAATATCCATTTCTGATTGCTATAGCTTAGGTTGTTTAATGGTTTGTGTCCAGATTTTGGGACTGTTAGGGGACTAGTTTCTGAACTGAATTCAGAACTATCTTGTGGTCTATTATGGCTTGTTGTGTGGAATGTTTTGTGGGCATCTCTATGCCACAACTGGTCTTGAGGATCAAGTTGTCATGCTTGAGCTTGAATGACATGCTCAGGTCATTGATTCGAGAGGTCAATATGTGTGTCCTAATGTATTGACATGTGACGAGTTTGTGTATGGATAAGGCCATTGCATGGCTTGTTTGTAGGCTATTTGTGGATATGTGTTGTGTCACAATTCGCTCAGAGGATGCTTATGTCATCAAGCACTGGTGATGACTTGTTGATGTTGATACATGTGTGTGCAAATATATTGACACAAAATGTGTGATCGTTTGGAAATCTTATGTTGATTGATATAATTGTCCATGATGCAAGATGATATGCATGAGTAGAATTGTCCAAATAGCATTCATCATATATGTGACATGGTATAGGCATGTAACGGCCCATCGCATTGCATATGCACGGGGACATTGCATGAAATGGGTGTGAGTTGGAATGGATCAACAATGCGTTTGGTGTTTGATGGTGGACTTGGTATTGTGGGACGATGTCCAACAAAGTCGCATCGGGTTATTAAGCATGAAATGAAAATATGTGTCAAAAGCAAAGCGCGATAGATACCCTCTCGGGTGAAAGACCCGGTATTTTTGGTTATACATATGTGTCCAACGGTGAAAGCCTATGAAAGTGTAGGAAGGCGTGTGGAGCCTGCGATGAGACCCCAAAAAATTTGCTACCTACAAAAAGAAACATGAGTTTTGTATACAAATTATCATTGAGGTGTAACATCGTGGGCCTTGGTTTGGAAAACAAATGAATTTGAGCCAGAAATGATCACTGATGTAATCTTTAAATGATGGATTTTACTACGCACGGGCTGCACTGTGTGATAGGAGTTGCAAGAACTCGGGTGTGATGGGAGCTGCAAGGACTCGGGGGCATGGCACATGATTGAGTTTCATCTCATTTGCGACACATGTAGGGATTCCATAGTAGAAATTGCATGTTTTTACTTGGAATGTGTGAATGCGGAATGTGTGGAACAGACTACTGTATGTGCACTTAGTGGGGAGTAGCCTCTATAGGAAATATTCTACCGGGCGTGGCTTGCCCCATATGGGAAACAATTTGCAGGACAGAGATCAGGACGGCGCTCATTCGAGGTCGCACCAGAAGAAAATAACATGTGGCCTTGTTACCATTTTGTAAAACATTTTGGAACAATCTGTTTGAATATGTAATATTTGTAAAAGTGTTGTAATTAAACTCTTATGAATTGTTTTAAATGTAAGTTTGTATGTTTTAAATGAACATGGATAAATGGACCCTGTGTGGTCATCTTTACTCACAAGTGGACCTTGTAAGGTCATGCAAAGAGGTCAGCCTCGACAGGCCATGTTACTATGTTCTCGTACATGTTGGATTTTCGATAGAGCTCCCGTACAAAGGAGACCCCGTCCGATTTATTAAATTACGGTCCCGCTAAATGACATAATGGTGTGGTATCGTTTCGATATCCACTCGTATTTCCCGTGGCCACCTGTCGTCAATGGACCCTGCTCGGGGTACCACAACTTGCACGTAAGCACAGTATGCAATTACCTAAGGCCTTGACATAAGTGTCATGTTAATCGATACCAACACAGCTTGGTATCAGAGCTTAGGTATACAAACACCTAGGGCTTGGTAGGCATGGGTCTAGCACATGTAGTTATGGTACAATGCCTAGGTTTATGATTATCTAGTTCCTGATAGATCTGGTACTAGCTTCACAACTTGGTATCAGGGCGTAGGTATGCGATTACCTAGGACTTGATGGGCATGGGTTTAGACCATTGCATCCATTGTGCATTTCATATTTTGTACTACGTAATTGTGTGTTACATATTGCATGAATTATATACATGGTAGAATGTATATAGGAAAAGATGAACACTAAGGTTAGAGAACATAACTCAGTTCGGAAAATGACCGGTCGTATAGTTTCAGATGTCGAGGTCTATTAGTAGCTATACATGCACTACTAGTTAGACAAGGAGAGGGATCTCAAAGTTTATGGAGATCACATCCGATGCCACTAGAATAAGGCTAGTTCAGCCCTACCCAGAGGGCAAATCTCAAGTGGTGGATCGTCAAAGCCTCAAGGAACTTGGATGTAATGGCATGGGAAGAGTTCTGTGAGCTCTTCATGGGCAAGTATTTCCCGGCGCCTGCTCGACATGCAAAAGCTCAGGAGTTCCTAAAACTAAAACAAGGAACGATGAAAGTCGTCGAATACGTGGCTAAGTTCACTAAATTAGCCCGTTTCGTTGATGATTATGTGGCCACAGACATGACCAAAGTGAGAAAGTTTGAGGATGGTCTGAAATTGTCTATCCGGGGTAAAATTATAGGACTCCTCCTACAAGAAATGGACTCGATTGTCAAGACAACTATGGTCATTGAGAGGAGTGTGGAAGATCTGGGGCTTAGTGGTTGAAACCTTGGAAGAGCTATTGCATGTGAGTTCTCCCAGGAACCAGTGGTGAACTTCGATCAAATATGCCTGATCGGAGTTGAGATTCCAGATTCTACTCACTATGGACCTTAGGGTCATGGACATGTCGAGGTTTGATGTCATCCTTGGGATGGACTGGTTGATGGCACACCGAGTCGTCATAGATTGTGATCTCAAGAGAGTTACCTCTTACACATCCGACGGTACTTGTTTTATGTTTCAGGGGGGATAAGCACGATGCTTTACCCCAGGCCGCATATAAATCTAGGTGGAACGGGTAGTTGATGAGTTGCCTGGCAAGCCTTACCTTGGTGAACAAGGTGAGACAGGACTTGAGTCTACCTAGGGTGGTTTGTGAGTACGAGGACGCTTTCTTTCCGTATAGAACCATCGATCACCTTGCATGTGGTCAGACTTCCACCATTGAGTTACACCCTGGTACGTCACCTATTTCTATGACTTCGCATAGAATGGAGCTTGTTGAGTTGCAGGAACTCAAGGTACAATTACAAGAATTGTTGGACAAGGGCTTTATTAGACCGAGCACTTCACCTTAGGGCTCTCCGATACTGTTTTCCAAGAAGAAGGACAAGACCCTTTGGATTTTTATAGATTATCAACAATTAAATAGGGTTACTATCAAGAATAGGTGCCCTTTGCTGAGGATTGATGATTTTTTTGATCAATTGAGAGGGGCGTGGTTTATTCCAAGATATAGTTCTACACTTGTTACCATTAGTTGAGAGTTAGGGAGGCAGATATCCCTAAGACAACGTTTAGGACGCGGTATGGGGCATTTCAAGTTCACAGTGATGCCTTTCGAATTGACGAATGCTCCAGCGGCATTCATGGATCTCATGCATAGGGTATTCCAGCCCTATCTAGATCGGTTCGTTGTGGTTTTTGTGGACAACATCTTGATCTACTCCAATTCTAAGGAGGATCACGAGGGTCACTTGAGGATTGTTCTCCAGACCTTGAGAGAACATCGGTTGTATGCCAAGTTTAATAAGTGTGAATTTTGGCTTACGGAGGTGAGATTCTTGGGGCACGTGGTATCTGCTTCGGGGGTATCCGTGGACCAGGAGAAGGTTGAGGCAGTTATGAGTTGGGAGAGACTGAAGTCAATCTTTGAGATAATGCAATTTAGGATTGGCAGTGGGTATTGTGATAGCCTATCGAGGACTCTCCTGACTGGTTGCAGCCATGACAAGATTGACTCGGAAGGAGGCTAGGTTTGAGTGGAATGAATTGTGTGAAAGGGCATTCCAGGAATTGAAAAGGAGGCTTACTTCAGCTCCTATTCTAATAGTCCAGGAAAGGGGACAGAGGTACACGGTGTATTATGATGCCTCTAAGGGCAGACTGGGATGTGTTTTGATGTAGTCCGGAGGGTCAGGGCTATGGTTCTCATATTGAAGAACCATGAGCGTAGAAAGACCGTTTTACGATATGGAGCTGGCCACCGTTATCTTTACTTTGAAGATTTAGCTTCACTACCTATACGGTGAACTGTTCGAGGTGTTTTCAGGCCACAAAAGTCTGAAGTATATTTTCACATAGCGAGACCTCAACATGAGGCAACGCAGGTGGATGGAGTATCTAAAGGATTACAATTTCGCTTGGTATTACCACCTCGATAAGGCATATGTGGTGGTTGATGCACTCAACCGGAAATTACGAGGATTATTGGTTAGTATAGCCTCCCGAGAGTGGCAGATGATCAAGACTGTGGGACATTTTACTCATAATTCTTCTGCAGATGGTCTCTCGCAATCAAAAGCACGGTTAGCACAACCACCATATAATGGTGGAATATATGTAACAAACCAAAATTAACCAAGTATAAACCAAGGTACCAAGACTCCAATAGTAGTATTAAACCCAAATTAACCATAGCACACAAATCAGGCATTGAACCAACGCCCACTACTAACACTTTAACATCCGTGATGCACATTCTTTTTCAATATTCAATTATGTTTTCACTTTCCAAAATTACCCTTTTCAACTTGATTTCAAAAAAAAAGTTTACTCTATAATTTCAATAAAATTGAAGCATATAGAGTCGACTCACGTGCTAAAAAAATGGGCCTTGGTAGGCGCCCGACATCTCATGTATCTCTTCATTAAATAATTTGGGCATAGTTTATAACCTGATCTTCTAATTTAGCTGTGAATGTTTCTATATATGTTATTGGGCTAACCTTATTTTCTATTGATAACGCTCTCGATTCGCCGTCAAAGTACACACTCTTTCCCCATTTGACTATAATTGTTTATTTATTATATGTTTGATGTGTTCTGGCATTATCATTGTCATCTTTTTTTTTTTTTTTTTTTTGTATTCATTGTTTGATTAGTCAAATATCAGACTTACCTTAATTTAATTATTAGAGACCCAACTTTAAGGCCTTAGAGGGGTGCTACGGCCTTTGACCGTACTTTCCCAATAGGTAACCTGACCCCCTGTGACGCACCAAAACCTCGGGGTCCAAGACTACCCGTCAACCCCGCTGAATACTGCGGAATGCTCAAAGATCCGACGCCATCAAAAACCTGCAGAGTCTCCTTTGTACCAGGAGCTTCACCCAACTACAAGACTCAGGATATACCGTCCAATATAATCCCAACATGGAGAAACGCCACTTCGCCTACAAGCAACAATACTCATCACAATATATTAACTATGAATCCATTATATCCAATAGTTTCAAGAGAGTTAATTAATTTTCTTTATACAACACATATATTGTACTAGAGTAATTTTAATACATGTATACATCACAAACCAAAGCCACAATCCGGCTTTTCTAAACTCGCCCTCTAGATCGAGCCGTCCCTCACACCCCCGCACCTGTAAAATAATATCCCCCGACGTAGCTAATGCCTGGGTGAGTGAATCGCCCTAAGTGGGCTACTCTCCACCTAAGTGCAATGTTCCAAAATAAACAAACATTCAAGCAAACGATGATCCTTCACGTCTACATTACTAACTCGCATCCCAACTCACTGACTCACACTCGCCAAGCCTCGTGAGATGAGAATTATTGTTTTATTAGTTCGTGGACAACCCTCCAGCGAATATATATTAATTCAATACCCGACGATTGATATATTATTTGCTCGCGGATCTCACTCCATGAATATCAATCGGGTCACCCGACGACAGATATTTTTCATTTGGACTACCCTCCGATAATTAATATTTTAGACTACCCGAACCATTTCTAGACTCATCATGCACTAACTCCTATAGTCCTAGGATGTTCCAGTGCATATGAGCACAAAGCACTCCAATACGCCTAATTCACATAAATATATAAACATTTGATATATTTACAAACATTCAATTCACACAATCACGCCATGTAAATTTACATTTCCACATCACTAGCTCACTTGGCTAATGATCAAACACGAGCAATTTAATTTAAATCACTAATTAAACACATATTTTCACAAAATATATTTTCGTGACCATCGCTTCGGGAACAAGAAACCCTGAAGCCATCAGTTCTATCAAGACATTTACTCCGCTCACTTCAGGAACTCGCATTCGGGCCATTTCCGGCCTCAATCAAATCAAGACATGATTTATGGAACCATTCATCACGCATTTAACCCAAACAGTCCGTAGAACTGATACGGACTGTTCGTGGGTCTCAAATCCAACATTTCGGTTCCAAGGTTTGGAACCGATCAAACGGCCGTTCAAGGCCTCAACCAACCGAAACATTTACATAAAACACTTAAAATGGGAATAAAACTCAAGTAGGGAGAAACCCCTACCTCACGGAGTTTGTTGAAACTCCTCAACCGGCAAGATCCACACCTAAGCTCCTCAATGAGCAGAACCACTTTGGCTCTGTCCCGACGACCCGACAAATGGCCCCACACTTTGCCACTTTGCCACTTTGCCACTTTGCCTATAGTCCTACTTCAACCCCGAGGAAATACCGTGGATATCGAGTAACTTGATACCACACCGTTATGTCCCATTTAGCAGGACCCGTAATTTAATAAAATCGGACAGGGTCTCCTTTGTACGGGGAGCTCTATCCAAAATCCAACATGTACAGAACATAGTAACATGGCCTATTCGAGGCCCAACATAATACCATGACCTTACAAGGTCCACTTGTGAGTAAAGATGACCACACAGGGTCCATTTATCCATGTTCATTTAAAACATACAAACTTACATTTAAAACAATTCATAAGAGTTTAATTACAACACTCTTACAAATATTACATATTCAAACAGATTGTTCCAAAATGTTTTACAAAATGGTAATAGGCCACATGTTGGCCCTCTTCACAATTGCGGCCTCGAATGAGCGCTGTCTACCGGTCTCTGTCCTACACCTGAAATTGTCACCTAGGGCTTGGTAGGCATGGGTCTAGCACATGTAGTTATGGTACAATGCCTAGGTTTATGATTACCTAGTTCCTGATAGATCTGGTACTAGCTTCACAACTTGGTATCAGGGCGTAGGTATGCGATTACCTAGGACTTGAGGGCATGGGCTTGCACTATCGTGATTCATCAGGCATTTCATATTTTGTACTACGTAATTGTGTGTTACATATTGCATGAATTATATACATGGTAGAATGTATATAGGAAAAGATGAACACTAAGGTTAGAGAACATAACCTTCGGGGTTCGGAAAATGAATGAACAGATAGTTTGGGATGTTGAGTCTATTACAGAATGGGTACATGCACTACTATTAGTTGACAAGGAGGATCTCAGGGAAGTTTGGAGATCACTGATGCCACTAGAATAAGGCTAGTTGCATTCTACCTAGAGGGCAAATCTCAAGTATGGTGGGATTGGGTCAAAGCCACAAGGAACTTGGAGGCAATGGCATGGGAAGAGTTCCTCTCAGAGCCTTCATGGGCAAGCATTTCCCTACCGCCGACATGCAAAAGCCAGAGCTCCTAAACTAAAACAAGGAACTGACAAAGCTACTTAATACGTACTAAGTTCACTAAATTAGCCTCGCTTCACATGATTATATGGGCGGGGCGTACATGACCAAAGTGAGAAAGTTTGAGGATGGTCTGAAATTGTCTATCCGGGGTAAAATTATAGGACTCCTCCTACAAGAAATGGACTCGATGGTCAAGACAACTATGGCCATTGAGAGGGAGGTGGAAGATTTGGGCTTAGTGGTTGAAACCTTGGAAGAGCCATTCCATGTGAGTTCTCTCCTAGGAACTTGGGTGAACTTTGATCAAATATGTCGGGATTGTGAGTTAGAGACTGCAGATTCTATCAGTAATTTCACCGTGGACCTTAGTGGTCACGGACATGTCGAGGCTCGATGTCAACTCGATGGACTGTCGATGGCACACCGAGTCGTCATAGATTGTGATCTCAAGAGAGTTACCTCCTACACATCCGACGGTACTTGTTTTATGTTTCAAGGGGATAAGCACAATCCTTTACCCCAGGCCGCATATAACTCTAGTGTGGGAATGGGTAGTTTGATTTAGTCAGCTCGGCAAGCCTTACCCTGGTGAACAAGGTGAGACAGGACTTGAGTCTACCTAGGGTGGTTTGTGAGTACGAGGACGTTTTTCCAGATGAACTACTGGGATCACCTTACATAGGGTTGTAGACTTCACCATTGAGTTACACCCTGGTACGTCACCTATTTCTATGACTTCGCATAGAATGACGCTTGTTGAGTTGCAGGAACTCAAGGTACAATTACAAGAATTGTTAGACAAGGGCTTTATTAGACCAAGCACTTCACCCAGTGGCTCTCCGGGTAATTGCTCTCTCAAGAAGAAGGACAAGACCCTTTGGATTTTTATAGATTATCAACAATTAAACAGGGTTACTATCAAGAATAGGTGCCCTTTGCTGAGGATTGATGATTTTTTTGATCAATTGAGAGGGGCGTGGTTTATTCCTAGATAAAGTTCTGCACTTGTTACCATTAGTTGAGATTTAGGGAGGCAGATATCCCTAAGACAACGTTTAGGACGCGGTATGGGCATTTCAAGTCTGGCTGATGCCTTTCGACTGACGGTGCCCAAATGCATTCATGGATCTCATGCATAGGCTCCAGCCCTATCTAGACGGCTCACGTGGTTTCGACAACATCTCGATCACTCCCAATTCTAAGGAGGATCACGAGGGTCACTGAGAGGATTGTTCTCCGCACCTTGAGAGAACACGCCAGGGCCAAGTTTAATAAGTGTGAATTTCCAGCTACGAGGTGAGATTCTGGGGCACGTGGCATTCAAGCTTCTAGGGTATCCGTGGACCCGAGAAGGTCAGAGGCGCTAAGAGTCGGGAGAGACTGAAGTCAATCTTTGAGATACGCAGTTTCTTAGGATTGACAGGGTATTATAGAGGTTCATCGAGATCTCCCCGACCGGTCGCTGCAGCCTACGACAAGATTGGACTGTTAAGAAGGCTGTAGGCTTGAGTGGAATGACTTGTGTGAAAGGGCATTCAGAATTGAAAAGGAGGCTTACTTCAGCCTCATTCTAATAGTCCAGAAAGGTGGGACAGAGGTACACTTGCATTATGATGCCTCGTGGCGGATCGATGTGTTTTGATATCTGGGAGGGTTGTGGCTTATGGTTCTCGATAGTTGAAGAACCATGAGCAGAGTTACCCCACGCATGATATGGAACTGGCGACCGTTATCTTTGCTTTGAAGATTTAGCTTCACTACCTATACGGTGAACTGTTCGAGGTGTTTTCAGGCCACAAAAGTCTGAAGTATATTTTCACATAACGAGACCTCAACATGAGGCAACGCAGGTGGATAGAGTATCTAAAGGATTACGATTTCGCTTGGTATTACCACCTCGGTAAGGCATATGTGGTGGTTGATGCACTCAACCGGAAATTACGAGGAGTATTGGTTAGTATAGCCTCCTGAGAGTGGCAGATGATCAAGACTGTGGGACATTTTACTCATAATTCCTTCGCATGGTCTCTGCAATCAAAAGCACGAAGCAGTAATAAGCCACCATATAATGGTGGAATATATGTAACAAACCAAAATTAACCAAGGCACATAAACCAAGGTACCAAGACTCCAATAGTAGTATTAAACCAAATTAACCATAGCACACAAATCAAGGCATTGAACCTTAACGCCCACTAGCTAACAGTCACACTTTAACATCCGTATTTAACATTCTTTTTTCAATATTCAATTATGTTTTTCACTTTCCAAAATTACCCTTTTCAACTTGATTTCAAAAGAAAAGTTTACTTTATAATTTCAATAAAATTGAAGCATATAGAGTCGACTCACGTGCTAAATAAATGGGCCTTGGTAGGGGCCCGACATCTCATGTATCTCTTCACAAATTAGGCATAGTTTATAACCCGATCTTCTAATTGAATGGTGAATGTTTTATATATGTTATTGGACTAACTTATTTTCTATTGATAGCGCTTCTCGATTCTACACAAAGTACACACTCTTTCCCATTTCCACTATAATTGTTTATTTATTATATGTTTGATGTTCTCGTAGTCATTGTCATCTTTTTTTTTTTTTTTTTTCATTGTTTGATTAGTCAAATATCGTACCACCTTAATTTAATTATTGAGACCCACCCTTAAGGCCTAGAGGGGTGCTACGGCCTTGACCATACCTTCCTTCCAATAGGCAACCTAACCCCCCAGATCGACCAAAACTCCGGCCTGACTGTAATTGGCCAACCCGCTGAATACTCGTGAACGTAGGTGACCCAACGCCACCTCTCAGAAATCAGCCCCCTTTGTACGGGGAGCTCTACCCAACTACAGTACCTGCATATACCTGTCCAATATAATCCCAACATGAGTAAAACGGCCACTTGGGCCCATAAACAATACTCATCACAATATATTAACTATGAATCCACTATATCCAATAGTTTCAAGAGAGTTAATCAATTCTCTTTTATACAACACATATATTAAAATTAGTGAATTTTAATACATGTATACATCACAAAACCAAAGCCACAATCCGCCTTTTCTCCTAGACTCAGCCTCTAGGTCGAGCCATCCCCTCGCACGCTCCCTGTACCTGTAAAATAATATCCCTCGACAGGGTGAGCTAATGCCAAGAGTGAATCGCCCTGCCGGGCCACTCTCCACCTAAGTGCGCGCAATGTTCCAAAATAAACATACATTCAAGAAAAATGCATGATCCTACTTGAATGTCTACATGACCAACTCCGGGATCCCGAGTCCTCATCGACTTCTCTCACACTCCGCCAAGCCTCAGACATGAGAATTATTGTTTTATTAGTTTGTGGATTAACCTCCGATGAATATATATCAATCGCCGCCCGACGATTGGATATATTATTTGCTCGTGGATCAACTGGTGAATATCAATCAGTCATTCGACGATTGATATTTTTCATTTGATTACCCTCCATAATTAGTACATTTTAGACTACTCCTCCAACCATTTTCTCTAGACTCATCTCATGCACTAACTCCTATAGTCCTAGGATGTTCCAATGCATATGGAATGCATGTATGCCAATTCCAATACAGTCTAATTCACATGTAAATATATTTACAGAACATTCAATTCACACAATCATGTCATGTAAATTCCACATTTCCACATCAAAATTAGCTCACTTGGGCTAATGATCAAACACGAGCAATTTAATTTAAATCACCGACCAACACATATTTTCACAAAATATATTTCGCGGACTATTTGCTTTCTCGAACAAGAAAAACCCTAGGTTACTGCTCCTATCAAGACACACTTACCTGGGCTCACTTTGTGAACCCCGTATTTCGGCCATTTTCGCCTCAATCAAATCAAGACAGCATGATTTATGGAACCATTCATCACGCAAGATGAACCCAAATAAATTGGTAGAACCGATACTGATCGTCAGGGTCTCAAATCCAATACTTTCAAGTTCCGTTTAAATCAAACGGTCGTTCAAGGCCTCAACCAACCGAAACATTTACATAAAACACTTAAAATGGGAATAAAACTCAAGTAGGGAGAAACCCCTACCTCTTGGAGTTTGTTGAAACTCCTCAAATCCTGCACTCCACACGGCTTCCTCAGCCGAGTAGAACCACTTTGCCTCGTCTCGACGACCCTCGAACATCATCGGATCGCCTGTAATCCCAGAGAGAAGCCACACTTTCTCTCTAGCAAAAATATCAAATTCTAGTCCACCTGTCACCCCTTCTTCCCTTGCACGTTTTGGATCTCCCTTTGTTGGAGCAGTTAAGGACACTATGCATTATTTTGTCATTTAGTGACTTAAATTAAATCCCATAATGCACCATTAATGCCTTTTCATTTCGCTTTTGACATTCCTAAGACTACCTCGGCCGTCCATTTTCTTTATTTCTCTACTCATACCACTTATGGCACATGAGTACTTGTTATATGTGACTTTCGTCGCATCGAAGAACGTTTTACGGCACCCGAAACGCGATGCCTAGAAAAACGTGTCAACTCCGACTATATCGGAATTTCACGAAATTTTAGGTGCTAGCTAGATTTCGCGAGACGATTCCAACGGTAAAATCCATTTTTTCATCCGAGATCTAGAGAATAAATTATGGATTTTTTTAACCGAAATTAACAATTTTCAGAATCAAATTACAATTTTTGTCTTTTCCGTAGAACGAATTTCTCGGGTCTACATTCTCCTCCTAAAAGGAATTTCGTCCCGAAATTTAGGACAATTACAATCACTCACATGCATATGCAACGTGTTCCGTTCATGCATGTAAACAAATACTTAAATTTTAAACGACCAAACTCACGTGACCTTCATCCCTAAACAAGAAGGGATAGGTGGCCCGATCGTGTCCTCGCTCCCATGACTCTCCACCCATAAGGCCGCCATAGCACCCTCACTAGCCTCACGGTCTTGCGTCGTAAAACCCGATCACGACTCTCCAAAATACATACTGGTCCCTCCTCAAAGGTCTCATCGGTGTCAACCTCGATCTGTCCCCAATCCACCACATGAGCTGGATCTGGAGTATATTTCCGGAGCATGGAGACGTGAAATACCGTGACGGCCCATCATGTCGGGCGGTAATGACAACCGGCACGCAAATGCCTATCCTCTCGGCACCTTGAAAGGCCCAATAAACCCTACGATAGCTTCCCCGCCATCGAATCCGAACACCACTCTCTTAGGCATCACCTTCAAGAAGACATGATCCCCAACCTCGAACTCTAACGGTCGACGTCGCACATCAGCATAGCTCTTCTGCTAGCTCTGAGCCGTGAGAAGACGCTGTCGTATCAAGCTCACCTTCTCGGAGGTGTCTCTAACCAAATCAGGACCCGTGATAGATCTCTCTCCCACCTCGGTCCATCCTAACGGTGACCTACATGGCCTCCCATACAATGCCTCATACGGTGCCATCCGTATACTCGCCTGATAACTATTGTTTGTAGGCAAATTCCACTAAGGGCAATTGCTCTTCTACCCTTATGATCCAGGACGCATGCTCACAGCATGTCCTCTAATACCTGTATATAATCCATACAACATGTAACCCTACACAACCCCTGTTTGGTGTGTAAACACTAACCTTCTCAAGGTCATAATCAATCGACAATCCAATGGACCACAACCTAGTCCATGTCATGAACACCATCCATATGCCCCAGCCCTTGCTCTACCAACAACACCCAATGTAATCTACAAGGGCTATCCAAATCTCGAGTCACTCTTGACTCCTATCACTCAACTCTAAGTCTACGTGATAACCTATCCGTGGGTTTTCATCTCGAGCAACATAATTCTTCGTCTTACACTTCAAGCCTATTACATTCTCACAGAAATTCGAGATATCTTCCCGGGTCTCTTACACCCTAACTCCAGGATTCTCACCTGAGGGGATTTACGAGCCCCTTTTGCTTTGCTTCACACACTCTAATTACTCAATACTCGAATCGAACTAAGAGTCTTCATCACGTGTAGTCTCAAAGACAACTCACCACCACCAAGAGTGGTGAATGACCGTACCGCACCCACACCCGACTCGACGATGATACTGTGCACACGAACGCAATTATGCCATACCGTACACTAACTCCGGTCCACCATGAGAATCTCGCAGGATCTCTCACTCATAACTTCCAACCTATCAAGTCAACTCTCACCCTACACCCTAGGAAGAACATCGCATTTCTGCTTCTCTAAAGGCCTTAACCCTAAGCCCAAATCCAATGTCGTGGTCGAGTATGACAACCCACTTAAGGTCTTCACCACGGCAACCCGATGGTCGTCATCTCATCCATGTCAGCCCGACATCAATAACCAATACGCTCTACCACCCTAAGGTCCACTACGCCCGCCAGAACCCCGATCGGTCTCCTGACTCGACCCACACACTCCGCCCCCTTTGGCCTATCTGTTGCCGGAAGTGCTTGTATAGCACCCGAACCGAAACTCGGTTCCCTCCGCCCTGCACCGCGGCCGTGGAGGAATATACCGTATCCCTCTCCCCCGTCCCACGCTGACCTGTGACTATGCTGTTCCAAAACCTCGATCCCCGTCTCGAGAAATCCCGCCTCATATGCCCAGTCACGCAAATAACACATATCACCCGCCTCTACCCGACCAACCCCCCAATCCTCCGTCCCGGGTCTTAAACTCATGTGACGCGTGTCTTCTCGCCTCTCGAACTAGAAGAAGGCTGATCCTCCCTTTCGCTACCAACACCCGCCTCCTGAGTGCTCTGAGCATCCTCAATCTCTCTCTCTATGGTCAGGACCGTCCCAACCATGGAGTCCATGTCCCTTAGGCGAAGTCCTACGATCCTGTCCCGAATGGACAACTTTAGCCCATTCTCGCGTCTCTCGTAATACCCAGCCAATCCCAAGAACTACGTATCTCAAAGATTAACATTCGGTCTCTACCAACTCATCACTGCCTCATCCTTCTCAGTCGACCGATACTCCCGAGCGTCGACACCACGTGTCCCGCAAATCTCACCTCGCGAAGCAAATCCATGACCATCGAATCTCTGCGTATCACGATGGTCTCTTTAACAACTATAAAACGATCCTCAAGCGATACTCATGCTCCCACTCGACCGAGTAGATCAAAATGTCATCCACGAAGACTACGCATAAACTGATTCGTGATAAGGTTGGAATACCCTGCGCATGAGATCCATGGATCGTCGCCGTGCATTCGTCAATCCAAAGGGCATCACCGTAACTCCGTGCGCCCATTACGCGTCCTAAACGCCGCTCTGCGATATCCGCCTCCTTAACTCAAACACGGTAACTATGCGGAGGTTTATCTTGAGTAAACTCGCTCCTCTCAACTCCATCGCACCATCGATCTCAAAGAATGGGCACCATTCTGATCAACTCGCTCAACTGTCTCGTATCAATACGAAGGGTCTCATTTTCTTTTTCGCAAACAACCTGAGTGCCCCATGGTGAGAAGTGCTCGGCCCACGAACCCCTTGTCAAAGAGCTCCCGTGGCCGACTCGAATTCCTACAACTCAACCGGCACATCCTATGCGGAGTCATAGAGATGGTGAAGTACTCAGGTGTAACCTGGCCCCGAAGTCTACACCCTCCGTGGAGGCGCCCATGTAGCTCATATGGAAAGACATCCATACCCGCACACTCAGCCCGTAGATCTAAGTCCGTCTCTCCTAGTCCTTCAGTAGGCGTTCGCTAGCTAACCTCGCGAATCGTCCCCGACATCCGGGACTCAGAGGCACCGTCTGGGGCAAAATATCATGCTTCGCTCTCGAAATAATACCACTGAGTACCGTCCCGTGTAAAGCAGAACCTCCCGCGCCTCACAATCGATAACAACCTTTGCAGCCGGTCACCAATCCATCCCAAGGATGACATCAAACTCGACATGTCCATAATCCCAGTCCACTATGAGTAGAGTCCCCGAGATCTCCAAATAATAAATCTCGACATATCATCCCTGGGCCTCGCCAAACCCTGGGAGAATCCTCTCACATAACGGCTCCTCTAAGGTCTTTAGAGGTCCTTGCCCATTTCTACCATACTTGGGCCTCACGCTCTAGCTAGAACGCAACTAGTCTAATCCTGGTCACGTCAGAGGTAATCTTCATAGCCTCTAACACCTTCTCGACCAGATGAGCCAATGGTTTGTCAATATCCTGATCTCCTCCCGTGAAAGCCTGGGAGGATGATATAGGTCCTAAACCCTAGAGGTGGTTACTAGGATCTTTCCTGTCACCTCGCCGCTATGCTCGCCCGAGCCGATAAAGAGCCGGCACACCTACAAATTTCTCGCAAAGCCTCCGATCAAACACCAGTGGTGCCCGACTCAAGCACCCGTGACGCCCTCGACACTGGGCCTCGACTAGCCGCCCATACGCTCAATGGCAAGTTAACCCTCAATACAAAGATTCGGTAAGGTATAACACGTACCCGAGACACTATTCATACACGTAAATCAAGCAGTATACACATTAACCTCTGCATTTTCGTAATGCAATCAAATTTCATGCTTAAAATATTGTTTTTCAACAAATATATATATATATATATATATATATATATATATATATATATATATATATATATATATATATATATATATATATATATATATATATTTTTTTTTATTTATTTATTTTTTTAAAATTTATTTTATTTTTTGTTATTTTTTTTTTTTTTTTTGAAATCCTCAGGAACAAAGGTTCATGAACAGTGTCCATGAATTGGCACTAAATAAAGGGACTCCGAACAAGGCACTGAATCTAAAACCGGCTTGGGTGCACAAGGCGCACCCAGAACCCAGGTCGCGCGCACACTGCGCGCGCAGTGCTTCACAAGTCGTGGCGCTACAGTACAAGACAAGAAAGGAGTCACATGTCGCTACAAGATCACAAATAAGCAGGTCGCGCCAGCGTATGAGACAGTCGCGACCTTCCCTTGCTCAAATTCTGCCAAGTCGCGACATCGCTCCAGTCGCGACTTAAAGCTAGCCCATGTCGCAACATCAAATTCAGGTCGCACACCACCAGGCCAACCCAGTCGCTGACCGACGGGTTACGACACCGCTTTCTCCGCCCACATCGCCGTTTGGCGTCGCTGACATCAAAATGATGTCGACATCGCCTAGCCTGATCGACACCCATGTCGCGACCTCGCAATGATGTCGCGACATCAAGCCTGCTCAGCCACTGCCACCCATGTCGCGACCTCAAGATGATGTCGCGACATCATGTCTGCTCAGCCACTGCCACCCATGTCGCGACCTCAAGATGATGTCGCGACATCAAGCCTGCTCAGCCCCATCTCTCGCTAATGCCGCGACGCCTAAACGGTAATAATTCGCCTCGTCTCGCCTGGGCAGTCGGGCTGCCCAGGTTGTGGGTGCACGCCGGCGCCGTCGCGCGCGTCATCCGTCCCGCAGACTGGGCTTGTCACGCAATCAAACGGTAGGCCGCGACCCAAGATCGAATTTCCGGGCAAGAGCCATTCCAAATCTTCTGCCTTGTATTACGATTTTTTTTTCAAAAGTCTCCATTAGCTTTCCCGCTTCCTAATACGCAAAGAGTTTCAACCTACGCCTACTTAACCACTCAAAATTTATGAGTTAAACTTTAATCTCTTTTTTTTTTCTTGTTTCCAGCTACTGGAAAATTCCAAAAATATTATTTATACATTTTTTTTTTTCATTTTCCATAACACCCAAATAAATTTTTTTTTTCTTTCAGTTTTACAATGTAAAACCTTAGAAAAAAAAATTCATTTTCTTCAATTCTCATCCCATAAATTTATTAAAATTTATTTTTCTTCATTTTCTTTTCCAGTTTTGTACACTGTACACTCCAAATATTTTTCTAACATATTTCCTACCTCATCCATGCTAATCACCAAGCACACATAAACGATCTCATCACACAACATGGTAAGCATACCATTCACACAATAATTCATCAAATCACAAAACACGTGCATGAAGGTCCTAGTTTTTGTCCCGTGATTCTCTAGGTAAATCTCATACTCCACATTTATCATCGAACCACCTAGTGGTGATGTTCCTGGCACCAAAGCACTATGGCCTAAGCCCAAATCCTCAATCTCTAGGTTTCCATATACCTATATTCTACATCAAACCACCCAAGTGGTGATGGATACCAAAACCCGAGCTCCCCAGGCCTCGTGACACCTAGGCTCGATACTCAAGCTATGACGCCCCCAAACTCCGTGGTCCGTTTGACTACTACCAACTCCGCTGAATACTGCGGAATGTCGAAAGTGACCCGACGCCACTTCAAAATCGCGTAGTCTCCTTTGTACTGAGTCACCCAACTACAATACCCGATACATTCTGTCTCAATATAACTCACATGAGTAAAACGGCCACTTGGGCCTATAAACAATACCATCACAATATATTAGCCTCCCAGCAATCCACTATATCCAATAGTTTCAAGAGAGTTAATCAATTTTCTTTATACAAATACATATATTAAAATTAGAGAATTTTAATACATGTATACATCACAAATCCAAAGCCACAATCCGGCTTTTCTTCTAAACTCAGCCTCTAGGTCGAGTCAGCCTGCACGCCTCCCCTAATTCAGAAAATAATATCCTATTGTAAGAGCCAATGCTCGCAGGGAATCGCCCCTAAGTGGGCTACTCTCCACCTAAAGGCAATGTTCCAAAATAAACATACATTCAAAATGCATGATCCTACTTGAATGTCTACATGATCAACCTGCATCCTCGAGTCCTCACCGATTTCACCTCGCCAAGCCTCGTATGAGAATTATTGTTTTATTGGGCCATGACAACCCTCCGACGAATATATATATCAATCGGTCGTCCGACGATTGATATATTATTTGTTTGTGGATCACTATGAATATCAATTGGGTCGCCCGACTATCGATATTTTTCATTTGACTACCCTCCGATAATTAATATTTTAGACTACCCTCCGAACCATTTTCTAGACTCATCTCACACTAACTCCTATAGTCCTGGGGATGTTCCAGTTGCATATGGAATGTACAAAGCAATTCCAATACAAGATAATTTTCATGTAAATATATAAAAATGCATATATTTACAAAAAATAATTCACACAATCATGTCATAAATTCCACATTTCACATCAAAATTAGCTCACTTGGGCTAATGATCAAACACGAGCAATTTAATTTAAATCACTCGACCAAACACATATTTTCACAAAAATATATTTTCGTGATCACTGTTTCGGGAACAGTAAAACCCTAGGTTACTGTTCCTATCAAGACACAATTTATTGGTTCACTTTGTGAACCCGTATTTCTCGGCCATTTCCGGCCTCAATCAAATCAATACATGATTTATGGAACCATTCATCACGCATGAACTCCAAACAAATTCAGAACCGAGCACGGACTGCTCGTGGGTCTCAATTCAACATTTCGGTTCCGTTGCCTGGGAACAGATCAAACGGCTGTTCAAGGCCTCAACCAACCGAAACATTTACATAAAACACTTAAAATGGGAATAAAACTCATAGGAGAAACCCCACCACGGTTTGCTGAAACTCCTCAAATCCCAGACTCACACGTAAGCTCTCAATGAGAACCACTCATTCTTTGCCTGACGGTAATTCGACGGTCGATCGCCGTAATCCTAGAGAGAAGCTACACACTTTCTCTAAAATATCGCCCACCATCGTCAGCCTCCTTTTCTTCTTGCACGCTTTTGGTCTCCTTTTGTTGGAGAAGAAGGACACTATGCATTATTTTGTCATTTAGTAACTTAAATTAAATCCCATAATGACCATTACGTCTTTTCATTTCCCAGTTTTGACATTCGGTGTGAAACCCCAGAAAATCCAAGATTTTGGATAAAGGGTAAAATAATAATTTCGGTTGAAAATCCGGAATTTTTCTAGATCTCGGATGACGAAACGGACTTCTCCGTTGAAATCGTCTCGCGAAATTTAGCTACCACGTTGAATTTCGTTAGATTCCGAGGTGATCAGAATTTCACGTTTTTCGAGGCGTGGGGTGTCGGATGACAAATGGCAAGGTTAGGGAATGCCACATGGCACCCTAAGAATGTGACACTTGGCAAGGCCATGTGGTCTACTAAAGGAATGGTCACAGAGCATGTGGGGGATCCCATGGCTCACATTGAGCCATGTGGTGATGATGTCAAAAAGGGGAATTATGAAATAAGAAAAGAAAAATGGAAAAAGGGAGAGCCACACCTTTAATTTGAGGAAATGGGGAGGCAATTTCCTCCCATTGACCGGATGATGATTTCTCCAAAAGGGTGAGAAAATGACCAAAAAGGAGAAGAGAAAATGAGGAGAAATGAAAGGGAAATGAGATGAGAAAAGAGAAAAATGAAAAGAAAAGCAAAAAGGAGAGAAAAGAAAAGAAAGGAAAGAACTGTGAGAGAGAAAAGGAGAAGGAAGGAAAGGAAAAGGAAGATTTCCCGGGCCGGGCGGCCGACGCTCAAAAGTTCGAGGACTGTAGAAGCTGGTGCACGCAGGGATCTACGTGATTACCCAAAAAGCTGGAGTTTTTATTAAACTCTAAGAGGTAGGATATTTCCTACTTGGTTACTTTAGCCTAAAGGCTTTATAATGGTAGGGGGTTGCTTGTGGGAGGCCAAGTGAGAGGCCATGTAAATTAGTTCCAAGCTTTTGGAATTAAAGGGTATGATTTCATGGACTGTTTTTGCACGACTAGCGGAGTTAGGTTTAATCAGAAACCGAAAGTTTTGTATCACGGTTGTTTGATGTGATGATACAAGGATTGGAACCAAAATGTGGTTCATGGTTGAAGGGGTCGGAGGTAATTTTGTTGAATGGTCCCAAGTTGGTGACCCAATTGTGTGTTAGTGCTTGCTTGAATAACATGCAGTGTGTGGAAATGTGATGTTGATGCATGCTATTTAATGTATTAACATGGTTTGAATGGAAGTAGATTATATGTATAAATTATAATTGTCCATGGTGTGTAAATGTTTCATGTAGTGCTCATTCATGCATGTAACATGAGGAAAATGCATTGGCATCATGCATCCCATATGCACGGTCACATCGCATCAGGTCGGGTGTGGGTGCAGGGAAGGGTTTATTCATCTGTGTTAGTGAATGGGTCGTGAGCTCGGGAAAAATGGGACAAAGTCCAAGGTAGAGATTCACAAGTGTGTAAATGATCAAAATGATAAATTACATGTTTTGGGCGGAGCAAGTTGGGGTAGATCCCCCCCAGGGTGAAAGTCCCACAGGTTACTCACGGTTAGACATGAATCCCGACGATGTAAGTTCGTGAAAATGTTGAAAAAGGCGTGCGGCGTCCTACGGTGTAAACTCGGAAATCCGTGACCCACAAAATAAAGGAAAAAGACTTTGATAAATACTGGAGGCTGTTCAATGGCTTAATCAGGGCGTAGACGGGTCTTATTCACACTGGGCATTCCGTGAGGGAGCCTGCTGGGGACTCAAAGGTTGTGAGCATGAGGGGCTAAAATTCATGCACGAGATACATTTCATATAGAAGATAATTGTATGGAATGTGATTGGTTGTTTATATATGCCATTGCATATGCATTTTAGGTGGGGAGTAACCTCAGAGGAAAATTTTCTACTGGCTTTGCTCATCCTGGCCGTGGGACCCCTTTCGTGCACAGTGGACTATCCGTGGAGACTCGCATCAAGAGAGGTATTCACGAGAGAAGAAAGTTTAAATGTGGCTTTAAGTGAATATTTTGTAAATATGTATAAATCTTTTCAGAGAACAAACATGAAAACCATGAGAATATAGCTGAGAGATATTTGTGTTAATAGAGTATGGATGTATGGGCCCCATGTATTATTTTACTTCATATGTGTGTGTCTCAGAATACGAGACATATAGATTTCGTTGACGGGTAGTCAACGGACTGAAATGAAGGCTGGCATTCGCACTACCTGGCCGTCCATTTTCATCATTTCTCTACTCATACCACTTACAACATGAGTACTTGTTATTTATGTGGCTGATCGAAGAACGCTTTACGGCACCCTAAATTGATGCCTACAAAACGTGTCAATCACCATCTCGAATTTCACAAAATTTTACGTATAGTTATATTTCTCGAAACGATTCCAATTGAAATCTGTTTCATCATCCAAGATCTAGAGAATAAATTATGGATTTTTTTAACCGAAATTAACAATTTTGTAATCGAAATTACGATTTTGCCCTTTTTCCAGAAATTGGAATTTCTTGGGTCTTACACCCCCAGACCTAGACTCGGTTTTCACATACTTGCTTTTCCTATTATAAGTCACATTTAGGGTTTTCTTTCTTATTTTGTTTTCCCTTAAAAATAATACTAAAATAAGTTGCGACTCTAAAATCATTTGGAAAAATAAAATATAAAACTAGTCTTGCCTTATAGGAAGATCATAGCAAAACGTGGGTCCACAACCACCTTACCTTGATTGTGAATCCCAAATTACTTTGTTGTTATTGAGGGCTTACACGTGAATATTGACTTGAATATATATAGCCCCTCTTGCCATAAAAATGTTGTATTCACTTTGATTCTCTTTGTTGCTTTTGACTTATCCAAACCCATTATGACACGATCCCATGTCGATTCTATAAAAGATTATGGAGTGTTAGTCTTTTGGATTTGACTTTTTTATTGAGTTTGGGTACCTATCATTAGTGTTGTTATTGAGAGCCGATGCATAACAGGAAATGACCACTACAGTTAGGTTACCTCTATGGCCCCAAGTGAGAGTTTAGGGTGAAAGCTATCAAAGTTTGAGTAGTTCGCGAACGTCCGACTTCTCTAAGGGTGGATAATGATATGATCACACATCAATTTTACAAGAGATAGGGCTCCCTTATCAGATTTAAAATTTATCACATTAATTCAAAACTTTGCTTAACAGGGCTTTTGTTCCTCTGTTTTTTGTTCTTACCTTTTCTCTGATGTTGGAATAATATCGATATTGGTCAAATCCAACCTTGTGGATTAGGTGAAGTGTGAAATTGCTGAGAAGTGTTTTTGTTTTGAATCTATTAAGCCTTAAAAAGCTGCACTAAATTAAAAAGAGCAGTTAATAAAATAAGACATTTTATTTTTCTAGTGAGAGTCTGCAGCATGTCTCCATCAACAAAGAGTGAGCACTAAATTCCCATCATAACCAAAGGCGGATCCTCCTCGGGGGCGGGGCGCCAACCCCAAGAAAATCAATTTTTTGTTGCTATATATATATATATAAGCATATATATATATATATATAATGCATTTGCCCCCAAATGTAAAAAAAAAAAGAATATAAGAGCTAAATAAATAAGATAAATCCAAAATAAGGACTAAATACATAAATAAAATTCGCAACCAGAACCGAACAGCTGTCAATTCCAAACATAAAAATTCAATAAAAAAAAGCTCAATGAAAACTTTCTAATCAATCCGAAAAAGGGGGAAAAAAAGCCTAGTTACACTTATTGATGTTGACCGAAATTCAGAATTGCAAAAAGCATCAACAATTTCAGAGTTATGTGAAATATTGGTAAAGACAATGAAATCATAAATTTATCCTCTTCTGGATAGATTAATTCGTTTGGTGCTAACTTTACCCGTATCAACTGCAACAACTGAACGAGTATTCTCTACTGTGAAAATTGTCAAAACGGTCACAGAGTAAATGGATGATGAATTTCTAGCTAATTTGATTACTTATATCAAAAGCATATCATAAGCTATTTGATGATGATTCAATCATAGATGCTTTGATTTGGAAGAAAGAGCGAAGGGCACAAACTTAGAATCTAGTTTTAGTAGATCATAGATAATGATTGACCACACTTTTGCATTTTGAATTGATGTTGTAATGAAAATGAATGATTTAGTTGAAATGTGGTATATTTTGTAAAATTGCAACTATGAATGCTAATATATGATATATGAAAGCTTACATATTTTAATTTTTGATTTCAAAAATTTAAATTTTTTCATACCTAATTTTTTTTTTTTAATTACTTCTCCTCAATATATTTGGTTGTGATCCGTCCCTGATTAGAACAAAACATTATATTAAATCAAAATCACACAACGTTCAACAAAACATTTATATAATTGCAGCTTTGTTGAGTCACATGAGATGTCATCTCAAATATGTTGTATCTTTCAGGAGAGACTACATCAAGATGGATAAATAAATGTTTAGGTTGCTAAAACTTGTGTATTTTGTTGTTTTAAATTTTAATAAAAGTGAAATTGCTTCAGAATTATGTTTGAGATATTTGAATGTTGATATGATTGAAATGCTTAATAATTTCAAATTGATGTTGTTTGGATTATGCTTTTTAAGTTGTATATATTGAGAATTTTCAAATAATGTGAATGTGAGTTGACATGAATTGGTGGAATTTATTGAGAATTGGTGAATGTACATTGAAAAACATTGTAGGTACTTTTTGGATAATGCATTTTTTAGGGGAGACTCTATTGAATTTTTTTTTTAAAGTTCACATATGTTGACTAACTTTATATATTACGTAATAATTTAGCAAGGAGGATGTTCGAATGGGATCATTAAGAAATATGGGAGCAAACAAGTAAGATACTCTGACATGCTTCATCGTTGGAGGAAAGATTTAAAACCCGATTTGTGTCTAATGAGGTGTGGACATAGCTGGCAAAGATCTGCGGTAATGATGCCTTATTCCAATCGATAAGAGAGCGTCAATTGAGAAATCGTCATAGTGAGCCCAGTGGACCAGGATCTAGAATGTCACGACACGGTTGCAGGTCCATATCATTAGTTGAGCACGCAAGACGGATTGTCTTAATTATTTTTTTACATTTTTTAAAACTATCTCAATTTCTGCATATTTAATATCTAATGTGTTTATTTTAGGAAATGAAGGAGGGTGCCCCACCGAGAAAGGTACGATTCTTTCACGAGACCCACATGAGAAAACCGGGAGGATTTACGAGATTATATTTGATCAACATGCAAGATGAAGTGGGAGTAAATTCTTAAAAAACCTATCTTACATCTAATAAGCGCTAGTTTCATATGACATTTTGTTTTAGGAGAAGATACAGGAGCTAATTGCTATGGAATTCCAAGATGAATCTGGAAACTAGGTTCCTTTGTCAAAGGAAGATGAGGATCGTATATTTCTACAAGTTGTTGAGGCTTCATCACATGGCAGATACATGTATGGGACAAGTCAAAATAAATCATCCAGCTTTACATATGATGCCTCTACATTCTCAACACTCCTTGAGGTGGGTCATCAGCGGATTAGAAACTTAAGTCGGCCCTGATCTTAGTTCTTGCGGGGAGGGAAGTCTGCGAGCTCACAGTAACATTCAATCCTTTGATGAGTGGAGACTTCAGACCGAGTAGATGATGCACCACATGATAGAGAAGATGATGGAAGAGAGAGAGAGGTTTCAATCTGATCAGTTGCCACCAGATGGTCCGGTATGAATCGATTACGGTCCCTTCACAGATGTTCGGTCTTGAAACATATACATTTTTAACATTTAATACTTTTGTTGTTTTCTAACATTTGCGCCTCAATCTTGACTTTTAATGTTTAATACTTTGTGTTTTCAAATTTAAATGATAAATATATTTAAACTTATCATATATATATATATAACATTTAAACTTATGAATATATAAGTAAT
This sequence comes from Tetrastigma voinierianum, assembly GCA_016808115.1. NCBI lineage: Eukaryota > Viridiplantae > Streptophyta > Magnoliopsida > Vitales > Vitaceae > Tetrastigma > Tetrastigma voinierianum. Next base: position 89,120 of record JAEQBH010002338.1, on the reverse strand, counting down.
AATTATTTAAATAATTAAAAATTTTAGAAATTTAGTGACCAAAAGATGTGGTCACAAAAACAGAGACCGCTAATGTGGTCGCTAAGAAGGAAACTATTTTATGGTATATAGTGACCACCTTACGACCACAAACATATAATGACCACGATTTGTGGTCGCAAATTTGCTACCTTGTGTAGGTTGTCACTAAATCTTCATCGATATTATTGACCACATCAACAACCATAATTTAACGACCACAAGGTGGTCATAAAATTGGTCACTATCTAGTTCATTTGGTCTTCTGCTAATTACATTTTATGGCCACTTAAATATTTATTTGTGACCACATAGCAGGTGCATTATCACGCTGTTTCCACATTGTTGTGGTCGCTCAGACCAATGACCTTTTTGTGGTCGCACTTTGTATGTCGCAGTTCTTGATTTGTCTTTTTGTGAGATTTACAAGGTATATGTTGTGGTCAGTGGTCTGCTATGCCTCTCCAGCGACCACTTTTTGTGGTCTCAATTTTGCCATTTTTTTGTAGTGTTTCGTATGAAGGATTGTTCAGCTAGTATTGCACCAATCATTAAAGGCAACAAATTTAGTTTGAATCAATGCCCAAATAGTGATTTAGAGAAGAAAGAGATGAAAAACATTCCCTATGCTTCTATAGTTTGGGAGCTTAATGTATGCTCAAGTCAGTACAAGACTTGACATTTCTTATGCAGTAGGACTGTTGGGCAGATATCAAAGTAATTCAGGCTTGGAACACTAGAGAGCTGCAAAGAAAGTCATGTGATATCTTCAAGGGACTAAGGGTTACAAGCTTACATATATGTAGTCTAATCAGTTGGATGTGGTTGAATATTCAGATTCTGATTTTGTTGGCTGCCTTGATTCTAGAAAGTCAACATCTATATATGTCTTCTTATTAGCTAGAGGAGCCATTTCATGGAGAAGTGTGAAACAAACATTGGTTGCTACCTCAACCATGGAAGCAGAATTTGTATCATGTTTTGAAGCAACATCTCAGGCTATTTGGTTAAGGAGTTTTATTTTTTAGCTTTAGGTAGTTATTTCGATTTCTCGATCGTTAGGGTTTCTTGCAATAACTACGATGCTTAGTATTTTGCAGCCAGATTAATAAGAGTGGAAGTCGTAGTAAACACATACACATAAAGTACTTAGCTATTAGAGAACATGTTAAGTCATACAAGGTGGCTATTGAACATATTAGCTCTAAATTAATGATTGCAGATCCCTTGACAAAGGGATTGCCACCTAAGGCTTCTAAGGAACATGTTAAGCATATGAGATTCAATTCAATTTTGTATATTTCATGTAATTGAGATACCCTTATAATTTATTGCATCTTGGTCGATATAAAAACTTCAATTACTTTGTTTTGTCTTGTCATATGGTTGTATACATAAAGTTTAGAGAATGACAACATTAAATAGACCCTGAATGAGAAATTGGAAGCTCATTCATAAAGAAATGACCCACATATTGTTCTTATTCAAGGGAGAAAGTCGCATCGTAATACCTGAAAGGTAATACTCGTTATTAGAGGACTTATCGTCATGATTCATGTGATTTAAACTCTCTTAATTGAAATATTCAGTTTCTTACAATGGAAACCAGGGAAGGAATTAATTTTCCAGGAAAACTTGGGGATCGGGTCTTCAGGCTTCATGAATCTTATTTAGAAATTATTCTTTAGTCAATAAAGTGTTTGACCGGGATGACAATTTAACCGTCAGTAGAAAGGGTGTGGGAAAAAATGTTGACCAAAAAATATATACGTATTCCAAACTTGTGTACTTTCCTATCCTTTTCTCACCTTTAATACCTATACGGCATTAAGAAAATAAAATAAATATTAAAAAAAATTTGGAAAAATAAAGATAGCAAAATACCAAGACCATGTTTGGTTTATGAAAAAGTGCGAAAAATAGAAAAATAAATAAATGAAAAGTAAAATACACAAAATGGAAAAAGTAAAAATAAATTTAAAATTAATAAATTGCTTTTTATACAGCTTTGAACTTATTTTTCCCATACAAAAATTAAATAATTTGAAAGTATATAAGTTTGTACCTCATTTTAATTATATTTATTTTCTTTTTGTCATTTTTTTCTCTAGATAATTTTCTAAATCAAACATAATTTAGGTGAAATCACCCCCTATATATCTTTTTTCATCATTTTCTTTTTTAATAAAGTGATTATTCCACACACATTTAAGTTTTTATTTGTTTTTTGTAATTTAGTCGTCTTGGTGCACGTGTGATTATCATCACCTTCGTGTGTGTGTGTGGTTGTCGTCGCCTTGGTGCGGTGTTTATTTTGTTTGGGCTATTCAGACGAACAAATAATATATGATTAGAGACAAGAGATCAAATCAATGGTTGTCAATATGCTGTAGAACTAGAGCAGTATGTATTATAATCATAATAGTAATATGAAATGTGTAAGCTCAACTATCAAATGTATAGGGTTTAATTTGATTCATTATGCTATTAACTTGGATGTTGTTTCATCCTTTATGGTTTTTAACGATTTTGATTCTATGTTTCTTTCAATATATTGCTAGTTTAAATCAATGAAATTATTTTTCTCTTTAAAAAAATATATATATATATATATATATATATATATATATATATATATATAATTACTAAATGGAGCCTAATATTTTTCAAACATAGCCTAATATGAAATCAGTCGTAGAGACAGAGACGATAGTTTATGAGAGTTTAGTGTTGTTGTCGACGATGAAGAGTGAGAAAGGGAGAGAAACGAGGGTTCTTCTTTTTAAATATTTAAAAATTATATATTTTTTAAAATTTATTTATTCAAATAATATAAAATCAAGAAAAATTAATTTTTAATGATATTATTTTGAATATATTTAATAAAAAGATATGAGTGTTCTTAAACAATATTAAATATTAAATTTAAATAAAAGTATTGCAAAATTAATTTTTATTTCCTTTTTTTATTTAACAATTGGCATGAGTTGATAAATAAAAAACTCAAAAAACTCTAATATGATTCAATCAATATATGAGTAATGTTTTTTTATATATTTATTCATCTTTTTAGATCATGTGTGGTAAACCAATCATCTTAGCAAACATATTCAAGTTATAAACACTTCTAAATAAAAATAAATTTTATTCTTGGTATTATCATAAATAACTTTCAACGAAGACTTATACAACTACTTAGTTAATACTGTAAAATATAAGATAATTTATTCTTTTTTTTTTAAATTTTAATTCATAATTTTATATATTTCTCTAATAATTATATAATTTGAAGGAGCCGTCTCGACTTCCAAAGGGCTCCATGTTCCCACTTTATGAAATGGTCACCAACTTCTGTACCTTTTCCAAACATGTGATTTATTCTTTAGAAAATTTTCTAAAATTTTTTGCTAAAATGCTGGGAAGAAGCTGTAATCTTCTAGTTTGAAAGTTCTTATTTGTTGCAAACAAATGAAGTCTCGGAAATTTCGATCACTTCTAATGTATGTAATTAATGAAGTCTTCAAAATTTCGATCACGGTTGTGACCCAACAGAAGGTTTTATTTTATTTTATCAGCAAATAATGAGGGTATTAAGAGGCACAAGAAGTTGATAAAATACATTAATATTTTCTTTAATTTTATAAAAACCAATAATTTTATGTAGTTCACAACATTAAAAAAAAATTCTTACCTTTTTTCCTTGGGTTTTCCATGGATAGCCAAATAAGGAGAAAAAAATTCATTTTCTTTTTCCTAGCTTTTTCTTTCCTTCCATTTTCCTTTTTTTTTTTTCCTAACATTTTTCGGATTCCAATCCAAGTCTTCATGATTGCTTTTTCTTTCCTTCAATTTTCCTCTTTATTTTCTTTTCCTAACATTTTTCAGGTCCAATCAAAGCCTTCATGATTAAGAAAGAAACATAGCAAAGGAAAAAGATACACATTTCCATAATGATTCCAATGACAGATACACATTTCCATAATGATTCCAGTTGTCATGACCTGAATCACGTCTTATATGCTTTTGCAATTATTCATGGCTACGAAGAGACCTAGCTGTATTATTCAAGAGGCAGCAAAATATTTTGTGATTTTTGTGGGCATTATTAGGATTTTGTGATTTTTTTTTCCTAATAGCCCCAATATTCTAATGCTTCAATCTTTTACTCAATCTGTTTTCAAGATACTCTGTTTTCATAATACTTATTCGTGGATATAATTATGTTTTGGAAAGCTTATTTACAGCTTATTTGAGTTTATCTTCTCACATAAATACTCTTAATATAAATTATAGGTATTTAGAAGAACTTATAAAAATAACTTAATGACTCCCTATAAGCTTATTTTAATAGCCTTCAAGGAAAGGTTTATCAAAAAAAGCTTAAAAAAACTTATACCGAAGCCTAAAAATCGATAATTCTAATGACAAAACTATCATTTTAACAAATTATGTAAAAAAAAAAAAGGAAAAATATGAAAAATAGAAAAGAAATTCCAAAAAATTATGTCAAAAATAGGTAAATTTTTTGAAAACAATTATGTAAAAATTAGGAAAAACAATTCGTAAAAATAATTTAAAAATAGAAAACAAATTCTTAAAAAATTATATAAAAAATAGGTAAATTTTTTGAAAATTTATGAATAGAAAAATAACGAAAAAATAGAAAAAAAAATTTCAAAAATTATGTAAAAAAATACGTAAAAGTTTTGAAAAAAATTATGTAAAAATAGGAAAAAACTTAAATAGAAAAAATTCTATTGATGATGGGAAGAATGATATTGATGATGATTTTCTTGATTTGAAATTTGATGCAAATGCATGAGTGTTTATTTTGTTTCGGAACTTAGAATTATTGTGATGATGAGAAGTACTAATGATGTTTGTTATTTTATTTTGGAAATGTTTGTGATGATGGGAAACTGCTTGTGATGTTTGATTTTATGTTTGATGTTCACTACTTTATTGTATTTTATTATTAGTTAAAAAGTATAGACGTATTAAGTGAGATATATAATTTTATTTATATTAAGGTAGGATCGTAAGCTTTAAAAAGTTCGCGGCACTCAAGTGTCTTGCATCTCGAAATTTGAGAAACTGCGTTTGTGAGCCTTAAATTACTATGAGTTCATGGTACATCACTGTGGACACCGCATCTTGGCTATGATGCTTTTCCCATTAAAAATGCGAGACTCATTTGGTATTTTTGAAAACAGTTTGGATTCGCCACTTATTTTATTTTTTTAAGGGAAAATAAAATAAGAAAAAAAACTCTAAATGTGACTCCTAATATGGAAAAGTAGGTTTGAGAAAATCGAGTGCAGGTCGAGATTCGAGGTTACTGTTAGGAAGGTACGGTGGGAAGTAATGCTTACCCACCCCAAGCCCTAAGTTAGGTCTCTAATAATTAAATTAAGGCAAGTATGGTAATTGACTAATAAGCAATGGATACCAAAAATAAACAACAATGGTAGTACAAGATTACATCAAACTTATAATAAATAAATAAATAACCATAGTTAAATGGGGAAAGAATATGTACCTTGGCAGAAAATCGAAACCTCTTTGAAGAAACGACCCTTATACCTTTCTCTTTGTTTTCTTTAGAATTCCCTAGCCGTCTTCCTCCAAAAAAAACGTCCTCCTACTCTCCTCTCCTCCTTTCCCTCTTGATCATGTCTCTAATATATAGGAACTCTCAGAGAAAACTAACCCTAAAACCCTAAGAGGAAAGGATCACCCACCTTCCTAAAAAAAAAAGAATAAAATATAATTAAGAAAATAAAAAAAGGAAAATCTAATAAAATAAAATCAAAATCTCATAAAATCAAAATAAAGTTAAATTAAATAAATGAAAAAATAATTGGAGCCCAAATTTGAGGTCTACAAATATGCTCCTTTTCGATAGAGTTCGCGAGTGTAGTAAGCAAGAACTGTGAAAACCCAGGTAAATTTGAAATTTTCACAAAACGGTAAATTGTCGCTATAGTACAGGTTGAAAACCTAGAACTTCTCTAAATCTCAAATGGTGAAATAGACCTCACCGTTGGATTCATCTCGCGAAATCTAGTTACCCGGCCGAATTTCGTTGGATTCTGAGATGGTTGGAATTTCACATATTTCGAGGCGAAGCGGAACAATGGCATGGTGACATGTGGCATGATGCACATGGCACCATGTCCATGGCATGAGGGCCATGTGTACTGTAACACCCCGAAATATACCATAACAGTTTCGGACTTGTTTAGGGTATATTAAAAGCTAAATGAAATTGTTCGGAAATAAATAAGCAAGAACTTGGAATCAATACAACAGTCAAGGGTAAATTAATAAATTAAAAAATTTATGACCCAAGGGTCCTAATTTAATAAGTTCATATGCCCAAGTAGGAATATGCATAAGTTAAATCAAGAGTAATAGAGAATTGAGGGACCAAAGAGTAATAAAAGAAAGATATTAGAATAAAATAAGGAAGAAAATTTGTAAAAGAGACAAGTGGCTTGAAGGAAAGAGGGAGGAAGTTTCCTCCTTGGAAAGTGAAATAAAAAGGGGATAAGATCAAATAAGGAGAAGACCAAAAATAAATATCTCATTTTGGTCTTAGGAGAAAGGGAGAGCAAAAACGGATAAGAGAGAAGAGAAGAGAAAGGAAGAAGAAGAAGAAGAAGAAGAAGTGAAAAGAAAAGAAGAAAGAAGGAAAAGAAAAGAGAAGATCACAAGTATGGAACTATGGGTATTGGTATGGGATTTGAGTATAGTTTAGTATGGAACTATGATTTTGTATAGAAAAGTATGGAAATATGGTTTAGTATGGGAATACTGAATTTGAGTATAGTTTTGTATGGAAACTATGGGAGTATGAAAGTCTAGTTTTGAGTGCAGACGTTTTTAGATACATGGTTTTAGAGCCACTACATTTGAAGTATGGTTTGGGTTTGGAAACTCCAAACTCATTTCTGGTTAGGGTTGAGTTGAGAAGAGTTCTAAGGCTTATGGTGTGTTGCGGGAAGAGTCTGGATGCAAGTTAAACCCCGAGAAAATTCCACATTTTGATCATATGCGTGCTTGGATCTTAGAACAGGTTTTTGGGCCAGAAATAAAGGGAATTAGAAATGAGTCCTTCTTGTAAATGGTAGCCACATCAATGAACTTGATGTTAGGCTTTTGAATTTCTCGATTTGGACCTCTGTAGACCAAGTTATGAGTGTTTTTAGAATCGGCCAGTAGATCTGGTCGGGTCAGTTCATCCAGTTCGGGTCAACTAGCCGGACCTTAAAACTGGTTTGGGTCATAAATAAAAGAGAATTAGGTAGTAAGTCGCTACAATTGTAGCACATCAGTGAACTTGATGTTAGGCTTTTGAATTTCTCAATTCGGACCCATGTAGACCAAGTTATGGTCTTTTCACGAACAGTCAAATGGGTGAGAGGTCGATACATAGAGGTCGTCCGGCGAGAGGTCGCGGACCTCATCGCGTGGTCGGCCGGACCTCATGCAGCGGTCGGAAGACCTCATCGGTAGAGTCGGTAGACCTCGTCACGTAGAAACTCGGCTCGTCTGAAGAGCTCAGCTCGTCGCGAAGAGCTGACTCGTCTGTAGAGCTCGTTTCGTCGATTAATTCGGCTCGTGCGGGTTGACTACGCTGACCTCAACGAGAAGGTCATATCTCCTTAGTTTGAACTCCGATTTGGGTGTTCTTAGACTCTATGGAAAGCCCATTGAGTCAAGAATACATTCATATGCCTGAGGAGGATATTAGATGTCAGAACGAGGTGTTAGATTGAGCTCGTCAAGTCAGGTCAGCTCGTCAGTTCAGGTCAGCTCGTCTGGGTTGACTACGCATGACCTCCAACTTCGGAAGGTCATATCTCCTTCGTTTGAACTCCGATTTGGGTGTTCTTGGACTCTATGGAAAGCCCATTGAGTCAAGAATACATTCATATTCCTGAGGAAGATATTAGGTGTCATACCGAGGTGTTAGATCGAGCTTGTCCAGGTCAGGTCAGCTCGTCAGTTCAGGTCAGCTCATCTGGGTTGACTACGCATGACCTCCAACTTCGGAAGGTCATATCTCCTTTGTTTGAACTCCAATTTGGGTGTTCTTGGACTCTATGGAAAGCCCATTGAGTCAAGAATACATTTATATGCCTGAGGAGGATATTAGATTTCAGACCGAGGTGTTAGATCAAGCTCGTCCAGGTCAGGTCAGCTCGTCGGTTCGGGTCGATCGTGCGGGTTGACTACGCATGACCTCCAACTTCGGAAGGTCATATCTCCTTCGTCCGAACTCCGATTTGGGTGTTCTTGGACTTTATGGAAAGCCCATTGAGTCAAGAATACATTGATATGCCTGAGAAGGATATTAGGTGTCAGACCGAGGTGATAGATCGAGCTCGTCCAGTTCAGGATTTGATTACGTTTGACCTCGACTTGGAAGGTCGTAACTCCTTAGATCGAACTTCAGGTCGGGTGTTATTGGACTCTATGGAAGCCCATTGAGTCAAGGAATACAGCCATACATGAGTATGATAAAAGGGGAACTCATATTAGATCAGAAATAAGGAAAACAGTAAGCGAATATGATAATCATGGTATATCATGCATAATATAAGATAGATAAAAGTACAAGAATGCGTGTATAAGTACCTCGTATGAGTATAAGTTACGTAACTCTATGGGAGTTAGGACAATCTGATAAAGTACAAGTAAAACGTACAAGTATAGAAATGTATTGGTATATGTCATAAGATATGATAATAAAGTACATGAAAATATAAGTTAACAAGATATAAGATGTGACCAGGAATGAGTAATGAGTAAAGGCATGCATGATGATAGGACATATGCAAATGTTATATGCTAATATAGAAGATGAATATATGATATGAATACAAGAGTGAAGAGATGGAATATGAATAGCTAAAACATATGAGCAAATGCGATATGGAATAGACATATATGAGGAAATGATAACCATGTATTGTAAAAGAAAGAAATGGGAGAAGCAGAAGTAATATGAAGCTACGAGATGTAAGCGAATCTGATTAAAGTAATGATAGTATATAGTGCATATGCTATTGTAATTATATGTATGGAACATATAATCATGGGTATATGACAAGTATGATATGACATAAGTATATGATCAATTATATGTAAATGTGTAAGTGAGATATAAGAGATATGAAAAAGGCAAGATAAGAATAAATGATGGTATATATATATCTCACATATGATTACCCGAATGACAATAATAGATTCGATCTCTGTGAGATATGTGCGAACATAAAATACACGTAGTTAATACTTGCTTAGAACTAGTAGAGGATAGATAGAGCATGCCTATTAGGAAGAATAAGTTTCTGACATACAAGTTACGATGCTCGAAGGCCAGTTTGGGTCTAGATGACATAAATACGCATTTGGATCACGATTGGCCCCGAGAGGTCACCCGCGAGCGCCTCAGGGCCCTCATGGAATAGGTCAGCGTCTCGTATAGTGATGATACCTTAGGTATAATATACCCACCGGCGCCGGGCCCTCATGGACCCTTTGTTTCATACGGTGAGTATAAGCATGTGGAGCCCTCATAGTTTCCTTTATCCACTTCTAAGGTTTATGCAGGCATGAAACATAAAACAAATGAAATGTAGAGAATACATGACATGATATGAGAAGCATAGCACTGCTATGTGATGATAGTATACAGTTACAAGTACAAGAAGCAAAGTGTCAATGACACGAAAAGTATATGAACAAGTACGGTACATGAACGAGAAAGTAATATGAAAAGTATAACAGGAAAACAGTATATGAAAATAGTACATGAAACAGTACATGAAAACAGTATATGAAAATAGTACATGAAAACAGTATATGAAAATAGTACATGAAACGGTACATGAATACAGTATATGAAATTAGTACATGATGACAGTACATGTATATGCAAATAGAACATAACAAATGGTATAGTATATAATCATGAAAGTCATATATGTATATGAATATGACATGCACAAAATAGGATATGTAATATGAACCATCAGAAAGATAATGGATCAAATGATAAGTACTAGAATAAGAAATATATGATAGACATACCTAAATGAATAGAGGGAACATGCTATGAACATTGATTAGAAATGCATAAGTCTTGGAAACGATGAGATAAGCAAAAAGATGACAAAGCAGAATACGAGTAAGAGTATAGATAGGAGTTATGTCAAAGACAGAACATGTGACATGAAATAGGAATGTAAAGATAATAAAAGAATAAAAGTTATATGAATATGTATAGATATATGAAATGCATATGTATAAGCTTGAGATGGTCACCATGGGTGGTTTGTCACGTACTTATGTTCCAGTAAGCGTAAAGCTTAGCACGGGTGTTCAATCATTGTGGTACGAAGCCGGAAAACGAGGATAGAGACAGACATCCCACATGCGTGAAGCCGGGCGGCTACAGAGGTAGGTGCTCACGCCTTTGCTTCGCGATCTCTGAGGTTTTGTATTAGAAAAAAAATGTACATGTATAAGTAAATGGGACTCAGTATATGTATATAGATGTCGAGGGACACCACTCCGGTGGTAGTTCTTGTATATATGAAAATGATTTTGTTACAAATTGTTTGTATAACCACAGTACAAGTTCGGCTACGAGAAAGAGCAGGTCAATGAGTCCCAGTATATAGTCTCGCCGGTTTCGGTTCGGATCTAAGCATTCGGGTCGGATCGGGAAAGGGGCGTGACATGTCACTACCACATGGCCTAATGCACGCTGGGATGAAGGATGTAGGGTGACACATGGAAGCATATCACCACCACTAGGTTGAACATCAACTTAAGTGGAAGGAAAAACAGATTCGGTGGAAGGAAAAGAGAGAAAGAGAAGAGAAAAAGGAAAGGAAGGAAAAGGAAAGAAATGAAAGGAAGGAGAAGGAGAAGAAGGAAAGAACCAGTGGTTTTCCTCAATGAAAGCGGTGTAAACGAATGGTGTGCATTCGGACCAAGAATCAAAGTCCGTCTATGAGATTGGTAGATAGGCAGGAGGGTTCAGTGAGCTCTTAAAGTAGGAATTATTCCTACTTTGGTTTATTTTCCATCTAAGGGTTTGTGTAGTTTGTGTCTTTGCTTACTGGGGCTGTTGCTGAATTCGAAATATGGAAATGCTGTCATATTTTGATCTTACACATTGGCCGAATTTTAGGAATGGTTTTCAGGTGGGAACCCGAGGGAATTCGGACTTAGGTCCTTCATGTAAATTGTATCTGCATCAGTGAACTTGATGTAGGCTTTGAATCACTGATGGACCTCTGCTGATTATGGTCCATTTCACAGGCTGCCACAGTTAAAACATTTGTTGTGTTCGGATTTTGGCCCGATTTTGGGACCCGAAATTGTGATGCCCCATTTCGGCTGCGGTGTCAAGTGAAGTGTCATTTTTTCTTCTTACTGTAAACTTATAAACTTTAGTTTTTAATTCATATAATGTTAAACATTTAACTTGTAATATATTACGTAGCGGTAATTTACAAAATATATAAGCTCCATATATGGAAGTGTTCAACATTTACAAAACTTTACATTTGTTTACAAACAACAAAAGAGATATTACATATACCAAAATAGACCAAAAAGTCTTCGGTGGGCATCTAACTATGTTGACCTTTGGAGTAATGAGTTAATCGGCCTTACCTCTTGCCCATTTACATGGATGAAAACGTACTAGCTTTGCGCTTAGTGGGAATAAACTTGTGAATGACCACTAACACGGATCATCACGCTTCTATACATGCATACACATCACAACATATCATATCATTTAAACATGCTTATACATATCTCATATTTACTTTTATCATCATGTTCATTTCTTATCAACGATTAAAACATACATTTCATATGTCATATTCAAGTCATTTTTTATGTTCATGCTGCGTAAACCTTAGAAGTGGATAAAAGGGAAACTATAAGGGCCTAGGCGCTTTACTTTCCTTTGTACGACGGTGGTTTATAAGAACTTTCCCGAAAGTAGCTGTTATCGTTATGCGAGACAATGATAATCTAGAGCTGGCTGCCTTATCATTATGCAGGCAGTGTGTCTATAGGGCTCAGGCTTATGTGACAACCCAAACGGGACCAAGCGGTCGATTATCTTTGTAGACTTGTTTTCCTAATAGGCATGCCCATATATCCTTCTACCAGGTTCTAAGCAGACAATCCATGTGTATTTTATGTTCAGTACATATCTCATATTACTGAATAATTATTGTCATCCGGTAATCATATGAGATATTTACAATCATTTATTAGTATCTTTGCATTTTTCATATCTCATTATATGCATAAATAACTATTTACCATGTATGCTTATGAGTTATTTACTATCATTCTAATTTCATCAAGCTATATATAGATGGATTCTAGACTCCAAGGGGTTTCCATAGAGTCCCAGAACATCCGAAACGGAGTTCGGACGAAGAAATTATGACCGTTCGAAGTTGGAGGCTTCCCATGAATAGTGACTACAAGCAGAACCAGCAAGGCCTACTATTTTTCGTGATTTATGAAACTAATATGAGTTCAAATTTCATCAAGATATATATGGATGTATTCTAGACTAAAAGGGCTTTCCATAGGGTTCAGAGCATCCGAGCTTGGAGTTCGGACAAAGAAATTATGACCGTCAAAGTTGGAGAAGCTGCATGAACTGATGACTCTGACCCAGGCAGTAGAGACCTATTGTTTTCATGATTTATGGACCTAATATGAGTTCCAATTTCATCAAGCTATATATGGATGGATTTTAGACTCAAAGGTCTTTCCATAGAGTCTAAGAAAATCCAAAACGGAGTTCGGACGAAGAAATTATGACCATCCGAAGTTGGAGGCTTCCCATGAACAGTGACTACGAGCAAAACCAGCAGGGCCTACTATTTTTCTTCATTTCTTGAACTAATATGAGTTCCAATTTCATCAAGCTATATATGGATGGATTTTAGACTCAAAGGGTTTTCCATAGAGTCCAAGAACATCTGAAACGGAGTTCGGACGAAGAAATTATGACCAAGACAAAGACATGGGTTTTGGAGAAATTTTGTGACATCTCTCTAATTGTATTTCCTTAATACAAACATTCCTCAATTGAGGATTACAATCAACCAACCAAAGTCCAAAACACAACCAAACAATTCCCAAAACACATATAGGGAAAGACTTATGGTTTGCTAACCCCATCTTACACAATTAATGGGTTAAGAGAGTTTCCTAAGTCTCAAAAATTTGGGGAATCCATATTTAGTTTCCATACAACCCCAAATCAACCACAAAACCAAACCAAAACAACTCCAAATCTAGTCTAAAACTGCCAAACACCACCAATATACCAAATAGGGTTCTTTTAGACCTAAATTCATCAAAAATGGGTTTATGGTTTGATTTTTTTCCATACCAAAGTCCAAAAGTCTAATAATCCATACCAAATCATAGTTTCCATACTCCCAACAAGTATTCATACTCTTTAACCCTCACACCCTAGCTTAAGGAGGAAATCCATACCCAAAACCATAACAATCCAGATAAAATTCATACAAAACTTAGTAAGTTCCATACAAAATTATAGCATCCATACTAGTGTACAAAAATCCATAACTTTCTTAGCTTCTTCTTCCTCTTCCTCTTCTTCTTCTCTTCTCTTCTCCTTCTCCCTCTCTCTACGTTTTGCTCTCCTTCTTAGACTCAAAAATGAGATATTTTTGGTCTTATCCCCTTTTATATTTAATTTTCCTTTTTATTGCCCTTTGGTCCTCAAAGTCCCCTTTATTTGCAACTCAAGTTATGCATATTTCACTTTAACCTATAATCTTCTTATCTTATGACTTTTATGTCCCATTTTGACAAAATGCAAATTTACCCTTGCTTCTTTCCGTGTTTATTAGTTTTCACATTTTGAATTTACATTATGAAAAATTCAAATTATACCTACAAAATACCCTAATTATGTTTAAAAACGACCAGGGTATATTTCGGGGTGTTACAGAAATTCTGGACCGAGGTTCAGGACTGTCCTACGGTCATGTGGGGTCGGATGTGTGGCTTGAGTATGGCATGTTTGGGTGGCCTGTGATGGCTATATGTGTGGACTGCTTTGTGGGCATCTCTTCTGCCACAATTGGTCTTGAGAACCAAGTTGTCTTTGCTTTTAGTTACTTACTTGGTGATAGTTATTTATTGAATGTTGATATATGAGTTCTAATATATTGACATTGAGATTAAATGTTGGAAATCATATGCGTTTGATATAATTTTCCATGATATATGATAAATTGTCCATATGGCATGCATTACATATGTGACCAGGGGAATTGACATCTGTTGTATAATCCATTGCATATGCAACGAGGAGCATAATTCATGAGTGTAAGTGCATGGTGCCATCACACACCATCCTTGGTGGTTGATGAGTAGGCTCGATACGTTAAACGAAGTTCAATGAAGTTCCATTGTTCACAGAGCATGAAAACTTGTGTCGGGTAGTAGCAAGTAGGGATAGATACCCCCTCGAGTGAAAGACCCTGTATTTTTTGTTATACATATGTGTCCAATGGTGAAAGCCTATGAAAGTGTAGGAAGGCTTGCAAAGCCTACGGTGAGACCCTGAAAATTTGCCTACCCACAAAAGACACATGTTTTGTTAATAAAATGATCCTTGGAGGTGAAACATCCAGTAAGTTTTTATTTCTAAAAACTTGATTTTGTTTCAAAGTGATCATTGGATGAAATTCATCGAAGATGGATGTTATCACACATTAGCTATGCATTGTGTGATGGGAGTCTATGATGACTTGGGTTTTTCATGCATTGAGTGAGTTTCATCTCATTTCATGGCATGACATGTAGTATTACATTAGAGTTGCATCATTCTATTGGAATGTTGATATATATGTGGATGTGTCCAAGTGAACATTGCATATGCATTTAAGTTGGGTAATAGCCTCTATAGGAGTCTCTCTACTAGGCATGACTCACCTTTTATGGGAAAACATTTCAGGTTCAAGGTATGCACCGGTGGACGGCTCTCATTAGGAGTTGCAATTGTGAAGAAAGTCGAATTATGGCTTTGTAACATTTTTGTAAAAGTATTTGACAAACAATTTTTGTAATATACTTTCGTATGAGGTTGTAATTAAACTCATAGAAATGTGTTTTGAAAATAACATAAAATGTTTATTGAATGTGAATAAATGGATCATTAAATGGGATTGGACAGTGTGGTATCGAGACACCGCGATATCCCGACAATCTGACACGGTTCACGGCAGTGTCGGGGCATAGGTATGTGATTACCTAGGACTCGATGAATAGATCCTAATTAATGGGATTAGACAGTGTGGGTATCGATATATATGATATCCATGTATATTTCCGCGAGTTGACAGTTGGTCAACGGACCCTCTGATTTTAGGGTGTCACAACTTGGTATCAAAGCTTAGGTATACAAACACCTAAGGGATGGGAAAAGGCTAGATCATTGTGCATTCATGTGTTGTGCTGCGGGATTGTGTGTTGCATATAGCGTGAATTATATACATGGTAGGATGTACATAGGAAAGAAAATGAACACTAGGGTTAGAGAACACAACCTTAGGGGTTCGGGAAATGAATGAACGGGTTAGTTTAGGACATGTTGTCTACTAGTGGTTGGCACGTGCACTACCAGTTAGACAAGGAAAAGGGATCTCAATTTGCTATTTGACATGTGTAGATGGCAAGTCGGCCGAAGGGGCGTTGAGCGGTGGGCGAGGAGCAACCAACCACCTGACCTTTGACCCGACAAGCTTCCATGGTGGGTGTTGCGGTCGCTACCATTAAGCAGGCTAGTGCATCATGGCTGAGGGGTCAGTAACCTCCAAAGGTTTAAGGCACATCATCCTTCAACATTCATGGGAGGAGGGGATCCAATGGTAACCGATTATTGGTTCCGGCAAGTTGACAGGATTTTGGGGCTCACGAAGATCACCTTGATGCCGCTGGATAGACCATGACATTCTATCTAGAGGGTGAGTCCCAAGTATGGTGGGTGATGAGTATCTTAAATACTCATTTTATCCCTATGCTTTAGTTATTTTTTTTTCTAATGTTTTATGTTAAATAGTTCCTAATGCTCTAAAAGCTCACACTTATGATCAGGTCATCCATTTGGTGGAATTATTGCAAATTTGGTGGAAAAGCGCTCTGAAGAATCAGGAGAGAACTCTTTGCATTTGATGTTTTTAGACATCATATGAGCTCCCTATTGAATCAAGCCATATATGGATGAATTTACCACTTCAGAGATTTCCAGGGTTTTCCAAGAACACTTCAAAATTGGAGTTCAAACAAGAAGTTATGCTCAGGATTCCAAAACTTGAAGAAAATGGCTTAAACATTGCAGCACCTTCAGCGGGAGGGCTACTGTTTGAGTTTCAGATATCATATGAGCTCATATTATATCAATCCATATATGGATGGATTCTAAACTTCAAGAGCTTTCCAACGGTACCAAGATCACCCAAATCGGAGTTAAGTATGATAGGGTTACGGTCTTTACAGTTGGGCGAAAAACAGGGGCTGCAGCAACTTCGCGACGTTGAGAACCAGCGTCGCGGCGTTCTTGTGGCATCCCGACGCGTCGACGTTGCTGCGTTTTTGTCGCGACGTTCGGGGTCAGTTTTGGGTGGATTTTTAGCCCATTTTGAGCCCATAATGGAGGGTTTTTAAGCTCAAACGAAATAGGCGAAGAGGGCTGCTAGGGCTGTGAAAGGGGACTTTTTCCACACTTTGGGACCAAGGAGGAGGTTGGGAGCTGTTTTTGAAGATTTGGGAGAAGATCATGAGATTTGTGGAAGAAAATCCGAGACTCACCGTCATTTGATCATTATAGTTTCTTCTCCCTCTTTTCTCATGTTTTATCCTAAGTTTATGATGTATCAAACCTCTATCATGCTTTAAATTTGTAGATCTAGGGTTTTGGTTGTATATTGAACATAAGGTTTATATCTATTTGTTAATGTTCCGTTTACATTGTTTTAACTGTGAATGCACCTCTATTGATTCATACTTGGTTCTATTTACATATTGATTTTGGCTAATCCAATGTGGTGAGTGGTTCTTTGCAAGATAAATGAAGGGAGTAAAGAACTAGACATAGATGAATCAACCTAGTGGCACAGTAGTGTAAAAATTGCTCCGGTAGTGGGGCGTGTGTGAGACTTTTGGATCTTAAAGCATCTCTAATGGCAGGGTTGAGCTGAGAAGCAAAAGACCTAGTGTTAGTTGGTAGGTTATTACGACCTCGAAGGGGCTTATAATTAAATTAGACAAGAGTTGCACGGAAGCATTTTCATGAAACAATAGGTAAATTTTTAACTTAGATCTAAGAGGATTGTCAGGTGCACCAAGTACCTAGGAATTTATCATCTCTTGGTATCATAGTTGTGAACTTCATTAGTTACATTTAGAAATTTCATTAGTTTAGTTTAAATTTTGTTTTACTATCACAATTGTTAGTTTGGATATTAGAGAAGCATTATAATTTTGGCACTTAGCATCTCCATTTTCCCTGTGGATCGATATCCGTACTTAAGTACACTTTATTACTTGACAAGCGTATACTTGCGCGGAATAGGCGCTCTTTTTATATTTTTCTGAATAATTTTATATACACATCACAAAATACGCCTATCAAGTTTTGGCGGATTCTTGC
This sequence comes from Tetrastigma voinierianum, assembly GCA_016808115.1. NCBI lineage: Eukaryota > Viridiplantae > Streptophyta > Magnoliopsida > Vitales > Vitaceae > Tetrastigma > Tetrastigma voinierianum. Next base: position 71,356 of record JAEQBH010002338.1, on the reverse strand, counting down.
AAGTGTCGGTGTTTTATGCTAATATCAATACTAAGTGCTTCTTTAATACTATTTTTATGTATATATTTATTGTGGTTTTGGATTTTGATACTTTTTGTTTTCATTTTTGCGTAAATTTTAGTTTTAAAATCTACAATGGATCTATGTCGAGTTAACAAATGCATTGGCTCACCTTGAGCAGCAACTAAGGATGCGACAATTGGCTGATGAGCATCAAGAAGAGTGACAACTCAAGTGCGAGAAGTCAAGTGTAAACATATATGGATCAATGATTCTTACTCAATATGGGTACCCCCATGCCAGGCAATCATAATTTGGATGGAGCCACCACTAACCACCTCATGGAATACAAGCTATACATTCCGCACACTCCCATAGTCAAAGATCAAGCCTAGAAGAAGCTATGGATGAATTAAGAAGAGCTCAGCTGAATCTACCACTTAGCCTGACCTAATTTTCAAAATCAATAGCTGAAATGGACCACTCTCAAGTTGGAGTTGCCTCGGTTTTTATCGGAAATGAGATAAAGTCAACTCCACATGGGAGAATGACAAAGTTAGAGTGGCATTAGTGAAATGAAAAGAGTTCATCTTTGAATGTGTGACATCTCAAGTTCAATTCATGGAATTGACAAGGGCTAATGTTCAAATTCAACATACACCATTCGATACCTTGAAAGAAGAGATGGCTCCAATGGCCACTTCTGGTACTCAACTTACATTTGAGAAAGAACAACCTAAAGAAGAGGAGAGTATGAGTATAGAAGAACTAGTGGCAAAATACATGAAGGAACAAGAGAATAGGGTTGCAATGTCCTTCGAAGGACAACATGAGAGTTTGTCATCTACTCTTGGGGTAAATTTAGAAGAAGAAAACTTGAGCTACAATGAAGAAATCCTCAGAGGTAATAAAGAACTAGAAGCTTCAAAGTGGAGAATGATGCAGAAACTTTGAAAGACTTAGTTGCAAAGAGGAGTAAAAAGAGCCAACTACTCACGAGAATCACATGAAAGAGCCAAATGATGAAGTTGGAAAAGACTATGGAATGACTCTATGGGGTGAGATGCATGAGGATTGAAAAATGAGAAGATGACCCCTGACTTAGAGGTAGATGAGTACATCATTCAATTGAACAATGAAATGAAAAGAGATTCTTTGTGAAAGAAAAAAATAAAAAAATAGAAAATATAAAAATAAAAAGATCTTGGAAGACTATGTGCTCCAAGTTGCTAGGTAGGCACAACTACGATTCTTAGGAATGGATGGAGGAGGGCATCATCATTGTTTCCGTAGTTCTATGAGTCAAGCTGCACTACAAGGAAAAAGTTAATTAATGACACGTTTAATGCGTCATTGAAGAGTTACAATGGCCTTCCTAAAGAATGTCATGGTCTCGTATCATTGTATAAGTTACACACAATGACACCCCCGGCGTCATCTTTGTGTATCAAAACTATGACATTCATTTAAAATGTCATTCTCTCCTCATAATATTTCAATCTAATAACATATGACACTTATTTGAGTGTCATTGATTTTATATGTTTTGTTTAGAATCATGACACTCATTACAAGTGTCATCATTTTATCACATTAAAAATATTATTTTCATTAATTTCATTTGTTATAAATCCTGATATAACAATACAATTGTGAAAATGTACACATAATATGAAAGTAATATAGAGGAAAAAAAATATCCAAAGTCATATGGATAAAGCTACAAAGCTATTGATATATACATTGATCCAAAATCCTGACTAAATATTCCCAACAAATTTCATAGATTCAATGGTAGGAGTCTGAATGTTCTTTAATTTGTTGATAGTGGAGATCTTTCTATAAGAGAGTGTTAAGCCCATCAAAATCATCACATGAGTCTATAAGTTTGTTCAAATGTAAAAATTAAGTTTTAGATATAGAAAACCAAGTAAAAAACTTTGTAGAGTACCAACTAGACTAAGACATCGATTTATTATTTTGATGAGTGTTAGTGTGGTAATTTTCAAGGTATTTAATGAACATTGAATTGAAATTAGAATAATACCTTGTCGAAAAAGAACTCCACCAATATGATAACTGTAAGATACAAGGCGGCTGATGGAAGCCGGCCTTTAGAAAAGATAATGACATAAAACAAAAGGTTGACACACAACATTATGTACATTCTTAATATCTAAAAAATAACAAAGTGCTTCACAATAACAAGAATTATAAGATATATAACCATATACTTGGGTATAACTTTTTAAACTAGAAATAAGTAAAGTATTAAAGCCTAAATAAAGTGAAATTCAATTTATTCTAGAAGGTTTCAATAGAATTGAAATTTCAAATAAAAAATATAAAAAAATGGATTAATTTTAGTAGCATAAAGGAAATCCTAAGCTATATACTTATAAAATAATATAATAAAGTACATGAATGTAAACAACAAATCTTAGACATGATCAATCAAAGACAAAGTTTCCAATGCTCAGCTGAAAATGAGATATCTTGCATCGCTTAGTATCAATCAAAAAGCACCAATTCTTGGATTCTACCATAACGTGATTTTGACTTCCCCAAATAAAATTCTACGTATTTCAAAACGATTTATAATAAGATAATAAGCTAAAAAGAGGCAAGAATAGATCTAAAAGCGAGAATAGTACCATAAATAAGTCAACTCAATCACTATTTAAATATCTCTATTTTTGTCATGAGGGAAAGGAAGATTCAAAAATCTGCATAAAAAGGAGTAGTAAAATAATCAAACAATTGTAATGTCAAATTTATAAGACATACATGAGTGATGAAAGCGTTGGGCAATCATCACTGACAAAGAGTTAAGAACTGACCAGGTGATGAAACCTAACAAAAGGAGGAACTCCCACAATTAGCATCTCTAAAATTGAAGTTTTAATGTATTTGAGAGAGATAGAGATAGACTTGAAAAGTCTAAGGCTTCGTTTGGAACCTATAAAGAATTAGGGAAAAATAATAATAAGTTACATCAAATGTCTTTTCATACATTCCATTAAAGACTTCTCTTCCGACATGCACTCAGTTTATGGGGACTTGCTCGAAATTCCAAAGACTACAAGAAACTGAGTTCATACATGTAGCTTGAAGTAGTCACATTGGAATTTAAATTAGAAGAAGCTGGCAGGTTCCACCATATTCACAGTTTTAATAAAATTTGTTTAGTTTTGAGAAAAGTTAAGGTTTAAAGTTCATCCATGAAAATTAAGAAATAAAAAATCAAGTTGTGGTTCTCGAATCAACCTAGACATGGATTTTAAAGCCAGGGCATTATTAGTTTAGGTAATAAATCTAAAACCCAAGCCTTGCCTTAAGGAAATTGCCTACATGTTTAAGACATAAGCATGAGGGAAAAAACGAGTTTTATGTGAAAAAAAAAGAGAAAGAAGATAAGTTTGTTTTTAACACTTCTATCACATGATAGTAACAACTTGAGAGAAATAATGAGAAAAATAGAGCAAATAAAAGAGTTTTCCATGTGATTAAACAAAAAGAGAGTGCAACATATTTTGAAAACTAATTTTATAACTTTTTATTATTTTAGATTTCAGCAAATTTTTGATTTTTATATGATAAGCGTAAATAGAAGCATTATATATGAATTTACTAGAAGACTATAAATTTAGGATAAACTATAAATCTGAACATTATAAATATAGATTTATTATTTTAAAGTGGGACAAATCATTAACTAATTTGAAGAAATGTATAATCTATGTAAGGAAGGATCATAGAAATTATAGAAAGATATAATCTACATTAGAAAAAGACAATAATATTATGTGTTCTTTTCTTTTTAAATAACTTTCCTATTTAATGTTAAATAATTTTCCTATTTAAAAAAGAGCATTGAGAAAAACCATGAAAGCAAGCCATATAATTTAAAAATAATAATAAAAAAAAGAGATTAATTTATTACCTTTTGAGTTTGTGAGCAAAGTAATAGTTCCATACAATATTTCCTCCATCATTATTGATGATGGCTATTAACTTCGCAAAAAATTTCCCGTCAAAATTTTTAATCTTGTTTTTCTTTCTTTCTTCATTTATATTTTTTATATCTTACTTCCTTATATATGAATATATGTCTTACAAGCCTTCAAATCAAATGGAGGCATCAACAACAATTCACCACAAATCTTATATGGAATTTTCTACTAATTATAACTTCTTTTAAAACCATAAGGCGATTGTGTTTTGGGCATTCTAATGTGAAGACAAAAGCAGTTAATTGAACTAAGCATCCATGCGAAGAAAACGAATCCATGAACTGAAATTAGATCCATATGCCCCAGAAAGGGGCTTGAAGGAAAGTACAAGAAATTACGCTGAAGTGAGCGGTAGCTGCTCATTCCCGGGAAGTGAAACCAATTTTTCTTCTGAAATCCTTTCTTGGCATAGTAGGATACTAAATCTCATAATCTCACAACCTTCATAAGAAAAATAAAAATAAAAATACACATACACAAACTCCATTAAAATAACCTGTCATTTTGAGAATAATTAAGTTTTCTTTAGTTTCCATTTTCATATCACTCAAACATAAGGAAAATATCATGCAAACAAAGAATACCATTTCAATACCCTTGCTTCAATCCACATCCTTAGTAGACTTTGCAATCATTGATGGTACTTTTAGTGTTTATTTTTGTTCTAAATTATAAAAGAATCATGACTTTATATTGAACAAACATATTCGAACCACTGTGATTTTGTCTGATACTAACCAAACTCGACACGAAAAACTTCTTCATTTTAAAACTTCATTGCACGAAAATCTTCTTGTGAAAAAAACATGCTTTTGGTTCTCAAACCTAAGCGAGCAAACCAACAAACGCAGCTATCTCATTGGTGTGATTGTCAACCTAGACTTAAATGGACAACTCAGGTTCTAAAATATATATTTGTGAAATTTTAACATCTGTGATGCAGAACCTTGCATTCTGGGAGGATGAAACTGACCAGTGGAAGCAGAATCCGGGAAAATGCGTGAGGCAGACTGGAACCAAACCTTGCAACAAGTGCGTTTCTTCTACCACTGTGGAAGTCAATTGGCCGACACGTTGGTGCCCGATTGAGGCATCCCGAGGGACAAGCATCTTGTCGTCGTAGAGACATAGCGAGGATAACATAGACCCTTGGACATGCCTGACCCACAGCCAAACCTCACGAATACACATATCTTCTGTGCCGGATTGGATGTCGGTTCCTTACCATGCCAAACTTGGTGGCTCAATCAGCGCCCGACCTCTTATATGGCATTTCGACTACTCAGGCCGATATGGCGTGCCCCAACTGCAGTTCTCAATGTCGATCTGGGAACAGATATTTGAGAACCAATTACAGTCCTCGTCCATTGCATTGGAATCGCGGGATCTCGACCCTCTTCGTTGCCACTAATCGTGGCCCGAAGAGTACAAATCAGAAGTAGAATCGGATGAAGCAGGCTAATAGACAAATTTCATTGTAGAGTCGGATGCGGCGGAGCGACGGGCGAAACCGATCTGCGAGCCAGCGGCGCGTCGAGCCCGAGTGGTTGGGATATACGCATATCAAAGAACCGGACAATGAACGGAAAACGATCGGTGGATCACGATGTAATCACATATCGTACTGCGGCCATGGCCGGAGACACCTGGACACCCCATCTTCGCATCGCTAGCTAGCTCTGACCATGTAAGATCCACAACGTAGATCGGAGTAGGAATGATCCAGGCCATTCCATGATCTCATAAGAAGCCCTTGGGAGGCGGTGGCTCTTCTTGGTCGAGCGAGCCCATCGAGCGAGCGTTCTCCGTCGTGGGTGACCCGCCGTAAGAAGAGGGCCTCCCGCCGTGAGAACCAAAGCGAGCGGGTCTTGCCTCCATTAGCGAAATCCGACCGCAAAGGTCAAGGTGAAGCGTGGCCCATGCGTAAGCGCGACAACAAGATCGGCCGGTTCCAACGGCGATTTTGCATCGGATCTGTTGTGCTCGCGACATTGGGAAAGCGATGGCTACTTGGCCAACCTTGGCCCGGCTTTTGTGTTTTTCAAACCCTTATTTTTTGATAAGTTTAATTTAAAATATTCAAAAATTCAAAACCTAATTTTAAGAAGGGAAATTTTTGTTTACGATTTAACTAAAATACCTTTTTTCTTGTCAAATTCAAGGGAAGGTGGTTGAGTTTCAGCTTAAATAAAATATTTGTTAAAGAAAATGGTAGATGATGACGTTTTAAGAAAACATCAATTTTTATGTTTTTTCAATTATATTGTAGAAGCATCAAGATTGAGTTTACACACATTTTATATCTAAATAAAAACACTTTGAATATAGCGCCTTTAAAAAATGTCAAAATAGGATACGGATGCATTTGATTGATGTCAGTGGCGTTTACTACTTGACCAGATAATGACATTTTTCAAGCGTCATTGTTTGAAGCGTCATAAACCTTAATTTTGTAGTAGTCGGACTACAGAAAACGGAGCGACTAGCGGGAGCAACCCAAGTTTAATAAGCTTCCTTTTCCTTTTTCTTTTTACTTACTTTTGAGTTTGTTTTGAATAAATTTTCTTGTTTGATCTTATGTTTAGTGTTGTTTTCAGGTTTTGGGTTGAAGTTGGCTATGGAGGTGGGGAATCTTGAAAAGTGGAAGTTTATGGTATCTTGGAGGTTCAAAGAACAAAAATTGAACAAGGAAATCAGTTTCAACATCCTCCCTCATTTCATTCCATGTATGCTTCCTATTTTCAAGCCTCCTCTCATTTGGACTTAAGGTCTAACCCCTCTTAACACCGCTTAAGGTCCAAAGCGAGCCATATTCATTGGAGTAACTTCCAGAGACTTGATCAACCTCAGGGGAGTACTCATTATCCATTCTTGATTTTGTTTCATATTGAGGACAATATTCATTTCAAGCTTGGGGGGTGAATTCAAATTATTTTTTTTTCAAAATCCAACTTTTGTATCTCCTTACCTATTTTAGTTATTCCTTTATTTATTTGGGTTGTTTTGCATGAGTTTTCTTTCTTTGTTTTGCTTGTTTCATGTCTCATATGGTGGAGTTTGATGCCTTGTTGGCTAGTAGAAGGTCATTTGAACACAAACATTTGAAAAATGGCAAGTGCAAAGTGGATTGGACCCTTAGGTTTTTAAATGATTTGGAATTGTGTGCTTGCTTGGTATGGGTGACTTAGCTTAGTCACCTCCTTGTCCTTCAAGAAGCTATTTCTCAAGGAATCTATCACACACACACACACACACTTTTGGTCTCCTTGTATACCTTGGTCCGGACCCTTTGTCTTGAATTCAACTAACCTTGGGGATTCTAGCCACCTAAGTGATGGGACACCTAAACAAAAGAGGATTGCCATCGAGCCCAACTTAAAAAAGAGAAAAATACAAAAACAAAGAAAAGTGAAAAAAAGAAAGATAAAAAGCAAAAGAAAAAAGTCAAAAAATAGGCTTGTGAATTAGAATAAGTGGATCATCCAATCGAATCAGGGCAGCGCAGTCAGGGGCCTTTCAAAACCTAATGCCTAACGTGGCCGGGAGTCATTAGCTTCAACGCCGCTACATGGGACAGAAAATGGATCATTCCCACAACCTAGGGCCCTTGAGTTTGGTTGAGTGTTCGGGGTGAAGTTTGAAGGGGAATTTAATGCTCAGTGCCCTTAACCAGCGGTGAGGAGTCACCCAATGGATCCCAGCTCACGAGACACTCATCTAAAACTTCTTGGCACTAGGTCTTCCTTTTTAGGTATTTAGGAAATTTTTAGGTATATTGGTATAAATAAAAAGGGTGCGTTCTTATCCTTTCTTAGTTAGCTTCTTCCAAATAGGTGAGTTGAGCTTAAGTTTGGGGTGCTAGGACGCACCGCCTGCGAAGATCATGCTATCACCACTTTAGTTTCAGGAAGGTCACTGCGGACTTGGGGGTTGATTTGCTTTTCTTACCATGCTTTGCTGCCATGTTCCTTAGAAAGTTTAAAGTTTAAGGATCCAAATTTTGGTTGAAAGGCTAATATTGCTAAATTGTGTTCCATAGTGATTCTTCCATTTTGGAATCATGTTATCATACTCATCTCATTATTTTTAGTTCATGTCATTTCAATTTTGTTTTGTTTTTTGAGTTGGTCTCTTGCTTAGGGCAAGCCAATTTAGGATTAAGAGTGTGATGAGTATCTTAAATACTCATTTTATCCTAATAAGCACAGTTATTTTTCTAGTGTTTTTATGTTAAATAAGTTCCTAATGCTCTAAAAGCTCACACTTATGATCAGGTCATCCATTTGGTGGAATTGTGCAAAATTGGTGGAAAAACTGCTACAGAAGAATCAGGAGAGGCTACTGAATTTTGATGTTTTTAGACATCATATGAGCTCCTATTGAATCAATCCATATATGTATGAATTCTACACTTCAAGATCTTTCCAGGGATACCAAGAACATACAGATTAGTTCATTGAAAGTTATCTGGTTCATTTGGAAGAAAATCATTGTTTGACAACTGGCGGAGAAATTTTGTAGCAGGTTTCAGTTATATAAATGTATGACATAATCATATGGATGGATGCATCAGAAAACAGCGTTTTGATCATGATAGTTGTTGTGGAGACTATGGTGTTGAAGTGGAGCAAAACGGGGACTCAGCAACGTCGCGACGTTGAGAACCAACGTCGCGACGTTGCAGAAACGTAGCATCCCGACGTCGCGATGTTGCTGCACGACGTCGCGACGTTCGAGGTTGGTTTTGGGTGGATTTTTAGCCCATTTTGAGCCCATAATGGAGGGTTTTTAAGCTCAAACCCGAAAGAGACGAGGAGGGGGCGGCTAGGGCTCGGAAAAGGGGACTTTTTCCACACTTTGGGACCAAGGAGGAGGTTGGAGCTGTTTTGAGAAGGTGGGAAGATCCTTGAGATTTGTGGAAGAAAATCCGAGACTCACCGTCATTTGATCATTATGATTTCTCTCCCTCTTTTCTCATGTTTTATCCTAAGTTTATGATAATATCGAACCTACATCATGCTTTAAATTTATAGATCTAGGGTTTTGGTTGTATATTGAACATGAGTTTTATATCTATTTTGTTAATGTTCCGTTTTCTATTTGTTTCTTGTGAATGCACCTCACATTATTGATTCATACTTGGTTCTATTTACATATTGATTTACGGCTAATCTCAATGTGGTGAGTGGTTCTTTACAAGATCGAGAAGGGAGTAAAGAACCTTCGAACATAGATGAATCAACCTAATTAACTTTGGTAGTGTAGAAATTACTGGTAATTAGGAGGCGTGTGAGACTTTTGGATCTTAAAGCATCTCTAATGCTTGGGGTTGAGCTGAGAAGCAAAAGACCTAGTGTTAGTTGGTAGGTTATTCGACCTCGAGAGAGGCTTATAATTAAATTAGACAAGAGTTGCCTTGGAAAGCATTTTCATGAAACAATAGAGTAGAATTTTAACTTAGATCTAAGAGGATTGTCCGATTGCACCAAGTACCCTAGGAATTTATCATCTCTTGGTATCCCTTAGTTGTGAACTTCATTAGTTACATTTAGAAATTTCATTAGTTTAGTTTAAATTTTGTTTACTATCACAGTGTAGTTTGGATATTTAGAAGCATTATAATTTTGGCATAGCATCTCCATTTTCCACGTGGATCGATATCCGTACTTAGGTACACTATATTACTTGACAAGCGTATACTTGTGCGGAATAGGCGCTCTTTTTATATTTTCTGAATAATTTTTATATGCACATCCGCAATATCCAGCAAAGTTGGGTTAAGAGCATTGAAAGAGGGACTTAGAGGCAATGACATAAGAAGAGTTCCATGGGCTCTTCATAGAAAAGTATTTTTCGGTGTCTGCTTGACAAGCAAAGGCACGAGAGTTCTTAGAGTTGAGGCGAGGACGTGTGATGCTTGAGTGCGTGGCTAAGTTCACGAGTTAGCCAGTTTTCAAGCGACAATTATGTTGCCACGGACATTGCAGAGGTGAGAAGATTTGGATTAGTGCAGCTTGTCCATCGAGGAAATTTGTGGGACTTCTCTTGCAAGGAACTGGACTCGATGGTGAGGCTGGCTATGGGCAGTGACGGGAGGTGGATGATGCACGGAACATCCGGGATGCGGGTGTTGTGAAAGACAAGAGGAGGGAGAGTTAGCCTTCTTCTTCTAGCTCGAGAAAGAAACGAGGACTTAAATTATGAGGAGGGTTTAGGGTCGGTCGTGGCTATCGAATCGAGGGCGGTCGGGGGCTCTAGTAAACGAGGCGTGACATGTTTCTCTGCCATCAACTGGACACACGAAGCAGAGTACCCTCGGAGGAAGGGATCCCGGGTTATGGGACAGCAGTCCTAGTCATGGGGGACGTGCATAAAGCAGTTGGAGTTACTCCCTTATCCGGTATGGAATTCAAGAGGCAGGTATTAATCTCGGGTGTTGCCTGAAACTCTTACTTCATAGGCAGGTAGAGAGGCGAAGCATGGAGTCGGTCGGGCGGGAGCTTCTGGCCCAGGGACGAGGACTAGGGGGTCAATACACTCCATTCCCACCTGGTCTCAATTACATATCGGTGGGTGACTCGGGGTACTTTTCTACTCTCTCGATGCGTGAATGAGAAGTATTGTTTGATTCTGGGTGCATCTCATTCTTTTATTTAACATCATGTGTAGATTTGGGCAAGTTGAAACCATGGAAAATCTGTTGCATGTGAGTTCTCCCTTAGGAACTAAGGTGAGGGTTGATATGATATGTCGTGGTTGTGAGTTAGAAATCTCGGGATTCACGCTCCCGCGGTGGTCACTTCGGGTTATGGACATGTCGGAGTTTGATGTCATCCTCGAACAATGGATTGTTAACATGACCCATGTTTGCTCATGATTGTGATCGCAGGGATTCTTTTTACGGATGTGTTGTCCATTATTTATTTTGGAGGATAACGATCTTTGCCTGGCGTATCAAACCTCCCGGGCAGCAGCGAATTGTGCAGATTGTTTGGCGGGTTCTGTGAGAGACAGGGTAGGCGGATTGAGTCCACCTGGGTGGTTTGTGATATGAGATGTTTCTGGCAGACTAAGGGTTAACAGCCTGGATATGAACTTTGATTGAATTCTATTTAACAAGCTGGCTATGACTAGAACTTAGGTCAAATACAAGACTTATTGAATGAAAGTTTATTATTTGGCTTGACTCACCTTAGGGCGCCGGTGTTGTTTGCAAATAAGAAAGACAAGACTCTTCGGTTATGCATAGATTATCGGTGGTTGAACGGGGTTACTATCAAGAATAGGTACCCATTGTCAAGGATTGATGATTTGTTTGATCAGTTGAGAGGGGTGTGAGTGTATTCCAAGATAGATCTCTGCATTGGTTACCATCAGTTGAGGGTTAGGGAGGCAGATATCCCTAAGTCAACGTTTCGGACATGGTATGGGCATTTCGAGTTCATAGTGATGCCTTTCGGATTGACGAATCCTCCTACAGCATTCATGGATCTCATGCATAGGGTATTCCAACCCTATCTAGATCAGTTTGTGGTAGTCTTTGTTGACGACATCCTAGTCTACTCGAGTGAGAGGCATGAGGATCATTTGAAGTTGTTTTCTAGGCCTTAAGAGAACATCGGTTGTATGCCAAGTTTAGTAAGTGCGAGGTTAAACTGCGAAGTGGAGTTCTTGGGCGTGATATCGGATTGAGTGTATGTGTTGACCTCGTAGCGCCCGAGCTGAGTCAGTTGACAACGAAAATCAACACCGTGGAATAATCATGGATGTGAGTAACTAAACACCATCATGAAAAATGTCAGACCTGATCTCTCCTTCGTGCGGGAGCTCTGCCGAAATCCTGACCTATCTCAAACAGTTTAATGACCACCTGAGTCCACATGTGAGTAAAATAATGGCCACTTGAGCTGCATTATACCCATAAATACATCTGACCCAGATATATTACATGGTTGGTTTTTCACATTCTTAATTCAACATATATTAAAATGTACCATTTCTAATACATGTTATACAAAATCAATACCAAAACCCTGTCGGCTTTCTTTTAAAAGCATATGCTAGTGAGTGTCGTCTGCGTCTGCGCTCACTTGTGCACGAGAATGGTGATCCCTCGATAGGGTGATGGCAGAGTGAGATAATTTCCTACATGGGTTACTCCTACCTAAGTGCACATGCCATGGCGAACAATCATATCGAAATTACATGAATTTACTCGAGATATGCATGACCCGATCCGTGTCCAGAGTCCTCAGCTCCCTCACGTATGCAAAAGTAGAATGCGGTAAAATAAATAGGTTTTCAAACAAAAGCTATTTGTTCTTGAAAACTTTCTAGGAGTTTGGTAAAATGTTGGACAACCCTGGCGAGTCACGTTTGGGATAACAGAAACGATTCATGGGAACCTCAGAGTGAATTGTTGAATGATCTCTGACAAGGATTCTGCAGATTTATCTTCGTCAAATTCCTTTCACAAACATTTTCATTTTTTGTTTCATTTCATGTCATCTGCTCACAATATTCTATTTGCTTGGTGCATATGGAATGCATTATGCGATTCAAATAATTTATCTTGTCTGATTCAAATGCGTATATTAACATAATTTACTTTTCATAATAATCATATTGATTTCACATCAATAACACGAAATTAGCTTACATGAAATTTGAATTAGAAAGCATAGCTTGGTCGTTTTGAATCGACTTTATGAAACACGTTTTAACCTTGAGAAAATCATGTCACTATTCATGTGAATGATGAAACCCATGAGTTCTTGTTCCACGACCACGAATTTGGGATTTTAACAAGAACCGGTTCAAATGTTTGAGGCCAATTCTGGCTAAAGTGAGCCTCGAGTTATCACGAACCATAAACATGGCTCTTAGCGAAGGATATCCTGGTAGGAAAGATCCTACCTCTTGGGTTGTTGGAACTTCACGAATCGGTGTCACGCGTGGCCTCGCCCGCGTGACGACTTTGCTTCTTGCTTCGTCGAGAGCGGAGTGGTCAGAGATGGTAGGAAATCTAGAGAGAATGAGCCTGATCTCTGAAATGAAATCGATGACTCTTTGCATCTTGCCCTCTACACGTTTTCTTTCCATTTGAAGACAAGCGATAAGCTAAAGCGTGGTGTGTATAAATGTACGCTATGCTTGTAATTGCAGCATTAAGCTGAGTAATATAGTGTACCTATGGTACGAATATCGATCCACGGGGATAGGTGTGTTGAATACAGAGATTGGCTTGTGAATATTATCTAGATATAAGTGTTGTGTCTTAGTACTAGTATGCGAGATGTAACTAAACTAAATGATCACGGATGAATTATTGTGTAATGGAGACTAGGGCTATGTCTTTGTCACTTTTGATGGATTATTTCTTAAAGATGATATTATTGATTCATTTGATTTATTGATGCACAGGTGATCTTGCTTACGAAATACCCTCTCTCAAGGTGTATTCGCTATCTCGTAGCTAGTAGAGTTGAGTGTATCTCTACCCGACTCGATACTCGGGCTCTTAAATGTTCGACCTTAATTTACCACAACGCCGGGATCGAATATCTACATTTACCCAGAGATCAGCAGGAAGCTACTCTCAGATCCACTGAGTATCACTCATCTCTCGAATCTCGGATCCTCGAGTATAGTCACACTAATGTTGGCGGACATCACCATGTAAATGATTCACGAGATATAAAGCGGATGTTAACAAATTATAAACAAGCTGAATAATATAAAATACTAAACTTTAATCCATCTGATAAATTGACGAGGGTTCAGCAACACCACTAGGTATAAATCTAGAACATAAGGCAGAAAACACAGTGATTAATACATAAAACATCGGTCTTTTTGTCAGAAAAGAAGAATCTGAATGATAGCTCTTCTCGAGGTGAAATCCTACTGCTTTGTGATTTGATTACTTACTAGTTAAATCGTTCCTCGTCCTCGATCCTCCTGAATTCTAGTCTGTTTTGCTTTTAATGATTGGGAGGTGCTTCATGGCGGCGCGGCGTTGCAGTGCCGCGGCGTTAAGGCGTCCGCAGCGTTGAGGCTGTCGACGTTAAACCTGTTGACCCATATGTTGTTGACTGCGTCGCGATGTCGGGGCGTCCGCGACGTTCGACCATCTTTATACCTTTGCCTCCCTCCTCGAAATGCTTCCAAAAGCGCCCTTTTCGCTGTGAACACACCCGATCGCCTGAAATCGGATATCGGGCCACAAAAAATAAGTATTTAAATATAAAATAACGCTAAAAAAGTAAGACAGACGCGGGTATGACCTGAATATTTCAGTCACTCATCACACCCTCAAACTTAGCTTCTTGCTTGTCCCCAGCGAAGCCGACTCTAAAGCGAACACACACCCGTTACATAATCTAACACGAAGATAGTGATGCACATGCTGATAGATAGAGGATCAAATTGAAATAGACTCACCAGCGTCGTTTATTTGAAGTTCACGGGAGTATGAAAGGTGTTGACTTTCGAAAAAACTATGTTGAACTCGGTGAAGTTGACTAGTGCCTCAGCCTCAGGGGTATTGATAACCTTTCCCAAGGACCACATGTCGTTAAATAAATGACCTCCCAATTATGCAGCAGGTTAGTGCCCCCGAACTTGAGTTGACTATTTGGTGGGAAAATCTAACTCTGAAGATGGAGCCTTACTTAGTTTGCAATTTTTAATATACACCTCCACAGTATAGAACAAAACTAGTGCCGTAGTTTATATTTAAGTGTTCATGTAGCGGGATTAGTTGGTGACTCCCGCTGATTAGTTAAGGGCACTTAGGGCATTCGGTTCCCTCGGCGTCACCACAGAACCTCGACTAAACCTAAGGGCCCCTAGGCGCAGAGCTTCTCATATGTCCCCCGATGGATGGTGAAGTCGATGACTCTGGCCGGTTAGCTCGAGAGGCATTGGGCTTTGAAAGGCCCCCTTGGGACGTACGGGATTAGATTGGAAGATCCAGCAACCATCTCTATATTTTTTTGTTTTCTTTCTTATTTTTATTTTTTATTTTTTATTTATTTATTTTTTTATTTTTGGGCTCGAAGGCTGATCCTCTTTTATTCAGTCTCCCATCTCTTTGGTGTTTAGAGACTCCCGGGGTTTATTGAACCTTAGTAGTCGGGCTCGGCTAGTCGTACCACAGAGATCATTTGTGTGTGAGTATGATAGGCTCCTTGAAATAGTTTCTTGAATAGCAGGGGTGATTGACATGCCTCCCCACAGTGACACACTTCAGAGCATTCAAACATCGATGAATCCTTTCTTCCATGATAGTGGATTAGAGCTCAAGTGATCCCCCACTCTTGCGGCGTGGCATCCTTGCACATGTATATGATCTGCACAAAAAACACAAACATGACTAAACACAAAACTCGACATCTAAGATGAGCAAGGCGTAAATGAAACTAAACATAAATGTAAACTAATGTAAACAAAAATAAACTACGAAACCTGAATAAACCTGAAACTAATATAGAAAAAACTGAGAGCTGACCCCCTTTAGAGCAAAATGGCGGTGTCCCCCCGGCTGGCAGTGAAATAACATAAGAAGGTGGGGAGGAACTCCCACAGGGGATCGGGCGAGTCTTTGTGGTGGCGGTGGCGGTGGCGGGTGGTGGTGGAGTAGAAGGTTTGTCTGTTTGGGCTGGAATATTCTTCTTCTTTGAAGAATAATGCTTTGGTTGGCAGCGGCAAATGCGCATATCGGCGAAGTGCCTCCATATCATGTGTGAGGAGGACTCGGTGCTCCAGGGTCTCATCCGGGGAGTGCATCGAACGCTCGATGGGGCGAGGCAAGGGTCCTCTAAATCGAGGGAGTGGGGCCCCGGAGGGAGGCCCACTCGAGGCTCTTTGTGGTGGTGGTGGAGGTGGGTGAGAGAGGGCCCCTTGATGTCACACAGGGTCGCCCGGGGGGTCGAAGTGGGCTGTAGTCGTGAAGCTTCGTCCTCGTGGAGGGCTCGTAGGCTAGAATCGTGAAGCCCCCTCGGATCGTGAATCACGCTGGTTTGTCAGAAACCGCAAATCTGCCTTGATTGGATGTAACCACGCCTCGTTGTCATCCCCAGAGCACCAGCTCGTTTGCATAAGCCATAAAATGGGAAAGGGTACCCAATTCATCTTAGCGTCCAGGTTATGGAGGATGGCGTCTACATAACACATGACTATGAGGATATCTGAATGATGGCACTAATTGGCGAGGCACGGCAGCGTCAGCACACACGTTCGTCGTCGGAATGGGACGCGGCGTGATGAAGTGATGCCCGGTTATATGAGGATAGAAATCGAATGCTTGCCTTGAAGTGGAGCGGCATGGCCCTCGTGTTGAGTTTCCACTCCACCCGCCGGATTTGTGAGACTCGAATGACCTTGGGGTAATCGGGTCGCTCGTAAAGGCGCGATGAGCTCAGGGGACATGATCGAGATTATAAAAGTGGTTGATCGACTCACTTGAGTCGACTACCACGCCCTTTTCTAGCAGCTAACGAATGTGGGAGCGAGGTTGGCGTGAATTCTCGTACCAGCTCCGCCAGCGGTTGGATGAGGTGGTTATGAAGTGCTCGCCATCCCTTGGCGCGATCGTCTTGCGGAAAAAATCATGGTGGTGGGAAACCCTTTTCCTTAATAAAGAACGGTTCTTGCGGATGGTGGCAGGTTGGCGCGCACCTCGTTGTGAGCCTTGATACATCAAAATTGGGGTCGGATCCTCAGTGATAACCAAAACTCTCAGCCAAACTTTGCCTCTTGCGAACGGTGGTGGAAATCTTAGAGCTCACCAGAAGAATGATGACTCGAATGGCACCCGGTGACACTGGGTTGTCACAGGCGATATGTCGACACCTACGATGCCTTATGAACACTAAGAGATTCGAATGAGAGTACCGAGTAGACCTGACCACTAGGGCGTATAGCAAACGGTAGAGCGCACCGAACCACACAGATGGAGTCTTGGGCACAAGATGGAGTCTAGAACCACTAGCAGAAGCGAGGACACCCTGCGTAGTGTAGTTGGTGAAACGGAGACGATGGACTAGTAGGTGTGGGAGGCCGGGTGGTGACAGTGTCGATGGTGTCGGAGTAACAGTGGCCTCAGACGGGATGGAAAATGGACTCGGCTGAGATTTGGTGCGGAAGGGCGACAGAGATACTGCTAGGAGTTTAAGCCGAGAGGGAGTAGGGTAAGAGAAGCTAATGAAGGTGATTTTGGCCTTAAGCGAAAGGAATTAGCGTCGCGGCGTTCGGGTGCAGCGTCGCGGCGTTCGGAGAAAACGACGGCGTCGCGGCGTTGGGTGGTAAATCAGCGTCGTGACGTTGAGCTCCCAGCGTCGCGGCGTTCGAGAAATCTGAAAACCCGCGTCGCGGCGTTGAGATCCCGGCGCCGCGACATTCGGGCTGGAGTTAAAAACCCGGCGTCGCGGCGTTGAGATCGCATTCGGCGTTGAGAGAGGAAATTACAATCCAGCGTCGCGGCGTTAAATCAACGTGTGACGTGCGGAAAAGGTCGAGCTTTTAAATTACGACGTTGAGAGCGTGCTGACGTTGAAATACTTGTCAGCGGCGTTCAGAGAAAACCCAAAGAAAATGTACATTATGCACCCATAGTATAAGATAAGAAAAAAAAAACTCCACTCGTGTAATTGTGACTCTCTGGACTTTTGTAGTGCTCTGCATGAACGGATCCTCCCCAGTACTGTCGATCTCGGGTCCTGACAGGATACATCTAAAAAGGGATTCAGATTACGGACATAACGAGAAAACCCGATATAACCAAAACAGGATAATAAAAAAAATTGAACCATAGAAAGGAAGAGTGCGAAAAAACTTTGGTTCTAGCATAAGAAGCGGTTATGTTTAATGTAGTTGGCACAAACTGACCACAGTCTCGATATGCAATATGCTTAGAAGCGGGAAATGCTTACGCATCTCCCCATAGTGCTCGCACAAGTACTCAGGAGTGGATGAAATATTCTTACGATTTCATGCCCTTGCCGCTACCGGTGTCTTTACGTGCGTAATAGAACATCCACGAGAATTTTTCGCATTGCCTTGCAAAATCTCTATGTAGTGCGATTAGAGATATCTTCATTTGGATAGTTAGCACGGATGCTTCATGGGGCGGAATACATGGAAGAGTGATCTACCGTCTCCTTGGGCTCATTTTAGCTCACCTTCTTGCACATTGATTTGAGCTTTTCAGTGACCGAGACGGTCGCGAGTATGATGGGAGCGGTCGTCTTCCTCGCAAATTATCGAGAATAGCGAATCTCTTGGAAGAACCAGATTACCAACTTTTACTAGGACATTTTAAGTTATACCAGGGATGTTGAGCATGACTTTGTCTGAGTTACCAGGCGATTGTGGTGATTTGGTTCCCAGAGCTTTGCGCTTAAACATCGGCGCATCAGGTTGATCATGGCTCCCAGTCCCTACCTGGGACTTTTCTAGATACCAGATTTTATAGAGAGCGATTATAGCAAAGCTACCGGGATCTTGAAGTTTTGGGGAAGCTGTCTTTTGTAGGATAGCCTTTGCATTCCTCGAGTTAAGGCGAGTAGTCAGTATTCCTCGACTTCTTTCTTACTGCATGAATGCTTTTCATGAATTTCACGTAATAAATGTTTTCTACGTGCCTCCCGAAGAAGGTATGATAATATGTAGTTTCTTGAAGATGTCGAAACTTGCAAAAGCTACTTCTCTAAACACCTTTCTTGACCTCTGAGATCCCAGGGATTGGTATAGCGGAGTTCATACGTTTTTATGCATTTCTTGGTTTCTTCCACAGTTTTGTGTATCGCCATTTGTCGTAACTGGGGTTACTTTCGTCTGCATGCGGTCTTCCCGGGATGCTTTGGTCTTGCTCCTTAAGCTTTCGGTTCTCTTACCAGTTGCGGCTCAGGTTTGACTCTTTTCCACTCCTTAGAGTGATAGCCTTGCAATACTCTTTCCACTTCTCCTCTGAGGTTTACCTACGAATTGCCTTGTAAGCGAACCTGTTGCCTTCTACGTCAACCTCTGCGGCCATTGACCCATCTGTGCCTCGAGTTTCTCGGCCCGTGCGGCAGTTGTTGGTGGGTGGCTGATGGCGCATATTCGCGCTGTCTCATTCATAAAGGCGGTGTGTGAAGATGAGCATCACGTGCGAGCTTGTTAAGTCACGGCTTTTCCGGGAGGTGATTATCGGCTCCTCGGGTGATGGCATGTTGTTCGATTGTTCCTCGATCCATACCTTAAGCATTACGATTGTTACGGTTACAGTTATTCACGCCGCCCTTGGCGCGGTTTTGATTCGATAGTTGTTTCCCAATACGCCCATGTTCTTGTGGTGACTCGGTCAAGAACCTCGACCGCATCTTGGGCACCTTTCTTGTTTTGGTTTTCACACAGTGACATTTGCATTGCTATTGTCTTTGTCCTCCACAAAATTCTGACTCCATCCTGGGTTAGTCACAGCCCATGGCATTCGCGATTCAGGTGTTATGCAGTTAATGTTTAATTAATTTGTCTGACATGATTAACAGGTGTTGAGAACCTCATTATCCGTTTTGCCGGCTTTTCTTGGTGTAGTCTTCTCACTGAGCCAACGATTTGTATTGGTGTGACATCTTAGTGGTTTTCTTCATTAGTGCTCTTCCGGTAGAGGCATCGATCATTGTTAGTTGCGTTCCTCGGACCATTATAGATAACTATGGATCAGACCATCCGGGCTCGGGCCTCATGATGTGGTACTTCCCCAAGAAGTTCGCAGTTCCATCCATGCCTCGCCAAAGTTCTCTCTCATTTGTCCAAAGTATTGATCTCTGCACAAGCTGCGTAATTTTCGAGGGTGGGAAAAACTTGGTTAGAATTTCAGACCAATCGTTCCATGAAGTAATGAACTAAGTGGGCTGACTTGTTAACCAATGCTGGCTCTATCCCCCCAGCAGAGTGGGAACAATCTCAACCCGAGCGCCCTCTTCAAAGAACTCCCATTGTACGAACGTGTCACAGACTCGAGGAAGTCAATGATGCATATTTGATTCTCATGGGGTAGTCCATGAAATAAGATGCTCAAGACTGTAATGTTACCCACTCAGCCTCGTTGTTTGCTCCATAGGTGGTCTTCGGATAGCCATTCCGCACAACCGTAGGCTGTAAGCAAACCTCTAGCAACATGAACAGGACCATTCCGCTATAAACGGCCTGGTGCTTTGATTCTTCCATTATTCTATTTCAATCCCTATGGGTCGGGTTTTTTGCTCTAAATTGCAAGATCCGCCTCTTCTACTTGTTCCTCCATGATTGCTAGATTTAGTCTGTTCTGTCTTTGTTCTCACAACAAAGTCCTTCGCCGCATCAAACTGGAGGTGTATCAACCGACTTCGTCGCCGCATGCGCTCACAGAAACCCTTGACCGCAATCACTTAAACAAGAAAAGACCAAATTACCAAAGACTTGTAAAACAATATGATAAAAATTCCAGACACACATCTAATCATGCTATTCTCTATATCACTCTAAAACCTAGTCCCTGTTAATCCATTAACTAAAAACTCGATGAGCCAAAAGGTATAATTAATGCCATGCCATAATTTATCACTGGGCTGAAGATGAGCGGTAACTCATGGAATGATACCATCCACGTGATAGTAAAAGGAATACAGAGATTGGCTTCAGAATCATTATCCGGATATAAGTGCCAGTAAAAGAGTACAAGAGATCCGACAACTAAACTAACTCGGTCCGAATCAATTATCGTAACGGAGACTGGGGTGGCCATGTCTCCCGTTACTTTTGATGGATTATTTCTAAAGATGATATTATTCAGCCATTTATACTATTGATGGCTAGGTGATCTTTCATAAAATACCCTCTCGAGGTCCGCTTATCTCGCTAGTAGAGCCGAGCTACACCCCAACCTCGACAATTCGAAATGCTTAACACCTAACCTTAATTGCCACCTTCGATCGAAATATTCTATTTACCGAATCAACTGGTTGTCACTTAGATCCTGTATCTTATCTCAATCTCTGATCTCCAAAGATAGTCACACACTAATGTTGGCTGATGATTTATCATGTAAATGATTCATTGATAGTAAAGCAGATGTTAACAAATTATAAACAACCGAATAACATAAATACTAAACTTTTAATCCATGCACCGTGACAGGTTTGTTAACACCCTAGGTATAAATCTAGAACATACCGAACGAGGAAAATGCCAAATAGTTGTCTAAGTAAAATACTTTTCGCCCAAAAGAAGAAGATAAAATGATGGCCCTTCTCCAAGGTCAAAGTCCATCACCAGATTTCCGGTGCCCTAGTTCCCACGTGCCTCTCGATCTCCGATCCTCCCGACCGTCCCCATTTTGCTTTAATGATTGAGAGGAATTAACCGCGCCGACGTCAAGGACGCCAGTAACCGCGACGTTAAGACGCCACGACGCCGAGACGTCATGACGCTGCCGCCGGCAAGACTCTTCTATATATGTTGACCCAACGCAGTTAACGCTTTGGGGCTGCCACGACGTTGGGATGTCGCGACGTTCCAGCCATCTTTATGCACTGCCTCCCTCTGCTCCAAAATGCTTCCAAAAACTGCCCTTTTCGCCTACAAACACACCAATCGCACAAATCAGCTATCGGGCTACAAAAAATACGTATTTAAATATAAAATAACGCCAAAAACGTAAGACAGACACGGGTATGACCTGAATATTTCAGTCACTCATCAACAACTATTTGGCGTTTTGTCTCTTTCTCATTAACAATTCCATAATTCCCATCATGTCCCCTTTTGTCTGATTTAATACTCATACATTCTCGCCATCCATCTCATCCTCTCTAATCTTACAATATGGGCCGCCAAGAGCATGGCAAGTGACTTTGTCACATCACATGTCTCTCAAACCCGCTTTTGACGACTCTGCTGACTTTGGAAACAGAAAATACAGAACTCATTTGTTTCGACCAATAAATTAATATGGAAGCCAGATTTCACGAGACGATTCCAACGGTGAAGTCCGTTTCGTCATCCGAGATCTAGAAAATTTTTGGGTTTTTACCGAAATTACCGTTTTACCATTTTTCCGAATATTTGAATTTTCTCTTGCTCCTACATTCTCCAGGCGAACTTACCCCAATTCTGACAATCACAACAACTCACATGCAAGTGCAACGTGGCACTTATGCTCATGCATAAACTAGTCATTTAAGTGATGAACATCAACTTATCAGACTTCATCCCTAAACAAGAAGGGGATAGGTGGCCCGCATCGTGTCCTCGCGCCTCCCATCGCTGACTCCTCCACCCACTGCGTCGCCATAGCACCTCACTAGCCTCACCGCCTTAAGGGCCACAAAACCTGATCCCTAGCTTATCCATACGCACACCGGCCTCCTCAACCATCCACATCCCACCTCCTTAATCCACTACATGAGCTGATCTGGAGTTTACTCTCCGAGGCGGAGACGGAAATACTGGCATACCTAACATGCTGGGCGGCACGCTAACCGATACGCCTTATGGCTCACCCTCCCGAGTATCTCAAGGGCCCACAAATCCCCACGATAAACTTTCCCTGATGCCAACTCATCGCCTCCTTTGAAATGTACCAGATTTGATCACTGAACTTGAAACCCATGGCCTTGAGACTGATAGATTCTACAGCTCTTCCGCCGCTTCCGTTACGAGAAGACGCTGTCGCATCAAGCCTCACCTTCTTGAGGTGTTCAACGGACTGCATCAAGATGGTTCTTCCCAACTTCAACAACATAACGAAGATTCAGATGGTCTCACAATGCCCCACATGGTTTATCCTATACTCTCTAGATAACTGCTGGTTAGGCTAATCCACCATAGAAAAATGTCTTCCAAACACCTTATGATCCGGTGGACGATGCTCATAATGATATCCTCACTGATCCAGAGAATCCTCTGTGACTAACTATCCATTTAGGTGGAAAGTTGTAATTCATGGCCATTGAAGGTGTCATAGCCTTGGAAACCTTCCAAAAGTGCACTGAACCCCGATTCCCCATCCCATGATCTATGGATACTCAAGATTCACGGCCTTATCATCTCCTGAATCTGACAACCAAGTAATCCCTCACGGAAGCATCATCCACTGCGGAAAATGGGCAACTTCGTGGTTTACCCACTATCACCCACATTCTGATATTCATATAATCTTAAGTGTCCAAGGGCAAGTGGGTCACAAAACCATCGCATATGTTCTGATCACCACCACTTAATATTTGGTACTACCGTTCTTTGCGGTTTTAAGTAAACTCACTTAGTTAATGGAGACATTTGGAGTCTAAATAAATTCCCCACGGTCTCTTCTCATCCCACTCAACAGATCGTGAAGGAAGATCCTGGTACATCTTGTGCCAAATTGGATGTACTGAAAACTAGAGCATGAACCTCCCAGAACTTCCTCTCTCAACTCGAACAACTGGGAACTAATTATCCATCCTCTATAATTTAAGAATACTGATTCAGACGGTCCACTCTCTTCACCCTGTGTCTCTGACTGCACTGGTCCCCATAGGACACTTAATATTCCGTCCCGGCCTCGGACTCACTCACTCACATCAGAGATTCATGTGAAGTTACTAGAACCTCCTAACACCTCGAGCCTCATTGTCAGATCAGCCTTAAACTGCCCACACTCTGATGATCCGCCACTCCCGGAGTTTATGCATTAAATAATGTTCTTGACCACTGATGATTCAGCCAACATATTTGGCCTTACTAAGGGTGGTAATAAAAAGGAAGTCATAACTTCATGAACCCCATCCATCGTGATCACTCATACTGGAGGTCCCGCTGATGAAAAGATCACTTTATATCCAGTACATCTCTTAACCTCATTACATAAATTAGTGGCTTCAAATCTCATGCGCTAAGACTACTCAAACCCGCTGTCAGGGGATAATTCACTCATGATTCTTCAACCTGACGTGGAACCTATGTTTACTACCTCCCTGATCGATCAAACTGATCCCATCCAGCCCTCGAGGCATCATAATACACCCAGATATTCCCTTGCCCTCATCCCGGATCATCATGATAGGAGCCATAGCCTCTCTAACTTTGAATGCTCATCGCATCGTCATCCCAACTAACTTCACCTCTTCCGAGTCAACTCATCAAAAGTAATCATAACTGAGAAATCAATAATCAATGATACTCAAACAATCCCAGAAACCGCGTATCTCAAGACCCCACTTCAAATTTCTCCTGAACTCTAATGTCAAGCCCCTTGAATTTCTGAAATCCACATTGATCTCTGTCAATGCCACACCACGGTCCCCAAAATCACCTCAAGCCAAAACTCAGACACCTAACTCTAGTAATACAAATGATGGTCTCAATCGTGAACACAACCTTAAAATGATACTCATGCCCAATTTAAAATGGGAGGATTAAAAACATCATTTAAGATCACGGACAAACTGACTTAGATAGGTTGGAACACTATATGGAGGTCCTATGAATGTCACTGGCGATTCGCTAACCAAAGGGTACCACCAAACCCAAAAACTACACTATCCTTCAAACTTATTTTAAGGACATCACTCAACCCTATTTATATAACTAATATATATCATCTTTTGTAAGACTCACGCTCAACTGATCTAATATCATTAATCCTTTGAGTTAAAAACATTCTTGATCGTAACTGCCTAAACGCCTGAATTCAACGCATACCAAGGTCTGTCTCTTCTTCTTAAATAGAACCAAAGCTTCCCCATGGTGAAGTGCCTACTGAATGAAACCCCGTCTTAGCTCCTAGAGCTGGACTCTGAGTTCCTACAACTCAATCGGTGCCATCCATGCGAGTCAGAGACAAAAAGGCACTGTGGCGTAACCTACACCTGGTCTATACCACCTCTACGGGAGGGCAATCCCAAGTGAGTCATTCTGAAACATCCTCATACTGCACTACTTGAGGATCTAAGTATGGTTTCACTGCCCTTTCAATGTGCGTTTACAGCTAACCCGCTAATTGTCCCAGTAAAATCGACCGTGACACCGCCCTGGGCAATATCATGCTGGTTCCTCTCTTAAACACAAATTAATTTTAGGCACTACCTGTGGTGGGTAATCACCACGCCATAATCGATACCACCTGTCGCCTAATCCATCTCGTGGATGACGTCGAACTCTAACATGTCCATGATCCTCAAGTCCACCGTGAGAGTCCCCTGAGATCTCTTAACTCGCAAATCGCGACATATCATCCTTATCTCGCCTAATCCTCAGTGTGAGAACTCACATACACGGCTCCTCTAAGGTCTCAACCTTAAGCCCAACCTATCACAACTGATGCGTGAATGAATGAATGTGCGACGCACTTAATCAATAACACTCTTGCCTATAGGCGAGATAGCAAAACGCACTCGTATGACCGGCCGATCACCCGATCAAATTTCAGAGCGATGGTGTAGACACGCCCAACTCCCCCCGACGCCCTCGCCTGCGGCCTCGCCTTCTGCCTCGGCCCATAACCCGCCTCCGCCCGTACCGAGCTGTGAAGGAATATACTGTATCCTCTCTTATCCTACTGCTGACTGGGACTGCACTGTCCCAAAACCCTGGGATCCTTGTCTCTGGGGGAAATCCATCCTCATATGTCTGGATTGTTGGCAATGGTAAAGACAATTATCGCCCGCTCTAATCTGTAATCCCTGATTCCACTCGCCTTGATGGTAGGCAGCCCTGGAAACTTGGTGGGGAACTAGAAGCCCTCCTCGCTTCTTTCTCCCGAACCAAGAAGATTGACTCTCTTTCCTCTTACTACCAACACCCGCATCCCGAGGCCCGGCATCCTCAATCTCTCTCTATGGTCGTGGCTATCCCAACAAGGGAGTTCATGTCCTATAGGCTGGTCCCATCCTCGCCCGAATGGACAACTTCAGCCCATTCTCGAACCTCCTGACTTTGGCCATGTCCGTGGCCACGTAATTATCAGCAAAACGGGCTAGCTCCGTGAATCTAGCCACATAATCCATCACAGTCATCGTCCCCTACTTCAGCTCTAGGAACTCCTAAGCCTTCGCGTGACGAGCAGTATCCGGAAAATACTTACCCATGAAAAGATCATGGAACTATGCCCAAGTCATTGCCTCTAGATCTCTAGAGGTCTTTGCCTAGTTCCACCATACTTGGGCCTCACCTCTACTGAACGCAGCCTGGGCCTAACTTAGTCGTGTCGAGGTAATCTCCATAGCCTCCAACACCTTCTCTAACCGCATGAACCAATGGTCCCGCCACCATCTGATCTCCTCCCTATGAATGCTCTGGAGGATGATGTGCCTCGAACTCGGGAGGTTACCTGCACTCGACTACCGCTACACTAAACAGGCAATAGCAGCATCAAGAATCCCTACAAATTTCAACAAAGGCCCGTCGTCAACATCGTGGTCGGTCAAACGCCGATGGTGCTTCGACCAAAGACCTCATGGACGCCCCATGTCCTCGCCTCGACTAGCCATCTACATGTCAAATGGCAGTTAGAATTTAATGCAAAGATTCTAAGGCGGAAACACAACTTCGAGACACTATCCACATTTAAAAATTTTATACATCAGGTCCATGCATCTGAGGGTAATGCAAGACACACTTTGTATATTTTTTAAATCATATGCAACAAAAATCTATTTTATAAAATTTTACTATTTTATTATTATTTTTTTAAATTTATTTTATTTTTCATTTTCAATAGAAACTCAAAATATTTATTTTAATTTTTTTTCCCCGCTTACACAATCAGAAACCCAAAAATTTCTCTCCTCAACACACCTGATTTTCTTTTCATCTCTGAGCCTCCTTGCTACCCCTAAATGCACACAAATAACACTCGTAATTCATACAAACTCAAAAATTTCAAGAGTTTAATTACAAACTTTTTTTCTTGTGCAAAAACTGGAATTTTTTCTCCAGAATTTCACAACCACAATCTGTTCATGTTCAAAACTGGAGCTACTGTCTAGAAATTTTTATTTTTTATTTTTGTTTAATTCTTGACTATTTGCCCAAAATTTCTCAAAGTATGATGCTCTTACACCTTATGACCATGGCCTAAGCCCAAGTCCCTCAATCCCTAGGTTTTCATTTACCTAAGCTCTGATACCAAACTGTGACGCCCCAAAACCCGGGGGTCCGTTGACAACCCGTCAACTCATGGACACCGTGGATGCCTGCAACCCACACCACCATGAAAAATCGGGCACAATTCTTTCAGACGGAGTTTCTACCTAAATACAACTTGTCTCAAATGGGCATACCGGCCACACTGTGGTCACATGCGGTAAATAATGGTCACTAGTTCTGCAGACATACTCTAAAATACATCCCAACCAAATATATTACATGGTTCAAGAGTTTTTTCTACACATTTTAATTCAACATATATTAATGTACCATTTAATATGATGTTATACAAAATCAACACCAAAGCCACACCCTGGTTTCTTCTAAACGCGGTCCCAGCGTAGCCGGTCCCGGCACACTCCCGCACCAAATGGTGATCCGACAGCAGGAGCAAAGCCCAAAGAGATAATTTCCTGCCATGGGTTACCCCACCTAAGTGCACATGCCATGGCAAACAATCACATCCAAGCAATTATATGAACCTACTCGAATGTCTACATGACCAATCCCATGTCCCGAGTCCTCACCGACTCCCTCATATGCCTGCCGAATGCGAGTAAATAATCGCCAAAACAAAAGCCATTTGTTCTTGAAAACACACTACCGAAGCTTCGTAAAATATCGACAACCTTCGAGCTTAATCTATTGATAACCCTCCAACACCATAGGCCCCTCCGACGTGGAATTGTTGGACATCTTCCTAACCCGATTCTCCGAAAATATTCCGTCGAAATTCCTTTCACAAACATTTTCATTTCTTCTTGTTTATTTCTATGTCATACCACACCTAATATTCTAGGCTGTCCCAGTGCATATGGAATGCATTATGCCAATTCCAAATAATTTATACTAATACAATTCACATGCATATATTTACATAATTTACTCATAACAATCATGTTATTCAATTTTCACATCAATAACACCAAAATTAGCTACATGGCTAATTAGAAAACAAGCAATTCATTTTGAATCACTTATAAACACATTTTCACACTAAGAAAATCACACATCACTATCTATGTGAACAAAGGAAACCCTAGTATTAATGCCTCACGCCACCAAATTTGGGATTTTCTCCACCGGTTCAAAGGTTCGAGACCGACCTACGGCTACAATCAAGCCTCAGAATATCCCTAACCATAAACAATTACGGCTCTTAGCCAAAGAATATCATAAGTAGGAAAAGATCCTCACCTCTTGAGTTGCCTAACTCCACCAAATCGGTGTCCATGCAGAGCCTCTCAGCCAGTAGAGCAACTTTACTTCTTCCTCTATCGAGAACCGGACTATCTGAATGTCAAACTGAGAGTAAGGAGCAGCAATCTCTCTAGAAATGAAATCCAGCAACCTACTGCATCTTTTTTGCCCTCTGCACATTTTTTGCTTTCCATTTAGAAGACAACTATTTGGCTTTTTGTCTCTTTCTCATTAACAATTCCATAATTCCCATTATGTCCCCTTGTCTTGATTTCTGATACTGGGTACATTCCCTCGCCATCCATCTCATCCTCTCTCTAATTCTTATTAACATAAGTTATAAGAGTACATGTAGTAAAGTGACTTTGTCACATCACATGTCTCTTAAACCCGCTTTACAAAGACCCGACACTCGGGACATGTTTAAAACTCAAATTCATTGTCTCGAATCTCGACGCACCCGACGCAGGCTAGATTTCACGAAGATTCCAACGGTGAAGTTCGCTTTGTCATCCGAGATCTAGAAAAATTTCAGTTTTTACCGAAATTACCGCTTACCCTTTAAGAAAATTGAATTCTTTCAGGTCTTACAAACCTAGAGAAGGTAGAGAGGGCACTATGAGTCGGGAGAGGCCAAGGTCATTCGAGATACGTCTAGGATTGGCAAAAATACATGATTTATTCAAAGACTTCCGACTAGTCAACATTTAACGAGGTTGACTTGGAAAGAGGTTAAGTTTGAGTGGAATGACTGTGGTGAGAAGGTATCTCAGAAGCAAAGAAGGGCTTACGCCTCCTATTTCCATAGTCTTGGTGATATGGGATGTGGGGTACATGTTGTATTGTGATGCCTCAAAGACGGACTACGGTGTATGTTCCTCGATGTAGTTCAGAGGTCGGTGGGCTTACGGTTCTCGTGAGGTTAAAGAACCATGAGAGAGTTACCTTACGCACGATAGTGGAGTTGCGGCAAGCTGCTCAAAGATATGGCCCCACTTATCCGCACGGTGAGCAGCCTGGTGCTTCTAATCTACAAAAGTCCTAAGTACATCTTTTATATAGCGGGACCTCACATGAGGCAAAGCAGAGGATAGAGTATCAGAGGATTACGATTTCACTTTGGTGCAGCATTACCCTGGTGAAGGCAATTTTGTGGCTGCGTGCTTCAATAAGTCACGGGAGTTTTGGCTAGCGCACGGAGGATGATCGAGACCGTGGGGATGGCTGGACTCATGCACATGATCATGCTCATGTACTTGGGAGCTATATACGCCTCATTGAGTAGAGTGATTGAGTCCCAAGGACAGGACACGTTGATAGCATCCATCCGGGATCGGGTACGATCGTGCATGGTGACGGTTGCCAGACCATTCACACGTATGGCGGTCTTCTAGATAGGGTACACAGGTTCCTCGGTCGATTTGAGAAAGCCGATCTTAGGAGTTCCATTTCTCTCGCTTTCTTGCATATGACCTGGTGTGCTAAGATGTATCATGATCTCCATCGCCAGTATTATTGGAGTGGAATGAATCAGCAAGTTAGGGACTTTGTTCGTCGGTGTCTCACGTGTCAGCAAGTAAAGGTTAAACACCAGAGGTCGGTGGGGTCCCTCTAGCCATTATGGGAGAAGAGGAAGGTGAGAGCAATACGATGGATTTTTTTACCATTGCCACATATCGCGAGGGGCATGACACAAAGTGGGGTGATAATGGACCGGCTCACCAAGTTGGCACACTTTCTGGCTGTGTGGATGACCTTCACTCTTGAAGCGTTCTACAAATTATATATACAAGAGATCGTCCTGCCATACGGAGTGCCGCCCCTACCAGACGGACCGGGATCCTAGGTTTACAGCTCGTTTTTGGGAGAGTTTCCAAAGAAACCATGGGGACATAGCAAGCTGATGATGAGCGACCGCCATCCTCGACGACGGTCATTCCGAGAGGATCATCTAGATTTAGAGGACATGCTGTTGCATGCGCTTGATCTTAAGGGTTTTTTGGAGGAGCATTTACACTTAAGACTTGCCGGCAATAATAGTTATTAGGGCGAAACATACGTGATGGCACCCTACGAGGCACCCAGGCGGGTGGCCATGTCGATCTCTGGTCTGTTGGACGGAGGTGGGAGAGAAACTCTCTACGGTCCTATTTGGGGCGTAGGGATACCCGTGGAGAAGGTGAACTGATATGGCCATTATTCTTCCTCAATACCTCAGATCCAATATGAGTTACGGGCTGACAAATGGCGGCGACCTTTTAGATTTTGAGGTGGGAGATCATGCTCTTCATGTAATGCCTTTCAAGAGAGAAGGGTCAGAAGCCTATGCTGGGAAGTCACCACCGAGGTACACTCCAGCCTTCGAGGTACTGAGGGTCGGGTATAGTCGCACAAAGCATGCTACTCATCAAGTTTATCGGGTGTTCATACGGTTTTCCATGTCTCCATGCTCTGAAAGTACACTAGAGATTCGACTCATGTAGTGGATTAGGGAGAGCTTGTTGTTGATCGATGGAACCCGGAGATGGACCGTACTGATTCATGATAATGACTGTTTATATTCAAGACTGTGAGGCTACTGAATGTGTTGTGGAAACACCGAGAAGTAAAGGAGACAACATGGGAGCGCGAGGGACACGGTGCAGCCACTGATCCTTCTTATTTGAGGATCGAAGGTATGTTGTTTAGCCTGGTTTGATAATAAATGACTATTGCACATATAGAAATTGACGAGTGTGTGTGAATTTCAGTGGATTTAAATTCTTTTTGAGGGGGGAAGAATGTGAAAACCCGGCTAAATTTGAAAATTTTCTCAAAAGTAAATATCACACAAAGATGGGTTGCAAAACCTGGAACTTCTCTAGATCTCGGATGATGAAACGGACCTCACCATTGGATTCATCTTGCAAAATTTAGTTACTCGGCCAAATTTCGTTGGATTCCAAAATGGTCGGAATTTCACGTATTTCGAGGCGAAGTGGACTAATGGCATGGTGACATGTGACATGATGCCGCATGGCATCACATCCATGGCATGAGGGCCATGTGTACCACCACATGACCTAATGCATGGGACAAAGGATGTGAGTGCATACATGGTGCCGATCTGCCGCCTCTCACCACTAGGTTGAACATCAACTTAAGCGGGAAGGGAAAACAATTCGTGGAAGGAAAAAAGGAAAGAAAAGAAAGAGAAGAGAGAAAAGGAAAGGAAGGAAAGAAAGAAATGAAAAGGAAGGAGAAGGAGAAGAAGGAAAGAACCAAGAGGTTTCTTCAATTACTGTTGACGGACGGAATTGCCGGAACACCGAGAATCAGTCATCACGCGAACTAAAGCTATGCGTGGTACCAAGCGGAGGTTTCAGCAGCTCCAAAGAGTGGAGGAATTCTTCCTATTTTGGTTTATTTTCCACCTCAAGGGTTGTGTGGTCGTGTCTTTGCCCTAAGTGCTCCATTATTTAATATCAAAATATGGAAAATGATGCCATATTTGATCTTACAATAATCGGCCGAATTCTTAGGACTGATTTTCAAGTAGAACTCGAGAATTCGACTTAGGTCCTTCATGTAATTAGACTCACATGAACTTGATTTAGGCTTTTGAATCACCCAACCTAAGCTCTATAACTCAAGTTATACTATTTCCCATGACTCGCCACAAATGAGGTTTGTTTTATTGAGCTAGTCCCGGATTGACCTGATTGGTGACTGACATTAAATCAAATTTTAATCGAGGTTCAAGACTGTCCTGTGGTCATGTGGGGGCCAGATGTACCTTGAGTATGGTGTTGCGTTTGGGTGGTCAGTTAATGATGTCTGTATATGAACTGCTTTGAGGCAATTCTTATGCCAAAATTGGTCTTGAGAACCATATTGTCTTTGCTTGCTTTTTGATTGACTTATCAGCGTATAAAGCATTTATCAACGCCGATATATGTTTCAATATATTGACATTGAGATTAAATGTTGGAAATCATATGCGCTTCGGAGGCTTCATGATATATGATAAATTGGTCTATATGTCATGCACAGGAGACATGGATAGTGGAATTGACATGCAATGACATAACGTATTGCAAATGCACCGAGGCATCGTATCTACGGTGTAAGTGCATGGTGCCATTACACACCATCCTTGGTGGTTGATGAGTAGGCTCGATACGTTGAACAAAGTTCAACGGAGTCTAATATCGCGGTATATGAAAACTTATGTTTCAGTAGTAGCAAGCAAAGGATAGATACTCGTTAAAGAGCCTGTGATTTTTGGGTTATACATATGTGTCCAACAGTGAAAGCCCGTGAAAGTGTAGTAAGGCTTGCGAAGCCTACGGTGAGACCTCGAAACTTGCCTACCCACAAAAGACACGTGTTTTGTTAATAAAATGATCCTTGGAGGTGAAACATCCATTAAGTTTTGATTTCTAAAAACTTGATTTTTTCAAAGTGATCATTGTTGGATGAAATTCCAATCCAAGATGGATGTTATCTTATTACAAAATGCATTATGTGATGGGAGTCCGTGGATGATCGGAGTTTTTCTATACGAGTGAAGTTTCATCTCATTAGCTGTGCATTATGTGTGTATTCTATTAGAGTTGCATCATTCTATCGAATGTCGATATGACATGAAAAAAAAAAAAAAAAAAAAAAAAAAAAAAAAAAAAAAAACCGCGAACATTTCATGTGCATTTAGGGGGTAATAGCTCTGCAGTTCCTCTACCTGGACGCGGGCTCACCCTTTATGGGAAAACATTTAAGGTTTAAGGTATACACCAGTGGACGCTTCATTAGAAGCCGTGAATCGCTAAGAAAGTCGAATTTGCGGCTTAGAATATTTTCGTAAAGTATCGACAAATGGGCTTTGTAATATACTTTCATGAGGTTGTAAATTAAACTTATAGAAATGTGTTTAAAGAATATAAAATGTTTATTGAATGTGAATAAATGGATCCCAGAAATGGATCGACAAAGGTGGTATCGAGACACATGATATCCATTGTAATCCTAACAATTCAAATATAGCTGTGTCGAGGCATAGGTATGTGACGCCTAGGACTCAATGAATAGATCCCAATTAATGGATTAGACAAAGGTGGGTATTTACATACGATATCCACGTATTTCGAGTTGATGATCGTCAATCTGACCTCGATTTAAAACATAAGAACATGAAGTGAAGCAAATGTGAAAAAGTGAGTGAAACGAAATGAACTCTATAGAAGAACAAAGGAGACCCTAAAAGTGTCCACAAAAGACATGACCTTACTCGAACCGAGGTGACCTAAGAAGCTCTAAAAACTTTAAAAGAAAAAAAAAAGTCTAAGAAGCCACTAAAGTCACAAAGCAAGTCCAAACCTCCCCTAAATGGCCTCCAAAGGTGGTAAGAGAATCGATGTCGGATTCAAGTGATAGTTGGACCACCAAGGAGGAAGAGAATGTGCACTCATGGGGAAATCTATAAGCTCACTAGAGGGACACCAAGGAATTAGACCAAATAACTGAACCAAATTCAAGGTGAGCTTAAACCATAGAGAAACATAGGGCTATGTCGAGGAAGCCGCATAAGTACACCACCATGGATGGAAAATGCTGAAAAAAAGCCTAGGAACTGACAAACCGTGATATATAGATGCCATCTGGCATCAAATGTTTTTTAAACAATTTTAAATTAATGTGCATAAATGGTTTTTAAAATATGCATCCAAACACAAATAACTTATTTAATAAAGTATTACATGTTCTCAACTCATAAATAAGGTTAATTGCTGTTTACCCAAACATGCCCAAATATATTAAAACCTTTATATATCTTTATGTAAATTGTTTTACTTTTATGTTCTTGAATTTATATTATCATACATGAAAGCTTCCGCTATTTTAACAATAATTGTGACGCCCCAAACTCAGTCCCGCTGACCACCGCCAACCTCAGGAATACCCGTGTCTCATGACTGCAGACCATTATAGTAAAACAATACTTGGGCCCATACATCAATACTTTCCAATTAAAATGTATCCAACTATATAATAGTTTCAAAGAGCACTATATTTTTATATAAACATATATAAATTTAAGAATTCTAATACATGTTCCCATAAAATAAATATCAAGCCACATGTCGCTTTCCTCAAAGCGGCCTTTAGGCGTAGCTGCCTTTCGAATAATTTTAGACTAAATAATGTCTCTGACAGAGAATGCCTTAGTAGTTGAACTCATCCTACATGGGTTACTCCCCACCCAAGTGCACATGCACGATTCAACATAAACAAGATTCAAGAAAACACATGATCCCATTTCTAATAAGCTTATACGATATGGATGAGAATGTGACTCACCCTTTCCCACATCCTCGAGCCCTCATCACCTCACCATGCCGCCAAGTGGGTGAGGAAAACATTGTTTTCAAAACAAAAGGTTTTTGTTCGAAACATACTATCGAAGTTTCGTAAAATCTATTGACAACCCTCCGAGGTGAATTGGCCGGGTAATTTTCGAAACAACTAAGTAAACTCTCCTCCGAGATGAACTGTTGGACAACTCTCTAAGGAAATTCTTCAGAAAATCTTCCTTGAAATTCCTTTCACAACTATTTTCATTTTTCTTTCATGTCATGCACTCACACCTATTAATCTAGGTTGCCCTGGTGTATATGAAATGCATTATGCCATTTTCATACAACACATGCCAATATATCATTCATGCATATGTTAACAAAATTCACATACTAATCACATGTTATTTATTCATGGCAATAACATCAAAATTAGCTCACATGGGCTAATTAACAATTCAATTCCAATGGCTCACACACAATTATATTTTTATATAATTCAACATCATATTAACACATTTAATTATATGCATTAACAATCTGCTTTCACCCATATCTCGAGCCATTCATATTTTTTAAGCAATATTATGCAAATAACACATGGATATTGTCCAGATCAAGAAAAACCGGATCATTTATTAGTCCTTAAACAAGTTAAGATGTCCTCAAGCGCTTCTGATCGCGACGATCGGTTTAATGGAACCTGAATCCAGGCCATTTTCCCGCCTCATAACACCCAAACCACAATTTAACACACAAACATGACACAAGCCACACAAATAGTCTGTGGACTGTCCAAAACGGTTCCTACTTCAGTGATTTCACCCCAAGTTTTTGGGACCACCAAACGGCCATTCATACAAACTCAAACACTCCAAATCATTAATAAAGCTCTTAAACACGATTAAACTGGCAGGAGAAACCCCTACCTTCCGAAGTTTGCCGAAACTCCCCAAACCCGCCCACGCGCAGTCCTTGCAGCAGAGCAACTTTGTTTCGTCTAATGAAACCAACGGTCCGACGCCGAGAATTCTAGAGATGTTGACTCTCTCTTCTTGTGAATCGATATTTTTCCTCCACCAGACGACAAACACCAAAATGGAGAAGAAAGCTCTTCTTTATTTTATTCCTTTTCTTTAGTCCTTTATTTGCTATATGGCCAACTCTTCAGCTGGCTGAGATTTACCTCATCTTTCTTATCCATCCATTTTGATTTCCATCCAATAGATATGTCCAGGTCTCACACTGATTTGTTGAATACTTTATAATCTGACACGTGGCATACTATGAATTACCTGTAATGTGCTAAGTGTTCCATGCTTATATTTAAACGCGGCAAATTTCGACAAAAACTAAATTTGACGGAATCTGAATGGTAATCAGATTGAGATCATTCTAACTAAGAAGTCTGTTTTTGTCATCCAAGATCGGAAAATTTCGGATTTTGACCAATTACCATTTTATCATTTTTCGTAGTAAACAGAATTTTCTGTGTTTTTACAATAACGACAAAAAACCACCAAAAAAGAAGGATTTAGTACAACCACATGAGAATGGAAGACTTATTCATCCAAATGTGTGTATGCGCTGAGTTGAAATGTTCTAGAAAAGGAGTAGACGTTATGAATATGAAGGATTATAATATTTATCTAATGGTGAAGGGTATATATATATATATATATATATATATAGCCTTATTGCTCATTGTTTGAATCTTAGGACGTTATTGAAACAAAATTATATGATGTTTGGAATTTATAAAAATATAGAAAAGAAAAATTTATGAAAACGATTACAAAATTAAGAAAAATGATTTTCTCTATGTTTTGTTTCTTCAATTTAAAAATATATAAATGAAAATAAATATAATCTCAAAATTTTACATATTTTAAATTTGTACCCATATAATAAAGAAAATAAATAAGATGAGTTGAATAAATAAATAAATTATTTTTTTTTAGAAAACATATAAAATTAATTAATTAAGTTTTAATATATATATTTTTATTTTCCTAAATTTTTTTTCCTTAGTACTTGCTACTAAACAAAGCCTATGTGTTTGTATAGTGTTTAAGAGTGTTTTTTTAATTTGATTCAGTCTAAATAAGGAATTGGAAGCTAATAGATATTGGAGCAATCATGATACTCAATGATAAGATAAGACCCAAATGGTCTCCACTCATCCAAGCACTAGTTACTGGAAACCTTAGGCCCCTAGTCACTTAAAAATTTTTAACTCTCTATCCAAAATTCAAATAAGAATTTTCAATGTATTCTAATCTTTAGTTTACTTAAAAATAATGCCTGCAGACGAACTTGGTTTGAAATAAATACAGCAACTGGCTTTAGAAACCATTTTCTTGAAATGAAGTTAATGAAAGCAATGAAAATGTGTTTAAAATACAGGTTACTATTCATAATCCCGTGTTTTGAGCCTGATGAGAAGAAAATCGAAGTGGAAGATGAAAGGGGAAGAAAAGAAATAGCTACAATCCCGTGTTTCGTTTTATCCCACCGACCAAATCTCATGTTTGATTTAATCTAAACAAGGAAAAATGCCAACATGAATACTTTTCTCATCATATATAAAATGCAAAATAGTGAATTCATTTTCTTTGTTTCAAAATTCATTCTTTCTAATACATTCTCTTAAAATTATAAAGATATTATTAAATGAAGATTTTTCTCTTGCCTATAAATTTAGTCTTCATGACCTTGAACTGATCCTTTCCACAATCACCTGAACTTTAATATTTTAAACTCACTGAACTACCATAATCTATTAAAATAATAAAACTATAGAAAATAAAAAATAATCCATTACTAAATTGATTTCATTTTAATATTTATATCTTATTGTGTTTCAAAAAAATATTTTATTTTATTTTATTTTTTGTTAGAAGCCTTTTTTCGTATCTAACTTGGATATCTCCTAAAAAGATTTAAAGACAAAAAGAACTCGTGATCCACCCTACGCTCATGATATTTAAAAAGATGGAATAAAGAAACAAAAAGGAAACAAATGCATTTCTTTAATAATGAGATTCCATTGTAAGAAAGAAAATAAGAAGTATGGGGACCTTTTCAAACCAAACTAGCGTTATTCAATTTCTATGCTATCCAGTCCCTTTTCGTTTTCACTTTTATAATCATAATTTTAAAATAAAAGAAAATCTGAAACACGTCTTCTTGAAATAGTAAATTTAATTTTAAACTCAACATTAAGAGTAAAACTAATGTGGTTGAGTCTTTCGTCAATAAGTAGCCTCTGAGTTCGGTTCCCCGAGATTTATTGGCCTTCTGGTCACTCCCAACTCGCATGAGGATTAATCTAGGTATGATATCGCTTAAACAACTCCGTGTATGAACGGGTCTACTCAAAACATCTCATGATGTAAAATGTAAGATGATAGTGATTGAGACTCATACCATGCTCAAAAAGGAAACAAAACAAAAATCATGTTTATTTTACTTATTTTTACAAAACAACCTTTGAATAACTTTTAGTAAGAAATATCCTTTTTTGGTGGTTTCTCAGCACCTCTTTTCACCCCAAAATTTTATAAAGAATTTTGTAAAATAATTGCCTGTAAAACACCTCACCACAGAATCTCTCAAAGCTTTTATGAAAATATCATGGAACTAAATCAATTTTTTTTTATGTTGAAAAGCCTTTCTTATAAAATATTTTGGTATTTGTCCTTTTAATCCAATTCTCCAATTTTCTTCCATTTCTATTAATTTATTATGTCTTACCTTGCTTTGAAAAGCTTCACAATGGGGCTTTTTAAAATAAGAAAAGAACATCAAAATGCTCTCCGAAAAACTCTTCTGTTTTTAATTAGTATTGCCTTTTTAAGTTTTCTTAAAAACACAAAATAAACTAAACTCTGTTTTCTTATTTTTCTCATTCCTCCCATATTTCAAAAATAATAAAACAAAATATCCCTTAATTTCCAGACACAGTAAAATAATTGCATGTCATTTTGTGCCATCTATAAATAGCTTTCGTTACTTCCTGTAGTCCATTTATAGTTATTACATAGCCATGCTTCATTCCTTCTTCTTCTTCTTTCTCTCTTTTTACTCCTCTTCTCCTTTTTCTCGGCATTTTCTTCCGAAGAAATTGAAAACACACCTCTCACCTTCACCCTCCCTCTAACCCCAAAATTTGCAAGAAAACCATCCAGCCAGGATCCCATGGTGGTGCTTTCCAACAACTTGCCTTTCATCTGCTATAAGTCTGCAGAACCCACTCTTGAAATATGGTAAAACCAGCCTCCTTTTGAAACCCCTTATCCTATGGAATATGGGGTCACACTATCCCTCCTCAGCTTCGGTACTCCTCCACAGAAACTCTTACCCAGACAGAAGTAATGTGGCAAACTGGCAACTCACTTTACCAATGCATCAACTGTAATTATTTCCTTGGCCAAAGATGTCCCTTCTTCGAGCCTCAACTTTCCACGTCCCTTACAAATTTGAGCTGCAAACCCCACATAACACCGCGCTCTGCCGCAAGGCTAATTCAAAAATCCGTTCCTCTAGGCTGCAAGCCACATACTATATTCAGTACGGCACTGGGGCCGAGGCTGGATACTATCTGTTAGAAGACCTCCACTTTCCCAAGAAAACAATCCGTAATTTCATCGTCGGGTGTACAACAATCGGTTTCCGTGAGAGTTACACCGACGCAATGGCGGGGTTCGGTCGCTCAATGTTCTCGTTGCTGTGTCCAGACGGAAAGTGGAAGCAGTTTTGGTTACTGTCTCAATTCTACTACTTCTGATAACACCCGCAAACAGGCAGATACTGACTTGACCGCAGATGGAGACACTAAAGGGGATCCTTCCTACACCCCTTCCTCAAGAACCCTCCTGACTCGCCGGATTACTATTACTTGAACGTCAAAAATCTGATGCTCGGAAACAAGATCCTCCCCATTCATAAAAGATTTAGCCTCCTGGATCCACTACACTGGCGGCCCCACTGCAGATTCCCTGGTTTTTCGTAATGATATGCTGGCAGGACCTGTTTATAAGATAGCGACCAATGAGTTGAAGAAGCAGATGTCCAAATACAGGAGATCACATGCAGCAGAAGAGGAGATTGGTCTTGGACCTTGTTATAATTTCACAGGCCGGAAAATAGAAATCCCAGACTTGATTTACCATTTTGCAGGTGGGGCAACAATGGTGGTGCCAGGAAAAAGATATTTCAAATTTGATACTGAGCCAACAGGCCTTGGTTGTTTCCCTGTCGACACTGATGACGCCAAGAATTTGGAATTCACCTAGACCACTGGTTATTCGGGCACCCATTTATATGCAAGTGAATCAATACATCGAGTATGACCTAAAAATAACCGCTTTTGGTTTTCGGCAGCAAAAATGTTGAAGCAGAAGGTAATTATGTATGAGTGATTACGAGCTGGTAAGGCTGTGTTTATGATCTAGTGTCTGAATAAAAGAAGCCTATTAAATAAAAATCCCAGACTTGGACCTTGTTAAAATTTCACAGGCCGGAAAATGGAAATCCCAGACTTGATTTACCATTTTGCAGGTGGGGGCAACAATGGTGGTGCCAGGAAAAAGATATTTCAAATTTGATACTGAGCCGACAGGCCTTGGTTGTTTCCCTGTCGATACTGAGGACGCCAAGAATTTGGAATTCACTCCAGGACCGTCTATTATTCTGGGCAATTATATGCAAGTGAATCAATATATCGAGTATGACCTTAAAAATAACCGTTTTGGTTTTCGACAACAAAAATGCTAGTTATGGTATGGTAATTATGTATGAGTGATTACGAGTTGGTAAGGCTGTGTTTATGATCTAGTGTCTGAATAAAAGAAGCCTATTAAATAAAAATTTTAGACCTTTTTTTTTTATCTTCTTTTTCTTTCTATAACTATAAAATATACAATAATCATGACGCCCCAACCCCAAAATCCTGCTGACAACCTCGTCAACCCGTGAATTCTTGTGACTTCGGTGACCCGACACCACTGCAGTCCTATTTATATGATCCATATTTTCACAAAAACTAGTAAATCCATTGACAACAGTCAACCTCGTATACCCTTGTGGATTTCAAGACCCGATACCACTCCTTGCTGGGAGTCCCATTTGATAGAGATCCATATTTTCAATAAAATCTATTGTACTCATTCTGTTCTGAAATATCTAATATACACCTGTAGATAATAAAGATAATTATAGTTCCCACCTGGGTCTCAACAGTATAGTATCAATCTCAAAAGTGTCTATCCCTGGTCCATATCCCCAATATACATCCCTTTATCGGATCCATTCATTCACATTTCTAAATCTAAAATATGAAAAATAAACGTTGATTATAACTGTAAGAGTCCATCACGCCCTCTTTACCATAATTACATGGTACCGACTATTTAGGACAATTAGTCTCAAAGAATTTAGCTACAATTTTATACAAACATTGTTACAAAGGAAATACCAAGGCCACATTGGCCTCCTTCTCATGGACCTCACGGTGGCATGAAAGAGTGTTAGCTTGTACACCTCTCTGGTGATTTGAGGTGGGGTCCACTGATGGATTATAAAATGGCCAGAAAATTTTTCCTCATGGCTACTTCCTACTAGCATTAATGTGCAATGATTGGTATACAAAACATCAAATCATACCTCACAGCAATAACGTAATCCTTATATGGAATGTTCCAGTCATGCAACAGATGAGACTGTTCACAACCCCTGTCCCATCACTCCTCAATATCCAATACTAAGGTGGAAACCAACATTGGTGTTTCTCACCTAATGACTTAAACCATTAGACAACCTCTAATTTAATTTATCAATCCCATGTGTTTTTGGGCGGGTGACGAATTTCTGGTCTCACCATTGAAGCTGCGACGCCTTCCACACTTCGCGAACTTCTTTACATCGCCGGACGCTTATGTTCAACCTAATAAAATTTGGTCTTTACCGAAAGGGGATTCCGCCCCATCTTGGCTTTCGCAATTAATAATGATTTAGTATTATTATCATCTTACACAACTGAGTTCATTCGATGTTGTCCATTTTCGAAGCCACCACATATTCACTATAATAATGGTGAATAACCAATTACGCACATTAATTAACTGACGCAATGTGACCGTGAATATGAAAATGCAATCATGTCATTTCATATATCATACATGCAACATTTAATGATACTATATTTCATATATAATTTCATTTATCAAAATTTCTATGTTAATACGTCATAAGTATATAAACATGATTTTACACACAACATGTTATTTATTTTTCCAACAATAATGACACAAATGGCCCCAAACTTAGACCCATATAAAATAGTAAGTAACTTCGTCCCTTCACTTCGCTCACACCGAATTTCGATACCAAAACTCAAGAAAAACCCAAAGACATCAACCTGGATTAAACCAAATCTCAACACACCCAGACTAATTTTAAACAGCTAAATTGTTTCATACCATTCGAAAAACAAATCCCAAAATTCAATACGGACTGTCCGAAAAATGGGGCCCAAAATTCAACTAGACTATATGAAAAACAAATTACAGTTTTTCTAAAATTTTACACTCAATCCCAAGATTTTGGGACTGAAATTTTACGGTTTCACGGCATCAAAGAAACCCGCCATTAAAATGACCTTAGGCTAGAAATAACCTAAGTAAGCAGCCCCTACCTTCTCGTGGAGTTTGACGAAACTCCAAGATTTTGGTACCCACGCATAGTTCTCGATGCATGGACCGACTTTGTCTTTTACTCCGACGAAAACCTACGATCCAATTTCCGTAAATCTTATAGAGAAAAGAAAAACCCATTTTCCCCTTTCTCTTTCTCCTCCCTTCTCATGCCCGCTCCTCCCGTCTCCTCCTTTCTCCTTTTTGACTTTGCTTTTCTTTTTTTTTTAATTTTTTTTAACATAGCACAATGTCCATCTCTCATTTGGGTCCGTTTCTACCCCGAAACAATTTATTTTCTACCAATTTGAAGCCAATGAAATCAGCTCAACTATTTCTGACTTCGAGATTTTAATAAAAATCTCGTCCCTGGAGTCACTCGACAACTATCACCAGAAAATTATAAAAAAAATTCATTTAATAAAAATTTGATTAAATTAGGTCACTATAGATTTCACTTTAGATGAATTTTAATGGCTCAGTCCGCTTCATCATCCCAGATCTAGAGAATTTTATAGGCTTCCCTGAACCACATGATAATTTTGATATTATTAATATATATTATTATCATTTTAAGGTTTTTTGAAAATTTCTACCTTCCCGGTTTGCCAACAATTTTTGAAACAAAAGACGTTGGGATTTGTAATCAATTGTTTGATCATATGTCAACCCAAAAAAAGTCTGCAAAGTAAGATTTTGTGAAAAGGCTATGTTAGAAAAATGTGATATGTTGTATGTTGTAGAGGCTAAGTCATTATTATGGTTTATTCTCTATTTCCTCACAATATTTCTTGTAATTTCTCTTGATTCATAATTGGCTTTCTACTATGGTCTGTGGTTGCTCTCGCGAAAAGTTTTCTACAAATATAGTTTTTCGTTTTCTATTTGTAATATTGTGCCAATGATTTCAACTGTTCATAGCAGATTTTTTACCTTGGATTTCTCAAATTATAGGAAAATTTTAAAATATACTGTTTAAAAATTATTCTCAAAATTTAAAAATTTTTCAAAATGTAGAAATTACATTCATAAGTCATAATTCACCTCGTGTCATATTGATTCTTACAAAGTAATAAAATTAGTATCTTGAATGGTAAATATTAAAAAATTATT
Source organism: Tetrastigma voinierianum (assembly GCA_016808115.1). Taxonomy (NCBI): domain Eukaryota; kingdom Viridiplantae; phylum Streptophyta; class Magnoliopsida; order Vitales; family Vitaceae; genus Tetrastigma; species Tetrastigma voinierianum. Next base: position 27,850 of record JAEQBH010002338.1, on the reverse strand, counting down.
ATAAATTTTAAATATAGAAACATTGATAAATCATTTAGGAAAAAAGAGTTATTATATAATTACTTGTTAAAATATTTATTATTTTCCCTTTTTCAAAAGAGGAAAAATTAATAATTATTTGAAATTAAAATTATTTGGTTTCATTATCTTTGGAAACTTTTATGAAATACAAAAGGACTCAATTAATGAGGTAATAATTTAAATCTTTAAAATTACTATAAATTCTACAAACATACTTACTTAAAACCTCTTCTGAATCGCCCACTTTTAAAAAGAAATAGAAACTACCAAAATTGATTATGATTGGATTTTGAAAGGAGAGGAGATTAGATAATAATTTAATTGAAGTAATTGATAAATTTAAAGAAATTTGAGAATATAAAGTTGTGAAAAAGATTTTATTTGATACTTGGTCATATTCATTGTTTTTAATTTGAATACATAATCTCCTATTTATAATAACTCAAACTAACCCAATCAACATCATACTAAAATAAAATTAATAAAACTTAACATCTAAATATTTTCAAATATTTCAAAATCAGAATTATATATATTAACTAGAAAATAAATATTTTTAATAAAGATATTAAAAATTAATATGATTTTCAATAATTTCCAAATCTAAGTTTTAGCTTTCACCAGCATTTATTCTGAATAGTTATTATTACTCCTACATCTCATACTTTATCTTTTAACATGCACGCCATCCTAATGGTATCCAATTTTTTTCCTTTGTCCTATTTTAAAGTAAGAGATTGAATAATTGAGTTGGTATTATGTGAATTTAAAACTATTTATAAAAATTAGAAGACGAAGGGCCAAAGTATTAAGTTTTGAAAAAGGATTAAATTTCACTTTTCTAGTAAAAATTATGAAAATATAGCTCATGCAACAAAAACTGTAAAAGTCATTCATGATATATTTTGTTTATGACTCTTATATTAATAGATTATTTTTAAGTTTGATTAAAATTCTGAGTGTTAATTGAATCAAATTAGAGTTTAAGTTATTTTTTTGAAGATTAATGATCTTATTTGAAGTGTTTTTCATTTAGAATCTAGATGCTTGATACAACATTTTGTATAGTTAAAAAAAAAAAGGGAACAGAGAAAATCATATTTGATGATTTTTGCTATTGGTGAGAAAAATTTTCATTTTTGATAATTATAATTTTTTCTCACTTTTTATTTTAATATTTTCTCTTATGGAACTATTGCTTTGTTGAAAATATTTTAGTTTATTATTTAAGAAAAACAATGTCATGCCCGAAACCCAAATTAGCTACATTTAACGCTTATTTTCTACACTTTAAGTTCCAAGTGATTATTGAACCCTTCCTTTTCAAAGAATTGATTTAAATCCAATTACTACAGATCATTTAGAGTAAAGAAAATTTAACATCATGGCATTCAAATTTCCATACTAATAAAAAATTTCTTAATCTCAACCTTCAATGTCTAAAAACAATCATCCAAACACTTCTAACAACTCTGAACTCAAATAATCCAAATGAACAAAAATCCATCAACTAAACAAGGTCCATGATAAAGTTCAAAACAAAAACTCAATAAAGATAAATCCAATCCAGCTAATCACTAATCATTCTAACTAGGAGTACTTGAAAATAGTCAACAAAAGGTGATGAGCTAGAAGTCCAATAAGGTAGATTAATACTGCCCATGGATCAAACATTTTCAAATCATTAGCAAAAATAAGAGATATTATCATCAATCATTTTAATAATATCTTTTGTCAATACATTCAAATATTTAAACAAAATTCTTTCTTTTCGGATCCCAGTACTTTCATATCAAATTCATTTAAATATTCAAATCAAAACTTTTACTCTGGTCACAAATATCGAATGGTGCCCAACTATGTGAGACTTTCAAATAGGTGACTAGCCTCAAATTGTTCATTTTAAGGTGGACGGAACCAAACATTACTAGTACTAGTAACCTCTAATCGAAACCCCTAGAGACTGGGGTTCAAATTAATTACATTCCCTACCAAGGAATATAAATGTCAACTATTATTCCTGTTGACATGATTGAACTAGCAGAGTAAAAATCATAGTTCCAATAATTTCATTCACAAAACATAATATCTCCATAATTTATATCACAACAAAACATAAAGTCCAACATACTTTTCATTAGAGTCAAGTAACATGGTGGAGTCGATGGGCTACCTTTTAATAATTTTGAGGGTCGGGCTGTAAAATAAGGTCTGACAAAAACCGGTCAATCCTGCCTGACCGTTGTCCCATGGCCCATAGTTTAGCCTATGTTAGCCCGATTGACTCCAAATTTTTATTAATTTTTATAATAGCTGTTTAATAATTGGAGATTTTCAAGGATTCATCTATAAAATTTTATATTTTGTCTCCTCTTTTGTAGCATGTGTTTTTAAAAAAAATAATAATTATAATAAATTAAACTTTATGTTTTAACTATTTATTTTCAATTTCTAAATGTATCTTTTTAATATAAATTTATATGATAATTCTAATATTTAAAAAATATTGTATGAAAATTTACGCATTTGAATTAAATAAATTAGAGTTTTAATATTGAATATTTTTTTTATCTCATTAATACTATTTTAAATATTTAAAATTTCATTTTTTTTGTGACGTTTCTATTTTCTCGAGTCCGTCACTACCCAACTCGTTAGAATATATGACGCCGGGTTACCCGACACCATTTCGTAGAAATTCCAGGAAGAGTCTCCTTTGTACTGAGCTCTACCCATACACAGCACTGATATAATTCTATCCAAACAACAATCAATTGAGTAGAAACGGCCTCTTCGGGGCCTTATAATCCAATACTCATAAACATACTAACTATATGGGTTGGGCTAGTTTCAAGAGTTTAAATTTTTACTCTATACAACACATATTAAAAATAAAAAAATTTAATACATGTAGTCCATCACAAAAACCAAAGCCACAACCTGACTTTCTTCTAAAGCGGCCTCAGATAGCTGCCTCCCCGTGTGCCCCTCGCACTCGAAAGAATAAATTCACGATCAGGTGAGCTATCGCCAAGAGGAATCAATTGCAAGTGGCTGGATTTCTCCACCTAAGTGCATATGCAATGCCCGTGATTTAAATACCACACATTCAAGCAAATACTATATGATCCCAATGAATGCCTCTACCCAATTAACTCTGCATCCCCGAAGTCCTCACCGACTCTCTCACACTCGCCTAAGCTCAGTATGAGAATTATTGTTTGTTAGTGGACAACTCCTCCGATGTATATATATATATATATATATATATATGAGTATATATATATATATATATATATATATATATATATATATATATATCACCTCAAATAGCCTGGACATTGATATATTATTGTTTGTGGATTACCCGATGGATATCACCGTCACCCGATTTCCATTGATATTTTTCTAATTTGGACTACCCTCCGATGATTAACATTTTTAGACAACCCTCCGAACCATTTTCTCTAGACTCATCTCATGCACTCACTCCTATAGTCCTAGGATGTTCAAAGATATGAAATGCAATGTATGCTAATCTAAGAGGTTTAATTCATGCAATATATAAACAGAATGAGATGTTCACATGATAAAATTAAATTTATAATAATTCATGTTATAATTATCTTTAAACATCAAATAGCTACTGGGCTAATGCTGGTCAATTACAAGCAATTGATTTGAATTTCATTATTCAAACCCATATTTTCACAAATTATATTTTGGAAATTATCGCTTTCGAGAACAAGAAACCCCTCGCGCATCGCTCCATCAAACACAAATCATCGGTCTACTCAGAACTCCTATTTCTCAACATCCCGGCCTCAATATATCACAACATGATTTAATACATACAATCATGACAAAACAGTTCCACACAAATTACGCACTATCCGCGGAACCGTAAAATAGCTCCAAATATCATAACACCCGGTCCCAAGATTCGGGGACCGATCAATGCACCCTCACGACCCATTCAACCAAGCATCAACATGGGTCTTAAACAAAAGATTAAACCCAAAGAGGAGAACCCCGCCTCTCGGAGCTTGCCAAAACTCACAACTGCACCCACGCGTAGCCGCCCGAGAACGCTCTTCACCTCGAAGACCGCCGACGGCCGATCGCTGATATTTTAGAGAGAAGTTAGACTCTCTCTCTCTAAAACCCAAAATATCTAACCTCCTGCAAGTCTTCTCTTTTCAACATGTTTTGGTCTTTCTACTAAAGAAGAAGATCACTATTCTGACTCATTCTTTTCTCATTTAAACCTTTTCCATTTATACCACAATCCATGCCCTTTCTTTTCCTAAAATAACATCAAGACTATCTCTAATGTCCATTTTCTTTCATCATTTCATTCATACCACCTATAACATGAGCATAGAATATATATTTCGCTTCATCTAAAACTCATTTACAAAGACCTAATCCATATAGCTTGAAAAACGGTCAACTCCAACTATTCTAAATTTACTAAATTTTTACGCATAGCTAGATTTTGCGAGACAATTCCAACGGTGCAATCCGTTTAGTCATCCGAGATCTAGAGAATAAATTTCGGATTTTTAACCGAAATTACAATTTAATAACCGAATTTACGATTTTGCCCTTTTTCCATAATTTGGAATTTCTCGGGTCTTACATTTTTATTTATCTTTTAAAATTTATTCAATCATCCATGTATTTTTTTGATAAAAATGAAGTTGTACTAATTTATAAATTAATTAAATTTAATAACTAAATTATCAATAGTTATGTTAAATAATTTTATTTATTAAACTAGTTAATAAAAAAATAATGTTATTTTTTAAAATAATTAACAAAATTATACATTAATTCTATTTCCTAATCTGATTATATCTTTTAGTTAAAGATACAAATAACAAATAGATAGAGTTTCATTATTAGTCGGTTGACATGTAGTTTTGGAAAAATATTTTTTTATTCCAACATGAATGAAATTTTATGTTGTTAATATCTTAAATTAATTAATAGATGATGATAACTCAAACATAATGTAGGTAATTCCCATGTTAAGTTTAATTATCTCCTAAACAAATACAGATATATTTCTATCATATACGGATGTACATATTTATATAATGTGGAATCACATGTTACTGGACAGATAAATTGATAAGCACTAAGATTAGGAGGCATATGAGATTTCATTTAATACTTGTTATTTTTTCACATATGTTATTGCTCAAGCATTTAGATTGCTTATATTATTTTAATATTAGTTTATTACTTTATTATGGTAACAAAGGTTATAAGATTATTTATTTATTTAATTTCGTTTATTATTATTATATTGTTTAGACTCAATCATTTCATATATTAATTATTATATAATTGTATACTATTTATTTTAATTTGAAGAATGATGATTTTGTAAAATTAAATTTTTTTAGCTTTTTTTAAGGTTTTGACCAATTTAGAACATAAACTTATGTTGTAGAAACTTTGAAAACTGACTTTTTAAAAAGGGTAAATGGTAATGTCAAAACAGGGTAAGAATTTTCTAGATCTCGGATGATGAAACGAATTTCACGTGAATATGTCTCAAATCTAGCTACCATCACAAATTTCCTCGTCAATTCCAAGACAGCTTGAAATTGCATCGCTTTCGAAAAAGACATCAGTGTCGAGGACACATGGCATGATTATGTGGTAATAGTGAATGGTCATGTTGAGCCAAGTGTCAAGTGGAAGAAATAATGGGAAAGATAAAAACAAGAAAATAAATAAAATAAATATGGGAAAAAGAAAACAAAGAAAAAGATAGAAATGAAAAAAACAAAAAGAAAAGCTCAAAATTATCGTGGGAGAGAACTAAGAAACTGAGAGAGAGAGGTTTATATTTATTTTTACTCAGCTTCTCTAAAATCTACGAATTTGGACATTAGGTTTTCGCCATATGATGGTAAAAGTTGATCCAATTTAATGAGGGTTACATGGGGTTATTTCAAAATCCGAGTTTCATGAAACCTCACGATAGAGTGAATTCTTCCTAATGAAAGTATTTCTATCATAAAATGTCATTTAATGGCTTGGATTACGAGCCACAAAGGCCGTGAATTTTAGTCCTAAATTTTTGGATTGAGGTAGGAATTTTTAGAAATTGACTGCTTTTTCGGATACCAAGTTGAAATTTCGTGACTATTTTCGAACGTAAATCGGACATGATTTGGGACTGTTTTCGGGCAGTCTCGAACTGGATAGAGGTTTAGTTTTGATCCTGATATTGATGTCTTCGAAGTTTGTGGTGTTTGGTATCCAATAATTGTGATTAAATCCAGAATAATTTGAAGTTCTGTTTTTATGGGGTCAAGATTTGGGCCATTTTGTGTTAATGTTGTAAATATTAAATAATATATGTTGTGTGTAAAACTTTATGTTAATATATGCATTGATGTATTACCATGATAGATGTAAATTATATATTATAATCGGTCTATGGTGGCTAATGTTTCATGCAAAGACTCATATATATATATATACACACACACACATATAACATGAAGGAAAATGCATTGGCATCATGCATTTCATATGTACAATCACATCACGTCGAGCCAAAGCATGCTGCATTTTGTGATTATGATTCAATAGTGTTGAGGAATGGGTCGTGAGTTTCGAAAATTGACAAAGTCCAAGGTCGAGATCATTTGACAAAGCAGAATCGATCAAAATGATAAATTACATGTTTCGGGCGGAGCAAGTCAGTATATCTCTCCAACTCCCACCCGTGGTGAAAGACCCAAATGTTATTCACGGTTACACATGAATCCCGACGATGTAAGTTCGCGAAAATGTTGGAAAGGCTTGCGGTGTCCTGCAATGAAAACTCGAAAATATGTGGCCCACAAAAGAAAAAGAAAATCATGAAATGATAAATTAAAAATTGAAGGGTTGTCCAATGGTTTAAGCCATCAAGGTTAAATACCAATACGGCTTCCACACTTCTGGCACCGCAGTGTGGGGAGTCTGTTGGGACTCAGGTTATGAGCATAAGGGGTCGCATCTCATGCATGACATGGAACATTTCATATAATGTTGCATAAATTGTATGAAATGTGATTGATGTTTATGTATGTCATTGCATGTGCATTTTAGGAGGGAAGTAGCTCAGAGGGAAAATTTTTCTACTAGGCATTGCTCGTTCCGGTCGTGGGACCCTTTCGTGCATGTGGAGGCACAGGAGACGATGCTCCGATGAGGCCGTGATTACGAAGGAGGTCAACATGTGGCCTTGATGTTACCTTTGTAAAAAATATTTTGTATAAAAATAATTGTACTAATTTTTTGGGACTATTGTATGAATAGTTCCGCATGTAATTATGGTAAAGAGGGTCGTGGATCTGACTCTTACGAGCTGTAATTGCGTTTTACTTTCATATTTGTATTTAAATGTGAATAAATGGATCTCAAGAAGGGATGTTCAGGTGCCGAAAGTAACCTGTCCATGGGTAGTTGTGATATAGTTGTATATTGGGGATATGGACAAATGAATCCTATGGGGTAAATACTACATATGTTGAGACCCTGGATGGGTTATGATTATATTGTTATACAGGTTGTATGTTGGGTAGAGCTCCCCGAACAAAGGAGACTTTGCTTGATTTTTTTTTTTTTAATATGGATCCCGATAAATGGGACACTGATGAGTAAAAAACTCAGAGATTTTTTAGTCCATTTTTTTTATTGTTCTTATAATGTAATTGCATGTTTTTATGCAGATATATGTACTATTTACCAAATTTCTATTTTGCAGAAATAATTGACATAAATGAAAATTCCAGCAAGGATCAGAAGTGAAAATCGTTCAATGGCCACGCGAGGTTGCGACAAAGAAGCGAGGTCTCGAACATAAATCATACTATGCTGAATGAAAAGTCAAGCCGTGGACAAGGAAGGCAGTTGATGAGATAGGAAAGAAGGGTTTATACGGAGGTCGCGACACCATTATGGGGTCGCGACATCGAAGGAGAATAAGTCTGGTTACAACAGATTTTTAAGGTCGCGACAAGTGATTGAGTAACACATCCGTTTGGAAGTCATGACAGAGAATGCAGGTCACGACTAGATGTGATGGCGAGCCAAACAAAAGATTTTGCGACAGAAATGTAAGCTTAGGACACCAATCTAGGTCGCGGCCTGGAATTCATGTTGCGACAATACGAATGAGTCGTACAGTTAAAAATGTTGTGACTAAGAAGTGAGGCTGCAACCGGATAAGCAGACCGATGTCGCGACACGCTTTAATGTCGCTGACATAGATTTCAAAGAAGGAAGCGAAACGATTAGGTCGGGCGAATTTCCAACCTAGCGTTGCGACAAGACAATGAAAAAGACAAATGATTTTAAGCCGTAATATTGAGAAAGGAGTCGTGACTAAGGATCGTTGGTCGACACGTAATGAGGCCGCGTGACATGTTTTTAAGGTCGCGACATAGAATACAGTAGAAAAAAATACAGCCAGGTCGCGACATGGAACTGTAGATGTGACATAGAATTTATTGAAGGGCCAGAAAAACATGGTCTCAACGAAGATCAACATAACTAGCAATAGGAACTGATGTCGCGACATCAAATCGAGGTCGCGACATATATTCTAAAACATAGCAGACAATAAAAGTCACACCAGAAAATAGAATATTAAAGGGAAATCAAGCTGAGATCGAGAAATGAGGTTGCGACTAGATAGGAAGAAAGGAGGGTTGCGACATACTTTTGAGGTCACAATAAGAATTGCAGTGATTAAATAAAATACTTGGTCGCGACCTAAATTCCACATCGCAACAAGAAAAACAAGGCATCCATCGCTTGAGTCATGACTACTAAGGCTCAGACAACCGAATGACGCTCCTTCAATAGAAAAGAGCTCTCACAACATCGGTCAGAGGCTCCCATTACTGCAAATGTAGTGAAGGCAGAGAGAGTGAGGTCGTGACATCAAATTGAGGTCGCAACACCAATTCCTGGAAACAAGAAAAATGAGGTCGCAACCAGAATTCTCACTGCTGACAACTAACGTAGTCACGACAAAGAATTCATGTCGCGACCACTAATTAATCCTCTGAGAACTCGAAGAAACAAGCCTGACGTAAAAACATCAAAGTCGCAACTCAAGAATCGCAAGAACAAATGAAGAGACGTCGCGACTCAGCTTCAAGGTCACGATGCGCCTGATAAATCAAACTAGATTTTACGCCGCATTTGAGAGGTCGCGACCTAAAAACATCGAGCCGGCCATTGATTTGGGGGAAACTAACCTGAGCTCGAATCAGTCCAATTTTTTGAAAGTCATAAATAGGCGTACACAATTTTAGTAAAGCAGCTTTTCTTTTTTGGAACCTAGAAAGGGGGAAGAAGAAAACTCACTGTATATTTTAGAATAGATTTATTTTTCTTTTCTTTCTTTCTTTTTATTTTCATTTATTTGGATCTGAACCAATGATCTTGTAGAATGTTGAAGTTGGAAGTGATATTTCAATTTCTTTACAATTTACTGCCTGAGTTTAAATGAAATCTAGACTAATTTGAATTCGCTTTCCCGCTTATTGCAACTACAAGGTGTAATCGATCGCTGCTCCATCGTTTTGTAATGCAATGAGAAGCGACCTCCACTACTTGAATTTATCATAGCTACAAATTTTTCGCATAAATTGGGGCGAAGATCTCGGAATGTGGGGAGATTTATTTGATTGATGTTCTTATGTAATTGTTCCCAATAGTAGCCTCTCCGAATACCCTTCCACATCAGATCCCTGCTCCAAACCTTCCGTGAGGCCCCTTCAGGACACAGACGGAGATTCCAAGAAATCTAGAACATTCAATTTGTGGGTATAAGTTGGACCATTATTGAAGAACTATTGAGCTCTGAGAGTTCACTTAGATAAATACCTAGTTCACTCATAATTGATGTTGGAGGGGAAAATTTATCAATTTAAATAATCAGAGATTTCACCTTAATTCATGGAAAACTCAATCTCAGTTAGCCGTGGATCTAATAAAGGGAAGAGAAATGTTCATTAGATTTCAAGGATGAGTCATCAATCAGGTTGTTGAAATCTTGCGATTTCCCTGACTTAGGAAGTAAGAAATCAGCAGTCGCAAGAAATGGGTATGAAGTATTAAGAAAGAAAAATACCCAGATCTTGTGAAGAGTGTGCAAAATACAAGTAGCTTGTTGCACCCTCGAGAACAGGTCTTCTAATTGATGAAGTAAAAGGAGAAATCCAAGTTTCATTAGTAGGCATCTTTGACAAATCCCTACCCAAATTTAGGATTGAGTTTTAAATGGGATACAATGCAGAAATTGAATGTTTCACAATATTTTCTTATTAGTGTCCATTTTTACAAAGAAGTGATTCAGTCCAGTTCATTCTAGTTAATATGATTTAATGAGCTTATTTTTAATATCCTAGGGTGTAGATGTCCTCTATATGACAGTTAACTTTTAATTTCTAGTTGATAAATCTTATCATTAAGGTCCAGATATTATGGATCTGAAAATGTAGTTGATTTGAGAATCCAAGTCAATCTCTCGTGGGAATGATATTCGACTTACACTAAATTTTTACTACTGAATGACCTTGCAATTTGTAGCAGGATGTACTCAAACTCATTATTAATTCCGGGGTAACATAAAAACAGTTTTATTCATTATGAAACAACTTTATTCAACTTGACATAGATGCAAGTGTGAGAATTGTAAGGCTCCTATATAAGTGTTAAATTGAGTGGTTTAGTCTATACTCTCACGTATTAACCGTTTTATGGTGCCGTTGTCGATTTAGAAAGGATTTGACAAATCAATATTCGACAAAAGAGAGAAATGTTAATTGACATTTTTCTTCAATTTATGCAAAGGAATACACAAAAAACAGCTTTGACAAGAAGGGTCGCATAATCTACCGAACTTTAGAAAGCTTAAAAGATATATGATTAGTGATACCATCGCTCCACTTATTTCATTATATCTCCATTTCAGGAAGATAATTAATGCACGTAGTTTAATCAGATCTATTTAATGTGACAATCGACCGAGCGACACTAAGAAGCTTAAGGAAAGTCAGCAGAGCAGAAAAAGCAACCATGGTAGATGAAAGAATTGATCATACAGTTGAATAAGAAACAGTAGTAGAAAGACCTCCAATGCAATATACAATGGAGGATTTTTGGAGGCCTGTCATCCAAGGTAATACTCAAGAAATGCATGTTCCCACCGTAGGCTAACAACCAGCTAAAACCAAATTTTTGATCACCATGGTTCAGCCAGGACCGCCATCGGGGTCATCCCACTGAAGATTCTAATGAACACATTGGAAGATTCCTCAGGATGGCAAACACAATTAAGTTGAATGGTGTAAGACCAGAGGTGATAAAGCTACACTTCTTTCCTATTTCCTTAAGAGATATCGTAGCCACATGGTATGAATCATTACCATATGGCTCAGTTGATACATGGGAAGAATCAGAAGCCATTCCTAGCAAATTTTTTCCCCATCCTCACAACTTAAAGAAGTAAAGTGGAAATCATGTTGTTCCAACAAGTGGAGTGATGAAAGCTTATATACTTCATGGAAAGGTACAAAAGGCTATCAAGAGATGTCTTATGTACGGCATAGATCTCAAGACACAAATGGGTATTTTCTATCACTCAATGATACTTCTATGTATCATAGATGCCATTGTAGGGCATTCAAGAGAAAAAGTGCAGAAGAGGCAAGGGATTTGATAGCAGACCTAGCCAAATGCAACATGAAAGCTCCATTTGAATTTACAAGGAGCTACAACAAAGCAAGAGAGAGTGGAGTCATTGAGCTAAATAAGATGATTGCCATGGAAGCAAAGCTTGATGCTATAATGCACAAGATGGATAAACAAGAGAAAAGACTGCACTCTACTCATGAAATTGGAGCAGTGGAAAGAGATGGCATAAGAAGAAGCGCTCAGGACCCATCAAAAGATCCTTATGCAGCCGAGGAGAGGCCGCAATTCCAAATGAAAAGAGAAGCTATCATTTCGCTTAATCCCAACTTGCCCACATTACAATCCAAAGACTGAACCATGAGAACTTTTCATATGGGCGGAGGAGCATCACAAGGTCAAAGCGACAGAGCAAATTTCTACAAGTGGTATCATCCACCATGTTCCATAAAGAAAGAGTATCAAGGAGATCAAAGAAATGAATATCAAGGCCGAAGAGGACCCACTATTTGAGGAGCGTATGTCGTAGTTCAAGGGGATAATGGAAAAGCCGCCACACCCATGAACAGAAATTTGTTGAGTTGGAAGCTCTTAAATCCAACTCACAAATGTTTCAATCCAACATAAATGCTTCCCTAAAGAATTGGAAACAAAGGTTGGGCAACTGGCTTTAACCTTGCAAAACTAGAACAAGAATGCATTCCCTAATGACACTCAGAAAAATCCAAAGGATTGTATGACAATCCAGCTAAGGAGTGGTAAAGAAACGAGTATCAGCAGAGCAGAAGAGAATGAGAAGACTGATCAAAAAGAAGAGAAAGCAACTGGAGGAGATAATGGAAGGAGCAAGAAAGAGAAGACTATAGAAATAGAAAAGCAAAGTACACTAAGTAGCTGAGAAAGCAATGTTAAAGAGAAGGTTAGTTTACACCTCGTAGCCCCATTTCAGCAGAGGATTCAGAGCAAAGAAGGAAGAACAAATTTTCTAAATTTTAGAAATTTTCAAAAATAGAAATAAATATCTCCTTTGCAAAGGCGAATAATCAAATGCTAAATTATGTACCAAGAGATAATGAGCAAGAAGAAGAACATCACAATAAATTAGTGAATTTAACTCACTCATAGCAGCCATTCGTGAGAAGCTTACTGGAAGAAATAAGGACCCACAGCCACCATTCTCGTCAATGTGGAAATATGAGTTCAAGAAGGTCTTATGTGACTTCCCAGAGCCAAAGATCACCCCATGCCCTTACTGGTACGTAAATTGAGTCAGGGGGAACTTACCCCAACAACAATTATACACTTTAGATGGTCAGATGATCCATGGCTCAACTAAGCGGTGTTCTCAAGACGTATCGGTCAAGGTAGGGAAATTCTATCTTCCCTCAGGACTTTGTGGTTTTAAAAATGGAAGGAGACAACTCGTGTTCCTTTTCTATTGTTAGGAAGACCCTTCTTAGTAACCGAGCTCACGATGCAAAAGTGAGCTTAACCTCGAGGGTGGGAATGATAAAGGCGCTCAACCTCGACAAAAGCTTGACACAATATGATGTTGATGCAGAAAATTGTAATGTTGCAGATAATGAATCACGTATTGACTTGACCTCTGATTGTAACTCAAGATTCTATCATTTGTTATGATGAATTTCAAGATATTGAGGGTGTTGATTATGAATCATCGTATTCCAGCTTTGGTAAAATAGGGAAATTTCAGTCAATGAAAACAAATAAGAAAATTCAAGCAACTGTGAAAAGAAAGTTACTAAGCAAGAGACCAAAGCAAGTGCATGGGTTAATTTTGAAAGAATTACCGCCATTCGAAATATAGCTTTCTAGAACCGTAAGAAGGAAACTAGTAATCATATCAGGCTGAATTAAATCTTCAAAATGAAGAATGAAGGTTGTTGCAAATTCGAGAAATAAAGGAGGCTATTGCCCGGGTCAATCAAGATCTAAAGGGTATAAGTCCTTCTATTTGTATACATAAAATCTTGTTGAATGATGATGCAAAACATCAGCTTGAACACCAAAGGAGGTCAACCCTATGATGAAAGATGTAGTAGAAAGGAAGTAACGAAATGGTTAAATGTAGGATTTATTTATGCACATCGAAAGCCCTCGCGAGCTTCCAGCCACGGGTTCCTAATAAGGTGGATTCACTCCGTGGATTAGAAATGAAAGGAATGGAACCTGATCCTACAAAACAAAGGATGTGGATGGAGGGTGTATAGATTATAGAAAATTGAATAACGCAAATCCGTGAAAGATCATTTTCCTCGCTCTTTCATTGATAAGATGTTGGGAGAAGGCGTGACATCCTCACTTATGTTTTCTTGATGGATATTCTGGATATAACCAAATTGCTATTGCACTTGAGGACTAGGAGAAAACTACTTTCACATGCCCTTATGGTACTTTTGCTTTTAGAAGAATGCCATTTGGGTTATGTAATGCTCCTTCTACTTTCCAAAGGTGTATGATGTCAATGTTCTCAGATCTAGCAAAAGAGGTTATGGAGATATTCATGGATGACTTCACAGTTTATGGATCCAAGCTTTTGAACTGTCAAAATTTGGGACAAGATTTCCACGTATGCCAAGGCAAGAACCTATCTCTCGACCGGGGAAAAATGCCATTTCATGGTGACAAAAAGTAATGTACTGGGCATAGAATTTCGGCAGTACAGGTTGAAGTGGACCAAGCAAAGTTTCCATAATAAAACTCTTTCCGCCACCAACAATGTCAAGGGAATAAGAGTTTCTTGGGACATGCTGATGAGAGAAGATTTATTAGAGACTTCTCAAAAATAGCAAGACCATTATGTAGATTACTGGAAAAGGATGCCAAGTTTAATTTTGATAAGTCCTACCAATATTCATTTGAAGAGATCAAATCTAGATTAGTTGAAGCTCCTATCATGGCCAAACCAGACAGGAACAAAGAATTTGAGATTATGTGCGATGTTAGTGACTATGCAATGGGAGCTGTATTGGGATAGAAAGTTGACAAAGTGTTTGTGGCCATACTATTCCAAAGAAAAACCCTTCAAATGGCTCAAGAGAATTACCTCTCAACCATCAAAAGGAGATGCTAGCTATGGTATTTGCGTGTGAAAAGTTCAGGCCATGTATATTGGGGTCCCATGTCATCATCCATACGGATCATGCTGCAATCAAATATTTAATGGCCAAGAAAGAAGCTAAGCCAAGACTGATCAAATGGGTGTTGTTATTACAGGAATTTGATCTAGAGATCATGAGTAAAGTGGTTGTGATACAATGTATAGCCGATCACTTGTTAGAGTTGAAAAGTCTAATGTGAAAGTAAAGAAGAAATTTAAGTAAAGTAAAATTCTTTCGTATTAGGCGTTATTTGTTTGCCTTAATTACTCGTATGCCGGGAGTATTTGCGGAACTTTCTAATGAGTGATGCCACCAATTCAAATTTACCAACAGGAAGAAGTTAAGGACTGACAGCAGGTTTTACATCTAGGATGACCCATTATTATTCAAAAGAGGAGCTGATATGACATTAGAAGGTGTGTACCAAAAAGTGAACAGGGAAAATTTTTTGTTAAGAATGTCATAAAATACCATATATAGACATTTTCATAGAGCACAAAAAACAACTCACAAATTCCAATCAGGTTTTTATTGGCCTATAACTTTTAAGGATTGTTTTGAATGGGTGAAACTTTGTAATCAAGTACAAAGAATGAGAAATATCAAGAAAGGCATGAAATGCCCCCGCATGGTATCCTAGCAGCAATTATTTGATGTATGGGGAACAGTGACTTCATTCGGGCCTTTTCCATATTCTTTTCGGGAAATATATACATACCCTTAGCTATGGATTATGTATCCAAATGGTGAAGCAACAACTTGTCCCAGAATGATGCTAATACAATTCAGGATTCTTATAAAAGAAATATTCTGTTGCATTTGGGACACCTAGACTATTATTAGTTACGGAGGAAGCCATTTTGCAAACAAGGTGCTCGGGAGAAACTTATGAACAGTATGGAATAAAACACATAATGTCGGGCTTATCATCCTCAAGTTCAAATGGGCAAGCTGAAATTTCCAACAGGGAGATAAAGAAAATTCTTGAAAAGACTGTGAGTTCCAACAAAAGAGATCGTTTTTAAAGCTTGATGATGCATTGTGGGCCTACGTGATTCGATATAAACTCCCATCGAATGTCCTCTATTATTACTTGTTTTTGGTAAACCTTGTCACCTACCTCTTGAATTGGAATATAAAGCTATGTGGGCCATCAAGAAGTTGAATTTTGACTTCATAGCAGCTAAAGAAGAAAGACTACTCCAGCTGAATGAATTGGAAGAGTTGAGAAATGAAGCTTATGATAATGCCAAAATTTACAAGGACAAAACAAAGAAATGACATGATCAAAAGATTCTTGGAGGAGGGAATCTCACACGTAGATCAGTCCTCGTTATTTAACTCCAGATTAAGGCCTGTGGAAACCGAATCAAATGAGGGCCCCTATACAAGAAGGGCAAGTACAACCTTTGGGGCAAAGGACATGGAAACCATAAAGGGAGAAGAGTTTAAAGTGAACGGCCGCCGACAAAGAAGATATGGAAGAAATATACTGATTCCTTGCCCCGAGTGGAAGTAAATGTTGAAACAAGAAGTCATAAATGAAGAAGTCCACTCTAAGGACTCAAAGTCGAGTGAAGCCAGGAGGCAACCCAATGAGTTTTTCATTCTATTTTTAGCATTCGACTCTTTATTTTACTATTCTTGGGGCTTTGATCTTATTTTTTCGAATGAGTTCAAGTAGATAAATTTGAATTCTTTGATTTCTTTTTAGGTTTAAACTTTATTTTATTCGTGTGTTGTTTGAATTTCTGTGACAATGAAGCTGCAAGAGAGAAATGGAAGGATCTAAGGATTTCTCAGATAGAATATGCAACAATGAACTACAAGGGGAAGTACCATACTCTCTGATTTATATTATTTGATTTGGGGGAATGAATGATTAAAGTTTGGGGGAATTTTATTTTCCAATTAATATTACATCTTATGCTTCATGAGTTGATTTGTTGCATGTTTGAATTATGAAGGTTGATTGTTTTTGTTTGTTTGAATTGGTTATTTGTTCGGTCTTTTATGAATTTGAATTGTTCTTACACTTGTAGATCTCTCATGTGTCGCGACACGCTTCGAGGTTAGACCGGGTTTGAATTGAGAACAAGAAAAATTAGAAAATTTCAGGTTGCAACAATACAAAAAGAAGGTCATAACATTAATCTCGGGTCGCGACAAAAATGTGGGGGTTTTAAAAGACTGAAATAAGGAACAATGTCGCGGCATTGAGATTTAGGTCGCAACTTCAATTTATTGGTTATGACCACTTCGGGGTCGCAACAAACTTAAGTAGGTCGCTACCAGAATTGTCCAAAATGCAATAAATTGAGGTCTTAAACCTTCTAATTTTGGCGTCACAACTTTAAATGGGACATTAAGTGTTAGCAATTAAGTTGTAATGTAGGCATTAATGTCACGACATTATAAAAGACAATGATGACATTGAGCCCACCATTCATATAAAGATCGAATCCTCAAGAGCCAATTTTGTCCGTAACCCCCAACTCGCTATGTGAAACCCTAGAAAACTACCTATTTGTGATAAAGTGGTAAAATAGTAATTGTGGTTGAAAAATCAAAATGTTTCTAGATCTTGGATGATGAAACGAACTTCTCTATTGAAATTGTCTCGCGAGATTTAGCTACCACGTCGAATTTCATTGGATTCCGAGGTAGCTCCGATTTCACGCTTTTGAGGCGTGGTGCTCCGATGACACATGGTAATAGTGGGATGCCACACGGCACCCTAAGAGATGACACTTGAAAATCCACGTATCGACTCGAAAAGAATAAACATAATTAGCCATGTGTGGGAACAACTTTATGGCTCACATGGAGCCATGTGGGTGATGATGTCATAAAATGGAAATAAAAAAAAAGAAGGAAAATTGATGGCCACACAAATGGTTTGAGGAAAAGGGGAGGAAATTTCCTCCTTTGACCGGATGAGTGGTGTGCTCCAAAAAGGAGGAGAAAATGCAAAGAGAAAGGAGAAAATGAGGAGAAAATGAAAGGGAAATGAGATGAGAAATGAGAAAAAGAAAAGAAAAGCAAAAAGGAAAGAAAAGAAGGAAAGGAGAAAAGAAAACAAAGAGAAAAAGAAAAAGATTTCGTAGAGAGAACGGAAGGGAAAAGGAGAAAGAAGGAAAGGGAAAAGGAAGATTTCCCTACAGCGGCTCGGTTCGACGCCCGAGGACTAAAGTCGTGCACGTAGCGATTCACGTGCGTATTACTGAAAGCCTGGAGTTTTGACAAACTCCACGAGGTAGGATATTTTCCTACTTTTTTTACTTTTAGCCTAAAGGCTATAAAATGGTAAGGGTTGTTTATGGGAGGCCACGAAAGGCTAGATGATTTAGTTCCAAGATTTGGGACTAAATGATAAAGATTTGGTGACCGGTTGACACACAATCTTAGACTGTTGTGGGTCAGGGTGTGATCCTGAAACTAAATGTTTATAGATTTGTGGTTGTTTGTTGTAATGACAATGATGGGAACCGGATTGGTTCATGTTTGTGAAGGGACGGTGAAGTGCCCTATTGAATGGTCCCAACTTTGTGACCTGGGCTAAGTGTTATGCACATCAATAACATGCAGTGTGTGAATAAATTATGTTGATGCATGCTATTTGATGTATTAACATGGTTTGCATGGAAGAAGATTATAATTATAAATTATGATTGTCCATGGTTTGTGAATGTACTTCATGTAAGGTTCATATTCATGTACGTGAATACGCATGAAAATGCATCGGCACCATGCATTCATATGCACCTGGCCACATCTGCTGGCCAAGCTCGTGTGGGTGCAGTGTATGGTTTATTCACCAATGTTGTGACCGGGCCGTGAACTAGGGGAAAAATGGGACAAAGTCCAAGGTATAGATTCACTACAAGTATGTAAATGATCAGCAAACGACAAATTACATGTTCGGGCAGAGCAAGTCGGGTAGATCCCCTGTGGTGAAAAAGTCCCAAACGTTATTCACGGTTAGACATGAATCCCGGTGATGTAAGTTCGCAAAAATGTTGAAAAAGCGTGCGGCATCCTACGGTGTAAACCCGGAAATCCGTGGCCCATAAAAGAAAGAGGAAAAGAAAAATTAGGTTTTGATAAATAAAATTGGAGGGTTTTCCAATGGTTTAGTCATGGTGTTCCACACCGATGACTGGTTTTATTCACACTTGGCATTCCAAGTGTGAGGGAGTCGATTGGGACTCAAAGCCTTATAGCGAGGGGCTCCATCTCATGCATGATATAGACATTTCATATGGCACAATTGTATTTAACGCGACGATTGTTTATATATGCCACGTATGCATTTTAGGTGGGGAGTAACCCCTCGTAGGAGATTAATGGCAATTATTGGGCTTTGCTCACCCCGTCGTGGGACCCCCCTTTCAGGTACAAGGAGTATCTAGGAAGACGACACTCACTAGAGGTTGCTTTTGAGAAGAAAGCCGAAATGTGGCTTTGAGTAAATATTTTTGTAACCATGTATAAATATTTTTGTAAAACAGACATGGAAACTATAAAAATATAGTTGATTATTTTCTGATGAGTATGGATGCGTGGGCCCCATGGCCATTTTTATTTATGCATGGGTCCTTACGAGACACACAAGTTTTTATGGTGCTGATCTGGTCAACTGACCCCCGTGATGTGGGCGTGCCACAAGTTACCTCTTCACCCAACTTTCCATTCTCCTGTTCTTGAACCAAAGTCTCCATAACGATCATCCACCCCATCCCATGGAAGATAACCAAATCCCCGCTCCGTAACTTAACGTATTAATAGATGAGAGCTCATGAGTGAAATACGGTTAAGGAGGAGGAGGGTTCACTCGGGAACCTCATCCGGTGACTGGCGACGAATGCAATCCAGAAAAACAACCGGAAATGGAAGAACCGATTAAGGAGGAAAGGGCCGCAAAAAGACAGAGGGTAGCAGAACAAATGGAAGAAGGAGAATCAGAGGAAGACAAAGACTTTGTCTCTGCAGAAGTTAAGAACATATGGACTAAGGTGCTGGCTGACAAGGGCTTCGTCTGCGAAAGAGGTTTTGGGAAGTTAATTGATAGGCCGAAAGCGTGATGTGTAAAATATATACACCTATGTGCGCAAGTGCACGTGTCGTATCAAGTAATATAATGTACCTAAGTACGGATATCGATCCACGGGGAGAAGCCGCCACACCACCGAAATTAGCCTTTGAATATTATCTGGACGTAAGCTTTAAATGACAAATTAACTAAGGTGTGAGATTAAACTAAACTAATTTATCTTAGTAAATCACTGTGTTGTGGAGACTAGGGCTCTGTCTCCCCCTGCCACATTTGATGGAGAACTACCTAGGGAAATTATTATTCAATCTATTCGTGACTTATCGATGGCGGGTTGATCGTGCCTACGGGATACCCTCTCTCGAGGTGTATCCACCATTCACAATAGTGGTCGAGTATTTCTCTACCCCAACCCAATGCTCCGAAACGCTTAAATGTTCTAACCTTAATTGCCACCCTCGAAATCGGGATATCTCTATTTACCGAATTGACCAAGGGTAGCTCTAATCGGATCCCTAGGCATCCTCACCTCTTGATCTTGGATACCCAGCAAGATCATGCCAATGTTGGCCGGACATCACATGCATATAAATTGTAGATATAGAGCGGATACAAACAAGTCATAAATAACTGAATAATACAAAATCAAAACCTTAATCCATGCAATCGTGACAGGGTTCAACAAAACCCTAGATGTGAATCTAGAACATATTGGACTTGATTATATACTTAATCAATCTATAAATCATCAACAGTTTTTCAGAAAAGAAGAGAATACAAAAGCAGGTGTCTTCTCCAATGATCTGGGTCGCTGTTGCTATGCTTTCTGTGCCCTTGTCCGTACGTTTTCCGAACCCCCCTTGATTTCTGGTCCCTCTGCTTTTAATGATGTTGAGAAAGAAATCGCGCTGACGTCGCGACGTTGCAACGCCGCGACGTTTAGGCCTCGCGACGTTGAGGCGTCGCGACGTTGAGGCGTCGCGACGTTGGTCACTTGTTGACTTCCTCTTCTTGTTGACCCGATGTCGCGACGTTGGGATGTCGCGACGTTAGGACGTCGTGACGTTGTACATCGCGATGTTCCTGGCTCCAAACCGCCCAAAATGATCCCAAGAACTCACCGCTCCACCCGCTATCTCACACACATACAATGCAAAAATCAAATACTTCCAAGCTATAAATTGTGTATTTAACTATAAATAGAGCTTTTCAAGTCCTCAGCATGCATCACAGTATGACATGAGTGTTTTAGGCGCTTATCATTAATCTCCCATTTTTGGCGAAATTATGTAAAAGAGAGGTCGGAGAGCTTCTGCACACACAAATTCTCGGATTCTACTCCGGCCGTGGAATTCTATGTGAATATGGTGGGGATGAGAGAAGATGCAATTTACGTGCGAGGAGTCTGGGTACCCTTTGGGCACAAGAGAATAAATGAGATGTTCAAATTAAAAGGAACTTAAGCACGGTTCCAAATTTAAGAAGCTGGTGGAAAACCCTGATCATGAGAAGATTATCGACCTCCTGACTGTTGGACAAGGGAAGTGGGAAGCCAGAAGGAAGAACCCTCATTATGCTATAAACAGAGGATCCCTCACTGAGGAAGCTAAGGCTTGGTTCTACTTCCTGTCTTTAATGATCCTTCCAACTAGACATCTCTCAGGCAAAGGAGAGAATAGAGGCACCATTCTATACTACTTTCAAGGGCTATAAAATGAATGTCGGGAGGTTTAATCGAGGGCCGATCGTAGGATACCACTTGGAAAGCAACAAAAGAGGATTGATCCTCACCCAACAACACCAGCGTACTATGCATCTTCGTTGTGGTGAGAGGATCATGGACGGGGTGAAGAAAACCTGGTCTCTAAGGTATTCCTTCCGAATTTACCGAGGTGATGTGCGGCCCGTAAATAAAAAGAAACAAAGGATGGTGGAAGTAGAAGTAGAGCATGCTGAAGATAATGATCACAGAGATATGGAAGCTATTCTAGAGCAAAATCCTCCAACTGAAAAAGAAGAGGTGCATTTCAGAATGAGCCCATTGAGCCATTCCTATCCTGATTTGACAGAGAATTTCCCTGAGCAAGCAGAAAGCTCCAGAAGAGGAGAAGGGAACACTGAAATCATGGAAATGCTGAGGACAGTAAAAAAAGATAGGGAAGAAAGAGAAAAGAAATAACAACAAAGATCCGTGAGAAGAGTTTTTTAGAGTTCGAATTTAGAGGAGCACAATTGTTCGAAAGGCACTCTAAGATAAAGAGAGAAGAACGGGAGAAGAGATGAGCATAAAAGAAAAGGAAATGTAGAGAAAGATGAAAGCTACCGAAGCCTTCTTACAACAAATCCGCTTTAGAAGAGATGAAGAAGTGCTTGCCACTCAAGAAAAGAGAAGTCGAGATGTAGTGGTGGTAACATGATAAAACATTCAAGCCTTCAAGTACCCGTATAAGGAGCAAGTCAAGGAGTTTCAAATTGATGAAAGAAAGAGATAAAGAGATAGAAGATAATGATGTTTATGAAGAAAATTCCGGCAATAGAGTTTAGATTTGGATAAACAAAAATTCTATCAAACATGCCGGGTTGTATTCGAGCCGGAAAAAGTGAATCGATGGGCTCTCAAACAAGACACTCCTTGATCAAATTTGTGGATTTAACAAATGATTTAATCTCCACCGACAAGGTAGGCCTACACTCCTCGGTAGTGCGCAAGACCGTATATGACCTTTTCCCCAATTTTCCCCATGCTTAGAAAGCTTTGACTTAGATCCTCCCAACATCATACCCAAAAGCTTTTATAAGAAAAAGGAGAAGTGAGAAAGCACAATTGTACTTTTCTTTTCCTAACTGTACATCTTCATCATCATGAATATAAATTCAGAAAGGTTCATTGAAAATGTCTTGTGATGTGTTCTTTTGAATTAATGAATTGTGTTGTTGCTTCCAATAAGTTTGCAATCAGAACTTATACATTGGTGAAATGCTTGATTGGACTATGATTGCTGAATAAGTGATTTGTTTTCGATGCAGGAATCTAATCGAGTGAATTGTGTTGTTAGTGTCATTCATTGTTTGTCTGCAAGAAATGATCTATGTATTCAAGCCTTATTAGTAAAATGACACAATGACAAATGTTTAAATCCAGAACAACATTAACAGAGAAATAAGAGCAGGAACTAGTAAATTGAAATAAGAAGTTGCAGTTTTAGTTTGAATCAGGTTTAAACTGCAGAATTTGGAAAAGGTACACAATTGAAAGAATAAATAAGATGATTGAAGCTGTGTGATAGACAGTACAAATCTTGGAAAAACAAAGCACATGGTTAAGAAAATTCTTCAAACTTTGAGAGGGATTAGGAACATCTTCTGGGGTGATTCACAATCAAGGGTACAAGGTCCTAGAACTTGTTAGATTATCGGGTCAAGGTGAAATTCTTAGTAAAAACAACTATCGTGAAGTGATAGAGGCCATCTTTGGAAGTTTGAACCTTTTTCAAACCTACCCTCATTATATGCAAAGGCATACACCTCTAGTTCTCGCTTGAGACAAAAAGCCTAATTTCTTCAAATAAAGCAGCATTTAAACCTTAAAATCCTCTCCCTTACAATAATCCCAAGAGTAAAGAACCCCAAATTAATCAAGCCAAAATAAGAATGTTTACGTAAAGTAATAAAGGAACAAGTTTGGGGGAGTATTTCTTTGGATTACAAAGATGGATCGAGGAAAAAATAAATTGAAGAACTAGAGAAAAAGAAGACAAGCAAAGGAATAAGTTTTGTTACGCCTATCCCTCTTGAACAATTAAGCTCGTAGGGGTGTTGCAACACCTAGTACCCTAATACCAACTGGTAAGGGAGCTGCTAGCCCAAAGTTCTCTAAGAGTGATAGAAAGCATAAAAAGACAAAACATTGCACTATTCCAATTCTCTAGTAATGAAGAGAAACTAAAAAGAGTTCCAGTAAAAAGGAATTGAGCTGGTAAGTTGAAAGTGGCAACCAAAGGAGCCACAACATCCAAGATAATGTACAAGGCCAAGTTTGGGGGAGTTTACATTATTCAGAAAGGAAAAGTGGAATTTGAGTACTTTGGTACCTCAAATTTTCCAATTGTTTACCCAATTACCTGGGCCTAACATTATAAGCCTAAAAGACCTATTTGATCTCGGGCGTTGAATTTACCTACATTAATGGAGATCAATATGAAAACAAGCTTATGGACTTTTGACTAATGCTCCCGCGGAGGATCCGTAAGATTAACTAATTCAACAAAAAGATGAAAAGAAAAAGAAGACCTACACACACTCACAAAACAAGATTTATTGGATCGTATTGTTTTCATGTGATTCACGCTTTATTTGTAATAGAGGTTGAAAACATTCCTTCTTCTCAGTTGAAAAACTAAAATTTGAAGTGATACTGCAATCTTATTATTCAAGTCAAGGGGTGGAATAAGAAAAGATTGTGCTGTAGAACAAAAAAATGTTCTTCAAAATAAAAGTTAAATTGCTCGAGACAAAACAAATCTCTCTTTTCTTCGCTGTGACAAGCCAAATTTTAAGCTCGGGGGAATTACGAGTAAAAACTCATAGAATTTTAGTCCATTTTTCCATTGTTCTTACAATGTAATTGCTTGTTTTTATGCGTAAATATGTACTTATTTACCAAATTTCGCTCTTTGCGTAAAACACTGGGCGTAAATGAAAAATCTAGTAAGGATCAGAAGTGAAAACAGTTCAATGGCCACGCAAGGTCGCGACAGAGAAGCAAGGTCGCGACCAGAAGTCATACTATGCTGAATGAAAAGCTGTTGCGACAATGAAGAAGTTGTTGAGACAGAAAGAAGGGCTTCAAGGAAGGATTTTATGTCGCGACACCATTCTGGGGTCGTGACACCGAAGGAGAACAAGTTTGGTTACAACATATTTTTAAGGTCGCGACAAGTGATTGAGTAACACATCCATTTGAAAGTCACGACAGAGAATGCAGGTCACAACTAGAAGTGATGGTGAGCCAAACAAAAGTTATTGCGATAGAAATGTAAGCTTAGGACACCAATCTAGGTCTCGACCTGGAATTCATGTCGCGACAATACGAATGAGCCGTACAGTTAAAAATGTTGTGACTAAGAAGTGAGGTTGCGACCGGATGGGAAGAATTGATGTCACGACATGTTTTTAATGTCATGACATAGATTTCAGCAAGGAAGGAAACGATAAGGTCGCGACCTAAATCCCATGTTGCGACAAGACAATGAAAAGACAAACCATTTTAAGCCACAAATAAGCAGTGAGCCGTGGACCAAGGATCTGGCTGACAATTACTGTAAACGAGGTCTCGAAGCATGTTTTTGCTGGGTCGCGACATAGAATACAGTAGAAAACAATACATCCAGGTCGCGACATGGAACCGTAGATGTGACATAGAATTTATTGAAGGGCCAGAAAAACATGGTCTCAACGAAGATCAACATAACTCGGTACAGAACCGATGTCACGACATCAAATCGAGGCTCGCTGCTGCGATTCCAAAATAGAGCTGCACAGTCAAGTCGCCACCGTAAATAGGTGAAACAAAACTGAAGAACCGTCTGAGGCATCTGGCGGTGATGGGTCATAATCGATGTTGAAGGGAGGGTCGCGACATACTTTTGAGGTCCCGATAAGAATTGTAGTGATTAAAGAAAATACTTGGTCGCGACCTAAATTCCACGTTGCGACAAGAAAACAAGTAGACAAGCGCTGAGTCACGACTGCCACGGCCTCAAGACACCCAATGATGTCTCAATAGAAAAGAGGTCGCAACATCGAATCGAGGTTACGACACAGAAATGCAGTGGAGGCAGAGAGAGTGAGGTCACAACATCAAATTGAGGTCGCGACACCAATTCCTAGAAACAAGAAAAATGAGGTCACAACCAGAATTCTCACTACTGACAACTAACGTAGTCATGACAAAGAATTCATGTTGCGACCACTAATTAACTTGCAACTGAAGAAACAAGTCGGATAGAAAACATCAGGTCGTAGCTCAGCAATTGCAAGAACAAAATGAAGAGACGTCGCGACCAGTTTCCTGAGGTCAATGGCTTTGCGACTTAGTGATAAACCAAACCAAAGATTTACGTCGCTACCTAAAATAGTGAGTCAGCCACTGATTTTAAAGAAAACCAACCTGAGCCTTGAATCAGCCCACTTCAAAAAGCTCCACAAAGAAGACACAATTTTATTAAAGCAAAGCCTTCAAACCCGTAAATAAGAAAAGTCACCGTATTTTTAGAATAGAGATTTTTTTCATTTCGATCTCAACCGCTGATCCGTTGTAATGTTGAAGCCGAAGTGATATTTCAATTCCTATACAATTTTACCGCCTCGAGTTTAAATGAAATCTAGACTCACTCCCGGGAATTGCTTCTTCCGCTTTATTGCAACCCGCAAAGGTGTAATTAACGTTGCTCCATAGTCTCGTAATGTGTCAGAGTAGTTTAGCCCACTACTTGAATTTATTGTTAGTTACAAAATTTTTCGCATAAATTAGAAGGAAGTATCCGGAATGTGAGATTATTGATTGATGTGTTCTAATGTAATTGTTCCCAATAGTAGTTCCGAATACCCTTCCAAGGATTGTATCTTGCTCTAATTTCTAGGAGGCCCTCTGAGTGACACAGAGATGGAGATTCCTAAGAGCTAGGAACATTCAATTTGTGGGTATGTTGGACCATTATTGAAGAACTATTGAGCTCTGAGAGTTCACTTAGATAAATACCCGCCACCATAATTGATGTTGAGGGAACATTTTTATCAATTCTTAAATAATCGAGATTTCACCTTAATATGTTGGAAAACTCTTGACCGTGTTTTAGCTGTGATCTAATCAAGGGAAGAGAAATGTTCATTAGATTTCAAGGATGAGTTATCAATTAGGTTGTTGAAATCTTGCGATTTCCCTGACTTGAGAAGCAAGAAATCAGCAGTCGCAAGAAATGGGTATGAAGTATTGAGAAAGAAAAATACCCAGATCTTGTGAAGAGTGTGCAAAATACAAGTAGCTGGTTAGACCCCTGTTTTCAAGAGAAAAAGGGTCTTCTAATTGGTGAAGTAAAAGGAGAAATCCAAGCTGCATTAGTAGGCATCTTTGACAAATCCCTACCCAAATTTAGGATTGAGTTTTAAATGGGATACAATCCAGAAATTGACTTTTTTCACAATATTTTCTTGTTAGTGTCCATTTTTATAGAGAAGTGATTCAGTCCAGTTCATTCTAGTTAATATGATTTAATGAGCTTATTTTTAATATCCTAGGGTGTAGATGTCCTCTTTAGGACAATTAACTTTTAATTTCTAGCTGGGATAAATCTGTATCATTAAGGTCCGCATAGTATGGATCTTGAGTAGTCAAGTGCTTGGATTCAGAATCCAAGTCAATCTCTGTGGGAATGATATCTGGACTTACACCAAATTTTTACTACTTGAATGACCTGTGCACTTGCAGTGTAATAGACTAAACCTCATTATTAATTCCAGAACATAAAAACAGTTTTATTCATTATCAAACAACTTTATTCAACTTGACATAGATGCAGGAGAATTGTAAGGCTCCTGTATAAGTGTTAAATTGAGTGGTTTAGTCTATACTCTCACAAACAATCAGACACAATAGTGTGGTATTGGGTCACTCGAAATCCATAGGAATTCCGCAGGTTGACGGTTTGTCAATGGGAGCCCTGGGATAGGGGTGTCACAGCATGGTATCAGAGCATAGGTACACGCGTACCTAGGGCTTGAGCTACATGGGTTTAGGCCACGACTATTGTGGTGAAATTGATACTAGCGTCATAGCTTGGTATCGGAGTTTAGGTACACTAATACCTAGGAGTTCATGGGACGGGTTTAGACCATTGCATGCATAGCGTGTTTCATGTTGTGTTCGGATATGTGTTCC